>VXAV01003166.1:270046-313787 GCA_013399715.1 Alectura lathami
CCGCGCGCACCCACGCACTCCAAGGTGGGGGGCTCGCGGGACTCGCTGCTGGAGATGAGCACGTCGGGCGCGGGCAGGGCGCAGAAGCAGGGGGCGGGCGCCTACTCCAAGTCCTACACGCTGGTGTAGGCACCGCGGGCACCGCCACGGACTCGGCTCCATTTCTATTTAAGTCACGGACTTGTACATAAGGGACTCTTTTGTATAAATGAAACTATTTTCTTCTTCTCCAGACAGAAAAAGAAACCAGGGCACAAAGAATTTGATGTTACAGATTAAAAGAATATAATATATATGTAAACATATATATATATTTCACATCATTTTGAAAGGGGCACAAGGAAAGACTCGGCAACTTTTTTTTTCCCCTGATCTCGTCGGTGGTTTTGACAAAGGAACGTCTCCAAGACATTGCATGCTATTTTACTGTTCTGAAAACAACAGGAGTTGCTTCGATTTGCAAATGCTTATGTGTTAATACCTTTTTCTATGAAAAAAAAACCAGCGCTGTGTGCAATAAAGGTTATGTTTATATCTGGGTGTTTCTTAAGTGGCCGGACCACTCGGTGCCACAGGGCTGGGGCCACAGGGGGAGGGAAGGGGACAGCACAGCCCGGCATCAGGCAGGGGGTAGGCAGCAGGGGCCGGGCTGGTACCACGCTGCAGGACCCAGCAGTGGCCACGGCCCGTGGGCAATCAGCACCCACCCACCCAGCGCAGCGTCCAGCACCCATCCCCTGCAGCACGCCCCGCTGCCCGCCTGCACGAGCGCCGCGGATGGAGCCTGGAGCAGCACTGAGCCACCCCGCAGCAACCTCGGGTCACCCGGATCCCGGCACGGCACAGCACCTGGATCCAGCTACCTGAGACAACACAAATCGCACAAGACTTACAACTGTTGTTTTCCTTCCCCAAGCCCTCACCTTCCAGAGGAGGTTCTGGTGCTGTTTTGGGTTTAAACCAGCTAACTGCAGTTCTGCGCCCTTGTTCCCTCCATTGGTCAGCTCACGTCTTCAGCAACTGCTCCCCACTTCGCCCTCTGCGCTCCTTACCCACTGGTTCCATTTCTCCCTTAGAACAAACAGACAAGCTTTCTAATTTCACCTTAAACTCTTGAAAGAAGTGGTATCTAACAGTTACAAGCTACTACAGTAACTCTATAGCTCTTTTTTTTTTTTTACTGTTATTATTTTAAATGAACAAAAGCCAAATGTGTACACACGCAGTGACTGCTCTCACCAGCGACACGACCTTCAGCCTCAGTGCCCAGCCTGCAGCCCTGTTACCTGCTTGCGTTGTTGCACTGCTCAGCAGATCCTTCTCTCCCATCTGGATGCTGGAGTAAAATTACTTTGAGATTTACTGAAACTGGAAAATGCCTTGGCAGCAGCCTGGCAGCTGTTTGCTTTTAGGGGAAGGGACGCAGAAAATGAGCTGTGATGACAAATTCTTGTGCCATTTTCATCAGTTCTGGTGCTCCTGTTCCAAGCAGCACTCAGGGCAGACAGGAGGGCACATCCCAGGCAGGCATCAAACCGTGCCAGGGTTGGTATTTCCCACTTGCGGTTTTGCACTGAAACCTCCATCTACCCCCACTTCCCTTGTGAAGCTTTCCCTAGGGACAGAGCACTGATTTTTGGTGACCCCAGTGGTCTGTTCCAACACACAGCATTTGCTCTGCCTCTGCCAGCGGTTTCCTGCGTGCTGGGCAGGAGCTGGGTGCTGCCCTGCACCTGGGGGCACCCGTTTGGCTGAGAACTGACATCAGGAGCAGCCAGCCAGCCTCCAGCTCCAGGCATGAAATGGGGCCAGGATTCTTCTGCAGTACTTCGGATTTGTTTCTTAAATACGAATCCCAGGATCTGCTGTGAATAGCATTTCCTTCTGCACATGACTTCTCTTACTCATTCAATTTTAACAGGCCGTTGGAGACAATAAAACCATGGCAATTTTCCAACTTAGCATGCAAGGAGTACATGAATTTTGTACAGCATCCATACACAGAACATGAGCGAGGCCACTTAAGGCTGACGATCACGTTACGCCGCTCCAACAGCATCTCTCAGGACCTGAAATAGATTATTTGGCTTGCTCTAAGACATCAGGGGACAAAACGAAGGAGCCACAGAGGCTGGGAGACACGCACTGACCAGGCACCAGTGGCTCAGCCCTGCTTTCGTCCTAGGAACCTCCTCGCTGCAGCTCCTCCGGGGGCTGATGACCCCTCGCAGCCACTCCAACAAACCCAGGGATCCACGCCGCGGGGGCTGCAGCTCTGCCCCAGCAGCTCGCCCCCAGGTCGGGGCTGGCTGACAGGGTCAGCATCTGCCTTCAACGGAGTGGAACCAGCCCTGCCCCTTCTGACCCTCCCCAAAACCGGCGGAAAGCACTGACAAGCACACTAGCAGTTTTCCAGCGAGTTTCTAAGACTGCAAGACCAGTTCAGGTGCGTGTTGGACTTCGCGCCCTGCACCCAGTACGGATTGCACACGGAGCCGAGCCCACCCCCAGCTCAGAGCCGTCACAGCCAGACAGCGCCTCTGAATATCAATCCCAGACCCTAAATAGAAGAGGCAAGAACAGGCAAGTGTGTTCTCAGCTGTGAGAGTAAGTGGATTAGCAGGATAAAAAGAACAACAGATTAACATGTCTTTATTGTAATCGGCTAGTACAGATTTCTTTCTACATCCTAGCAAGAATTCTCCACCTCACCTTCCCCAGCAGTTACAGACTGTGGCTTTGCATAGCTCATGAACAGAGGCCAAATTCCCAGTGCCCAGCAAGCACGAGACCCCCAGCAGCCCCTCTGCTCCTTGTGAGCCCTTCACCATGGCCGCAGACCGTCCCGGGAATGCCCCCAGAGCTCATTGCCCTGCACAGGGATGAGCCAGGAGCTGAAGGACGCAGCTGCTTCGAGCCACGCTAGCCAAGCCCTGCCTTCAACAGGCAACAGATCTCAAGACTGGAAATCCACAAGAGCTGGTTTGGTTGCACATCTGTTGTACTAACGTCCTTGCAGCCACATCCCCAGAAGTCACGGTGCACACCCCAGCCAGCACCCACTGGCTCAGGGCACAACTTGCCTGCACCAGGGACAGGGCTGGTCACAGCAAGCCACAGCGCTGCTCGTGCACCCCAGAGAGGGGCTGCAAGCAGCACCGTGGGCACAGGCCATGACCAGCTGGCAGGAACTGGGTACAGGTGGAAGCCCTGACACCAAGCACCAGCAATCAGGAGATGAGTAGGGGCAGCTGGGGATGGAGCCCATGGAAGGGAGAGCTGAGGACAGCCTGCAAGCAGCCAGGGCTTTAGGGGTACAGCTCATCAGCAGCTCTGCACAGAAAATCCAGTATGAGAGCCAGCCCAAAGGCAGCTGAGAACACACTGAAGTGGTCTGAGCATCACTGCCCACAGCCAGCATCTCCTCATTCACCTGTCCCTTCCCACAGGGCCGCAGCACCCTGGATCTCTCACTGACTGCTCAAACACTCCCCAGTTTCCCAATTCTGCTCCTCCCATCCCTCCTTTAATTTTCCCCCCTTGTTCTCAACAACTCTGCAACCCCTATAAGCCAGCAACCAAAAGTGGGTGTGCTAAAATAACAAGCTAACCTTAGCTCCTGTCCCTGCCAGACCTGGAACACGCCTCATGGTCTGCAATGTCTTGGACCAAGAGACCAGGGCAGGAGAGCTGGCTGACAGCGGGCAGCTAGCCCAAAGCCCAGGGCTAGCAGAGAAATGCCTCAGGGAGCACCCTGACTGCAGAGAGCAGGCTCAGCCCCAGCACACACAGCCACAGGATCCAGCCTCGCCCCCAGCCCCACTCTGAAGCCAGGACCCCTCCCAAGTTCCCCAAGGAAAGTAAAAACCAGCTCACAGCATGCACCATACCTCCTGCTGCCTGCAGCACACAGCCCAGGGCACACTCCTGTCCAGGCCAGCTCGTAGACACCGCGTCCAAGAGCAGGGAAAGGAAGGTGGCTGCTCTGCCTCAGCTCCAGACACGAAATGGAGGCACAGAGGAGGTCTGGAGCTGAGCAGAACGAGCCCCAGCTGGATGCCTAACAGCCACAACCACTCCCAGCTGTGCAGGGCCCTGCTCCCCCTGCTCTGGGCACACCCAGCCCAGCCAGCCCAGGCTGCCACCAAGGAGAAGGCTCAGAAGCACCAGCTCTGCCAGGTGGGTGCTGAGGTCCCACCTTGGTTGCATCCCTGGCCCTCGAGGCAACATTGTCTGGGGAAGGAGCCACCAGGAAGGAGGTCTTGCTCTGACCAGCAGCCAACACAAACAGCAGAGGATCTACAGCTGCGCACGCACCAAGAGCTAGGTAACGGGGAGCGGGTTCACAGTCACCACGGCCACAAATCTCGCTGGGGAACACCACGGACAGAAGGGTGGGACAGCACAGGGCACGGGTGGCCAAGGCATCTACTTCTTCTCCTGCTTCTGCTGCTGGTATCTCCTGAAGTGGGTCTGGATGGTGACGGCCGCCTTCTCGGAGGGATCGCTGAAGAACCTGCCCTCGCTGCTGGCGTCGGGGGTCACGTTGCCTAGGAGGAGAGCCCAGCACCTCAGTGAGCACAGGGAGCGCTGGGCCCCGGCTTCCAGAGACAGCGGGAAGCCAGCAGCGCGCAGGGGCAGAGGGAGATGAGCAGGGAAACAGGAGGCAGGGAGAGGCCCAGCCTCCCCGCCAGCTCTAAGCCCTCTATTTACACAGCTTTACTCCCCAAAGACCTCAGCTTCCCCACGTTTAATCACCACGTATGATACTCACTTACTTTCACACACACAAATAAGATTAGAAAAAAAGCCCGGCACTGTACAGCAATAAAGCTCTCATGCTGATAAATGGGAGCCCTCCCCACTCCACGCTTAATGTGGCATTAGGGAAGTATTGTGAAATTCAACAGGAACTGAATCAAAGCCACTCAGCAGTGCTCTTTTAACCGAGTGTGTCACTGCTAAGCACCCCCCGAGCAGCGATCAGAAATCCTGATGCCAGATGCTGCTGTATAAACTCACCCATGTCACCTGAACCCATTTTTATTCACATCCTAAAAGAAATTGCAAAGTAAAAAGATACATAAAGAAGTCCACATTGGGAATCAGCTCCCTCCTGCCCTGCTTAACAAGATACATTGTCAGCTGTAAATCCTGCCCGCTGCAAAAAATCAAGTGCCAGAGGCTGGGGAGCCACTGGGGGCATTTACTGCTGCATGTTTCCAGAAACCAGCCCCCAGCTGTGCGTGCTGCTGACAGCTCTGTGAGAAATACAGCAGGTAGAGGAGCTCGGCAGGGCCCAGCAGGGGCAGAGCCCATCAATAACACCCCACCACTGAACCAACGAGTGCCACCACCAGCCCAGGAAGCCTTCGGGACCTTCACCTGCTCATGGGGCAATGACTCCCCCCTCAAAACGGTGGCCAGGGTGGCCACAGCTCCTGTTTAATCCAGGAGAGTGCCCCACGCTGTCACAGCAGGGCGTCCCAGCCCTATGCTGGGAGAGCATTGCTGCACCTGCCCTCATCCGATTACTGGACGAGGTGCGCTGAGAATAGGAGCGGACAAATCCTATTTGCTGAGCGCTTGGCTTCAGTAAAGCTGGCAGTCTTAGAAAGAAGAGCAGGGAGGAGGAAAAGGGGACAAATTCAGGGGGGTTTTGCCAGGCCAAGGAGGTGGAGAAGGGGGGCTGCTTTGGGGAACAGGCCAAGCCATGCCTGTCAGCGGGGCAGGTTGTACAGGAAGAGGGAGGCAGGGATCTGCAAACACACACACCGCTGTCCACTTAGACAGGACTGCCTCCACACTCACCTTTCTCTCCAGAAATGGAGTAGATGCTGTTGTGACGAGAGCTCCTGCCTCTCTAGAAAGGTAGAGAACAGAAATACAGAGCCAGCTCTACCTCCAGGCAGCGAGAGCAGTCCCTGCCAGCCAGCCGGGGCGCACTGAAAGGGACAGGGCTGGCTCCACCGAGCTTACCGCTCTCCATCCCCGTTGGGAAATCTGGAAACACTGTTGTTCCCTTAAAGAGCCCTACAGAGCACTGATTAATTAATTTGCATTTGTGAGAAGTCCTCCAAGGAGAAGCAGAGAAAAGAGCTTTGTGTCAAAAATTCCGTCTGTGAGACTTGCTAGCAACATCTTAGGGTGCACGTTGGCACAGCCTAGCCTCGCTAGATATGCATTTCAAATCAGCACGGAACCAGACGGGCTGGGTTTGTTTCCTCAGCTCCAGCCCCTACACCAGCACCGCAGCACCTGGGCTGCCAGGTCTGCTCGGGATGACAACTCATCCCTGAAAGATAACAGCCTGAGTTCGGCTATAAAAACAATCCTACATTTCTACAGTTCTAGATTTCCTACATACACGTGTCCCCTGCTGCCACTGCAAGGCCTGGGGCTGCGCAAGGGCCAGCAGACAAGCCCTCTTTCCCCACCAGCTGCAGCAAGGAAACAAGGCAGCAGCACTCACGTCGCTGTCCCGGCTGGTGCGGCGGCTCTGCGTCACGCACTGGATCTGCCAGGGCAGGGGCTGGTACACGAGGTATGGCAGGGGCTCTTCATAGAACAGGCTGGTCCCGAGCTGGATGGAGAGAGGAATTGCAGCAGGTAAGAGAACAGGGGAGAAAGGGATGAGCAACATGTGTTCTCACAGCTGCCCTCAAAGAGCGGGTGCAGGGCATGGCCAGCCTGGACCTCACACCCCAGAGGAACCCTCACTGCCAGCTCCTCCAAATGACTACAGGCTCAGGAAGGAAGGATACAGAGGCAGCAGATTTTGCTGCTCAGCTCTTAGGAGACATGAGCGAAAGCTAAGCAAATGGTCAAAGCAAATGCAGAGGTCATGGATGAGGCTGACGCTGCGTGGCACCGTGTTAATTACGGGTGGCCCAGACCTGCCTGGGGTTTAGGACTCACAGAAGGATGTGCCCACCCAGCAAGCACCGAGTCCTCAGCATCTTCCTCCAGCCCTGAGATACTTCTGTAGGGTCAAGGTGCCCCCAGCAGCAAGCAGGGGGTGGTTTTCCAGCCCAAAAGAGCCCTAAGACTGCAGCGCTAGTCTTAGGGTCAGCCTGGGTGAGTGAGTACCCGCACTCTGCAGCTCCCTGCGAAGCAGCTGATACACCTGCTTTGCCGCACTCACATAAACACGCTCTACCTAGCTTACTGTGGACAAGATGGCAACCCCCAGACTTGTAGAAACCAGCCAGAAAGCATTAGATCACTTGGACTCACCTGTCCAAATGCTCTCACCACAAAGAACAGCGCTGTCATCAGGGTCCCCAGCATGGCTGTGGTCTGAGGGGCTCCCGCCGTCCTGGGAAGTCAGAGCTCTGGCAGCGCTGCACCGCGGTCTCTGAGCAGGCAGTGACTGAGCCGTCCCCTCCTCCAGCAGGCAGGCTCCAAGCCCCTTAATGAGCTTAGGGCTCGTGTTCATCCCGGCACAGTAATCACACGCTGTCCTTTTGCTCTTCTAATCACCGAATTTCTCCAGCGGCACTGGCACTCCAGGAAAAGCAAATCCTCCACTTCCCTATGTACACATGGCAACCTGTGCACACTCACCCACCTCAGACCATGACACACAGCAAACCTCCCCTGCTTCAGACCGCTTCCCAGCGGGATTACAGCTACGCCACCCGCTCACAAAAGGCGCCCACAGTTCAGATGTGACTTTGGATTTCTCAGTGCCACCCTGTGCTCTTTGATCCTCCAAGAGCAGGGCAGGGGACCAAGTGACTTGATCACTTCGGTTATTACCTGGAGGAAACTAAGTGGCAGACCCAACATTGTGCCGAGGTCTGAGGCTAAGCGTTGGGTTCAGCTCCTCCAGAGCTGCACCAGAACGGAGCTGTGGCCAAGCAGGACCAACGCTGCTAGAGAGCAAGCCAAGCAGCTTGCCTGCTGCCCGCAGGGGGTTGGACTGGATGATCTCCTGAGGTCTGTTCCGACCCCTACAGCTCTGTGATTCACCGCCCTCCTTCCAGAGGGCAGGAAGAACGGTACGTGGGTCTCCTGGCCTCCATTTCTGCGCAGCCAGCACAGGCCCTGTCCCCCAGCAGGGTGACACGGCTCCACGTCCCCAGGGAGCCACGGCGGAGACGAGGCAGCCAGGAGAGCACCTTCACCGCTCGGCAGGCGGCCCCTCCCGCCGAGCCAGCCTTGCTCTGCGGCACACAGCCTTGACACGAAGCTCAGGGGGAGACAACCATTGTAATGAGTCTGGATGACAGTTTTATGAAAAGGGCAGGATACAAGCCCATGAAAAGCTGTCCTGCTGGCTGAAAGCCCCATGAAGAATTGCTTTCGTAGTTTTGTTTTTTAGCTTTCTATCTGCCCCTGCATTTGCTACCGTGGCCAGATACTTAATAGAATAATGGTAATAAAGCTACAGCAAGCTGAAGTGGTCTTGAAAATTGCCAGAGATGACCTTGACAAGACAAACCATGAAGCAGCCCGGAGAGAAGTGAGGGGAAGATGTGAAAGGTAAGCACGAGCTGGCTATCCAGGGCTACAACAGAAGAGCTCAACCCGGAAAAAAACAGCTACAAACGTCACCTCATACAAAACAGACTCCTGGTGATTTAATTTGTTTACAAAACCAGATACAGCTATCACAAGTTTCAACAGGAAAAATAAACATGTATTCAAAACATTATTGCTAGGAAAGCAGGCATTTCTCCACACTACTAATAAACGATTTTCAGAGTAGACTGGACTCAGCTGCGCAGCTTTGGGTACAGAGTCCAACAGGCCGATAATCTCCCCGTGCCACAGGGAGCCAGAACAGTGGGGTTATCGCCAAAATCACTATAGCCACTGCCATGTGTTCCTCCAATAGCTGCAAAACTAAGAGCAAAATCCCTCCAGACAGGGATTGGTGTAATCTGACAGTAGAGGGGAAATCTGTGTTTTGATCCTTCCCTTCCTACGGAGGAGGGACTGCCCCACACAGCTGCCGTTCCCTGTGGTCATCTGAGGTTTCCCTGCTTGGCCATAAAAGCTAGCAAGGGCATCAGCAAGGACATCATAGTGATGTTCCCCACTGGCAGGGCCTGCAAAAGGAATACCCCATGCTTTGTTAGCAGGCAGGGCGGTGGAGAATCCACAGGGAGGCCTGAAGCCTCTGGTCAGACCCACAGACAAGAGCCTGACCAGAAGATGCCAGGACAAAGGCTGGCTGAGGGATTCAGAATATTTTAAGGAGTTCAGCAAGAAAAATACATATATAAACACAGACATTCTTCTTGAGAGTCTTAAGATGTCCAAAAATATATTTCTATTTGCATGTAAACATCCCCCTGTCGCACTCACAGCGCAAACCGTTGCAACATTGTGCCAGCACGCAACAGCCAGGCAGCAAAGCAGGAGGGGGAGTTCTGCTTCACTGTGCTGCACATCATTAGCCACACTGAGGAACGCAAACAGCACTGAAGGGTGCAGAACAGCAGCTTCACCATCCTCCCTGCACCAGCCCTCCCTAGAGAGAACGACTTTGAAGATGATTTCCCACAGATGGGATCCCTTGAAACGCAGACTTCCTCACCAGACAAAATGGCAAACGGTACAGATTTTTTTTTTTTTTTAAAGCGTTAAATATTTAAAGTCAGCTTGGAGGAAAGACTGACAAAACAAGCAAATGCCACTTCTCCCACTTAGCAGCATGAAAGCCTCATCTGACTTCTCCTTGGCTCAAGCAGCCCGCTCTTGCCCCCTTCCAGCAGGATGGTGCCGTGCTCTGGATGGATGCAGCCTCTCCAGAGCCTCGCAGCCACAGGTGAGGAAGCAACACGCCACCTTCCTGCAGCTGACATCTGAGTGCAGCACACCCCACCCCTCAGCTTTGCATGCAGCCATGCAGAGCCCTACGTCGTGGTCTCAGGAGAGCTGCTCCCCCCCAGAGCCCAGCAGAGCTGCTCCGAGCGGGCTCCAGGCTGGCTCCCGCAGGGCTCCGATCTGCCCGTACAGCCCTGCTGTGCAGGAGGAGACCCAGCTGCTGAGCTGCAGATCCCTCTCCCCAGGGAAGGGCAGGACGCAGGTGGGGCTTTGTCTCCTCAGCAGTCACACCAGGCTGAGCTCCCAAGCAGTGCCTGCACCAGCACAAACCGCTCCACGCTCTCTTGCCACCCCTGCTCTGCGCTGCCATCAGCGCATTTGTAATACATGAGCTGAGCTCCCACAGCACAGCTATGCTGCGCAGTTCTGGCCAGCCTGGCAGAAAAAGGAGGAAGCAGGGAGCTCTTTTCTAGAATATCTGCCATGAAAACCATCCTTTGTTGTGTCCCTATCGCTTCCGCCCTGGAAGACAGGAATGTTTTCCAGAGAGTCAAATTCTGCTGTTCCCTGTTCTGCCCCCAGGCTCCACAGCCGTTCTCCCCTGTCCTTTCCCCCCTGCTCCTGCACTTGACCTGGCTCACCTGCAATCAAGCATTTGTTGGGCACCAGTGTGGGCTCATTTCCTGACACATTTCCTCTAGCTAGATTCACGTCCTCCCCCTTGACCAGTTACTCAAAGTCCTCCATGATTCACAGCTCTGTCTCACAGTTGCTAGAATACTAATGAGAGAACTGTTGATTTATTGAAGCCCTGATATTTCACCACTGGATTAAACAGTCTATAAAGTATATTTGGACACATTACAGGATTAGAAGAATCCACCTGGGAAGTTCACTTCCTCCTCCCTCCGCTCTCTCGTAAAGCGGCTTGATTTCAAGGGCACAGCACAAAGGCAGAGATGGCTGGGCACCACCAAAACCCAGCTGATCGTTCCAGAGACCCCGCAGGCCCCAGCCACCACCTCTTCAGGTCCTGCTTCCAGAGCGGAGGGCTGGGAATGCTTAGGTCCCACCTTTCAGTAATGGTACACTTTAATTTGTCTGTTCTCATCCAGTCCTAGCTGAAGTAGGCTGGAGCTGCTGGCAGGGGGCTTCTGTGCACCTGGGAAGAGAGGTCTGGCAGCTGGGTGAAGGAAAAGCACGGCTTACACGAGGGATTAGCAGGCATGAGCACAGCCAGCAGACAGGGCAGGTACTGAGGGGCAGGAACCAGCCTCACGCACACGTGCTGCCTTTAGCCTGCTGCATCCAAGTCAAATGGAATTAAAGAGGGATTACGGAACTCAAAGGAGCACTGTGCTCAGGACAGCATGAGCTATCAGAGGGCCCGAGGGATTTGCTGCTAATATCAGTGTACACTGCAAAGGAGACACTTACAGCCCTGGCATAATGCTGTTACAACACAAACCTGGAAACACTCCCATTAGGTTTCACTCACTTGAGCCAACCAAATGCAGCTGTGCACCTCAACGCTGAGCCACACAGGACAGCTCCGCCAGGGAGCCCAGCCCCTCCCTGCACAGCCACGTGGCCACCCCGCATGCCAGGTGCATTGAGGCAAGCCTGACTTCAGAGAGCTCACCTTCAAGCCACAGCTCCCACACAGAGCTCTGGCTGTGCCTCGTGGCTCCGTCAGGCCAGGCTGCCCGGCACAGATTCTGGCTGGGGTTGTAGCAGCAGCACCAACAGCACGCCTACAACACCAGGGAAGTTTCTCACATTCCCAGCTCCAACTGTTGCGTATCACAGCACAGCTGGGGAAAGGGAGGGAGAACCTCTCAGTTAAGTACAGCTCAGAGGAGGAAAAACCAGGTCACTCGTGCTTCAACTGCTAAACAACATTCTGCAGAACTGGACACTAAAATAGAGGCTAAGGCTTCAAAATTGCTGTCCAATGCATTATTCTCCTGGTTCACTCACCTCCTGCTGTTTCCTCCTACCTGCTGCAGGAAGCTGGGGTGCAATTAGAGACCAGACCCCGGCAAAGGATACGCCATTGAATCCCTCTTGACGTCTTCTAGCCATTTCTTGGCGGTCTCAATCTTCCCTTGAATGCTCATCTTCTCTGACTCACGGCTCCGGAACATGCGTATTTGCTCGCTGTTGTGAGAGAGAAGACAGCGGAAGTGGGAAGGAGGCTTAGGTGGAAACAACTCTAGAGATGAGAAAGAGTCAAGTGCTGCTACAGAAAGAGCCAAGGTTAGCAAGAAGCAACCTCATCCGAGCTCTGAATGCTGTGCCCAGCCACACCGTGAAGAGCTGCAGCAGCCACCCGTCAGGCTGCTGTCCTGCCTTGGCTCTGCACAGCATCAGAAAGGCTCGGGCGGCAGCCACCAGTATTGTCTGCCGCAGAGTTCTGCTGGCAGGACAGCTAGCACCCTTGGTCCCTGCTCCTGGAATTACTGTTACCAGCACCACTCTGGCTTCTGCAGTAAAGCTGCTGTTAGAAGGCCCTGCTGAGCTTGTGGCAGTGAGTAACTACGTTGGATACTGTTTATATCCAACTTATTCCACAGAACAAGTAGCTAAGACGAAAATCATCTGATCCATAAATCATTCCAGACAAATAAATGCAGCATAATGAAAGAACACTCAAAAAATACATTTACCCTGCAGGTACATATCCCAGCTTGTTGTCTGGAGGACCAGAACTTCCACCGAGCAATGGGAATCCACCTGAAAAACAGACATTAAATACAGATCCCCCCAAAATCAATAGTCTTACATCTGAGTTTATTTGCTTTCCTGTGTTATGGACACACTGTCCCTACAAGCTGAGCCATCTGCCAAGAGCACAGTGTTGTTATTAAAGAAACTGAGACGGTGAATCCCATCTCAAACCCACAGGAGGCTTCGAGTGAATCAGGTCTGTCTTCTCCTTTGCTCATTTCTTTAATAACTTTTCTTGTGCGTATATCTGAGGCTGAACTGCTCTGGAGGCAGAACAACATGGTCAGCCATTGATTGCACTACCTTTCCTGATCTCATTAGCACTATTCTTAACAGCAGCACCAGCTGATCTGCCCGTATCAGCTGCCCTTATCAGCGTTGGCACGATGAGCTAGTTAGAACATGCAGGACTGCAATCAAAAGTTGGAAGCAAACAAGGAGTTGGATTAGGGATAGGTGACCTACCTGGGAAGTACTTGTGCCAATTCTCTGCCAGGATGCGGTCCACTGACTGCCCAGCTGTGCAACTGGAGCCGTGCCCAGCACCCCAGGCCCACTGGTTAGGCAGAGGCACACCAGCTGGGGGTCCCAAGGAGCCCCCAGCCTGAAGCCCTGCCAAGGAGGTGTAGGTAGAAAGAGGGACACCGGCACAGGGCGCCTGTGTTGACGTAAAGAGCGGAGGCTGGTGGGTGTTCAGAGAGCCCAGAGCGCCCAGCACCCCGTTCAGTTCGTTGGTGATGTGCTGCAGAGAGTTTGCCAAGTACTGGATCTTGTCCTGCTGTGGGGCCAGCTGCAGATCCGTTCTCAAGTCAACTAGCAGAGGAGAGAAGGAAAAGAGGGATCACTGGGAAGGCGAGGGAGGGACTGCTTGCCTGGCAGGGGACTCACTGCTGTACTACACTGAGCTGAGCTGGATCCATCTCTGCCTAGTGAGATGCAGGACACCAGAGCCAAACACCTGGCTACGGGCTGGCAGCAAGGATGTTTGCCTTTGGAGGCCGCTGGGCATAGAGCAAAGGAGAAACAAAAATCAAGGATCCCCCAAGGCTGCAAGCATGGGGCCTGCAGGTCAGGGCTGGACATGCATTAGCCTGCATTTTCCTGCCTGCTCCACCCCTCTGAGACCTCCTGCACCAGCCACCATTAACACAGCAGTGATTCCCTTGCAAACGGAGGGTACAGCTCTTGAAAGGGTTTGCCATGCTCAAATAGTACTGCTGCCTGCCTCTGAGGCCCTGCTTTACTTCAGTGTCACCAAACCCAGATGGAGTCAGAATGGATTGGTTGCACTCCACAGGTTCATTAAAAAAATACAAAAGCGAAAGCTCTCTAAGTTACCAACTAGTTGGAGTCTGAGATAGACTGTGCGAGTATAAGGACTCATTTTATGGGAAGGGAAAACCTTCAAGTTCCACACATGCAGGTGGATATTTTACTGATCTGGGCCAGAGCGATAATCCTAGGCTGGACAAGTTGTCACCCTGGTACCTTCGGGAAATGCTCTAAGCTTTCAGCTTCAGCCTTGCCAGTCCTTCTGCAAGCAACACAACCCTCCTGCCTGTTTACATTCAGCCCTTTTTCCCCGCACAGCCCCATTTGAAGGAAACACAAGGCAAACAGAAAAGCACAAGCAGCACACAGAGGAAACTGGAGCAACTTCTCCTGACAGAGATGTGGGGGGGAAGCCTGGACACCGGAAGAGCAATACAGCAGCAGAGAGGGAACAGCTGATGCCACATTCTATAGTCCACACTAAAAATAAAGGTAGATTTAAGAGGCAAGTTCATGCAGAGTCCATCCCTCCCAAATGCTGTTACAGGCAGGAACTAAGTTTCTCAAATGAAACTATAGAGAGCAGTCCCAGCCATCAATAGCAGACCTGCCTTAGACTGAAATGAGCACAAACGAGAACAACATTAGGTACAGAGAGGCAAAAGGGAGAGCCAGACACTGCCTAAAGCATTAAACGCTGGGCACAGCGCGTCAAACCAGTCAGAAACTCACATTTAGGCCAAGGTAGGTTTGCACTGGACATGCTGCTGGTGTCCTCAGAGTTGCTGAGATCAAACGTCACCGTCTTCTTGCACGCAGCACCCTTCAGCGTATCTTCATCTGAAAGCTGATGAAAAGAAGGAAATTATTGCAAATAAAATCTGTTCTCCTGTCCCTAGAGGAACAAAGCCATCGGAATACCGCCTACAGCTCGTGTACGCAGCTCGGACTGCACAGTCAAGCACGGACCAGGTGTGAGGAGAGTCTTTGGTCTCCAACAGCAAAACCTGAAAGAGACTGCCTGGTCCCTGGAAGAAGGATGTGCATGCACTGGAGGCCAGATTTAACAGCTGCACGAACTGGCCCTTCCAGACAGAAGTCAAAATGTTCTGTGCATCAAATAAGCCCTACAGCTCTTGCATGGCTGGGTTCTCTCTCTGCACCAACAAAAAGTGCTTGACCATCACAAGTCTTGTGCATTCACATTTACTGCTGCCCTAAGGTCATGAGGCACAGCTGGACAAATTCCAACCAGCTCAGCCCCTGATGCCAGCAGCCCTGACTGACAAGCCGCAATCATGGGACAAACCCTGCACCTCAGCCCTCAGCCCTGGTGAAGCACATGGACTGCAACCCAACCACGTCTGCCATTCTCCCCAGGTCTGTGCCTCGCCTGCTCTCTGCCGCCCTTCTCACAGACACATCATTCTGCTCTCAAAGAGCTCATTCCTAATAATCCAGCCTAAAAGCCTGCAGAGACTCCAGCCCAGGGAAGGAGGCCAAGAGCTCTGGGAACTGCGGGAGTGCAGCTGGGCAGGTCCAAGCAGGACCCCAGTGTTTACCTCCTCCAGCAGGGAGGACTCCAGCTGGCTTAGTTTGTCTTCCTTCTTCTTCAGCAGCACCTGTCCTTCCCGCATAACCGACTTCATCTTGTCCAGCTGCTTTGCTTCCTGCAGTGGATCAAACAGCCAAGCCAAGGAGGAAAATTACCCAAGAATGACAGGAAATTACCATCTACTTTAGTGGTCACGGTGATTTTCACTATTTCTATTCAGCACAGGAAATCATGCTGCTGGAGTAAAATTCCTCCCAAGTCTTCCAGAGCATCACAAGAGGAGATAACATGCCTTGGGCAAGTTCACCCTCAAGTAAAAGGGGGCTCACTTCCTAAGGTAGTGTCCAACAGAGTCAACAGCTTTGCAGCTGTAGCGTGCAAAGAGGAGTGCTCTGTGAGTGCAGGACATGGAGGCCTTCTCCCTGTCTTTGGTTGGTACATCAGCAGAACCGACAAGTACTCAGGGACCCCTTTCCAAGCGAGGAGTGAAATCACTGCAGAGCTACAACTTGCACCTGCCGAGGGGATGGATGCCTGCCAGCGCTCAGGGACTCACCTCTTCCAGGCTCTTGCGCATTCCCTCCAGGAGCTGGGAGTTGTCAGGATCCTGCACCACCTCCCGGGCTTTCTGCATGTCCTGGTGCCACTGCTGTTTTGCGGCTTTCAGTGCCGTATGCCTCTTCCTCATGGAGCGGCTCTGGCGCACCAGGAATTCCTTGGCATTCCTGATGGAGATCCCTTCGGCAGAGATGTAGCTCCTGACCCTACAGGAAAGAGACAGGTATGCTGCTGGCTGCAAGCCTCACGCCGCTCCCTCCCCGCAGATAGATTGCATGTGTAATGTGTGTAAACCCCAGTGAAAACATTTGCTTGTAAAGCCCAAGTGAAAAAAAAAAAACATTTTCTGAAGTAGCTGGTATACAGATACTCACTGATCAAACTGGAAGTTGCTGTCCTTGTGGCTTTGAGAGGGTGGGGAGGCTGACTCTCTGGATGAGTGCTGAAGAGTTGAAACATTTCTAATATTAATAAATACGCTCAAGAAAACGGAACCCTAGGACCCCACTAGAATCAAATTTGGGCCAAAATTCTGGGTGACATCATGTTATTGCCCAAAACCAAGACTAGTGCTGTGGATATTCTCTATGTGATATTTTGAAAACTAAGAGACATTTCTGTCCCTGACTCAAGTTATGCTTCTGACTCCAAGGGCACTCAGGTATTCCACACTCCTTTCCCCTAATAACGGACAGAATGCAACAAAGAGTACAAAAATATTGATGTCTTCTGGCAAAGAAGAATGCATCAATGCATCTCCAACAAGTTTAGGCAGAAAGAACCAATGCTGGCATTTTCAAGAAGTTACAGCCTCAGATCTCACAAAGAAAATGCCTTTGCAGTCAGCTCTACTCACAGCCTGGACAGTTTCTCTCAAGTCTTCAACATGGAGCTCAGCTTTCCTCCTTGGAGACTCCACACTTTCTTCTGCCTCCAGTTCCTTCAAGATCTCCTGCTTGCTGCTGACAGCTGCCTCAAGCTCACTGCCACATGAAAAGGTAACAATGGCAGCAGCTGATTAGACTGCAGGTCCTCCTAGCCCAGTAAACTACCTTCAAGTGTCCAAAACAACCTCGATTCCAGGAAGCAAGGGGCCAGATGTGCAAGACAAGTGGGAGCACAGAAACACACTGATGACAAGGATTCACAACAGCTTACAGCAGCTGTCTCATAGTTTCCCACTTACAGGAACAGACACACATCAGAGAACTTCATACTATAGCAGCTGGCAGATATGGAGTTCTAGATCCGGGGCTGGGGTACATCAGACACTGGCTATACAGCCTGACGGCTTCCACCAAGACAAATTTGGGCTGCCACTGGCTACTAAACACAACTGAAGGGCTCGTGCAGCACCTGCAGACAACGCCAACACCAGGTAGGTTTTGTGCACTAGAGGAAATCTCACACACAGACCTGATGCGTTTCTGCAGCCTCTGGCTTCGGGTCTGCAACAAGTCCACCTGGGCCTCCAGCTCAGCCTTCTGATCCTGGAGCTCTTCCAGAGACCTACGCAGCTGCCGGATGGACTCGAGAAGGCTGCTGTGCTCCTGCCGGCTCTCCTCGAGGCGGAGCTGAGAAGCTCGAGCAGCTTCCTAGAAGCAAACAGAACATCTCTCAGGCTTCCCTGGCAATGAAGTGAAAGCACACCATGCGCAAGAGACTTGCCCCCTGCACAGTTCACAGGAGGTCCTGGAGCTGCAAACACACATCACATGTCAACCCTAGGGGAAAAAGTCCGCCTCCTCTTTTTGGGAACTAGCTCTGAGCTAATCCAGCTCCCAGCAGGACAGCACTCCAGGCTGAGGCAAAGTGGCAGGAAGGAATTCGCAGACCCACAATTTAGAAACAACACAGCTTGCTTTTTCAAAGCCATGGTTCTAGGATGCCCCCTTACACTCCCCAAAAGAAAAGCAGCACAGCTCCTCTCCAGAGCCCAGACATACTTACTTCTCTTTCTAGCTCAGCCCGTCTGTCTTCATCTAGCAGCTGCTGCCTTCTCTTTCTCAGAGACTCCTCCTACGTACAGCAGAGAAAGCAGGTGAGTATCAGAGCATGGGGATGCCCATTAGGAGACCGCTGATGCTCAGCAGCGCTTGAAACGCGCAGGTCAGGCCTGATTTTCAAGACCATTCCCAACTACCTGAGCATTTTCTCAGTTTTGCTTTATCCCTTCCCCCTCCCATTCCCTCCCCTTTGACTTCAGCGAGCAAGAGGCTGGGAATATTTACGTTCCTGTGGAAATAACACCCCTTTCCTGGTCAGCTGTGAGAGCGCTCAAGGCATACAGCCATTTCTGCAGCATCTCACTTTGTGAAGTTTATGGTTGCTTTCTTTACTCTTTCCCTTCCTTACTCCAGTGCTGCTTGGAAAGGAAGGGCTCACAGAAGGAAGCCACTGCAGCAAGTCAGGACTTGAGATCTAGCATGCAAGAGCATCAGCCAGTGATTCCAGGTCCACAGAAATATCTGGAGTGCCTTCCTCTCCCACTCCAGTACCCAAGATCCAGAAACAACTCTTTCCCTTTTCATCACAGCAGAAAGGAGAAGGTACCAAGCAGGACATGCTGTCATGGAACGATTTTGTGGCTGCAAGTGACAGAGGGCTCATATACTGCCTCCCAAAGCAGGGCAGCACACCCAGGGCACTGACTGTCACCACAAACACCACTAGCCGTGTGGCTGTACTGCTAAGGACACCTGGCTCTGCTCTGACTCATGGCAGAGGTTTTAACCTGCAGCTGGATGGTAGCTAAAGCCCTGGCTGAACACTTCTTAGAAGTCACCCACGAGGAAGCAGCCAGGGGAGCAGCTCAGGCTAGGAAGTGTCTGCAAGACCAACACGGCTGACTGACCTGGCTAAGAAGCTGCGCTGATCTTGCTTTGATGTTCTTTGCACGTATTTCAAGCTCGTTTTCTGAATCCTGAAGACTTCTTTCCTGCACAGAGATGGCAGCTTAAAGAGAGAACAGCCCAAGCTCCTCACTCACCAGGTGGAACTCTGCCACCAGAGGGAACATCAAAAAAAACAGTCTGGGTAAGCATGACCTGTCACAAGCTGCCAGGCAAGGCTCTCCTCACCTTCTCCCTGTGCCTGAGCTGCAGCGCAGCCAGACGGTCACCCAGCTCTGCCTGCAGGGCTTTCACCTCCGTCTCATGCAGCTGCCGGAGCCGCGCCATCTCGCTCCGCACGCCTTCCAACAGCTCTGCTCTCTGCTTTCTCTCCTATTACAGGATGCAAACAAGAAGTGCCTGAGTGAAGCACAGAGCTCTCCAGTGAGCCAACGAACACAGAGGACGCGCTCTCTGGATAGCCAGCCCATCACACAGCACCTCCTTAGCAAATACCAATTTCAGCAAGATTAAAGCCTGTTGCTAACAGACACAACATTGTTAAGAGAACGGCTCAGGAAAGAAGAAACAACCTGTGACGGTCGAGGGCTTTGCCACACGCTGCTGACTGTGTGACAGAAGACTTTCCAGAGCAGGCATCCTCAAACTGTGACAAAGCTGCTCGAGTACAGACCTCCACAAACGCACGTGGAAGTTGCCTGCACAGAATGCTTTAACAGGGGAACCTTAGAACCTGAGCCTATGTTTGCTTTACATAGTGGCAAAAACAGGCAGCTCTTCTAGAGCTGGGGCATCTCCTCTGTTTTAGGAGTGGCTGACAGAAGCAGGTCTGGCAAGCAGCAGTGCCAGCCCACGTACAGTCCAGCTGAGCCATCACAATGACCTTCCATTCACCCAGAAGTACCTCCTCTTCATACTGATCTCGAATCCTTGCTAGGACCTGCTGGTGCTCCTCTTTCATCCTCTCCATTTTCCTCTCGTGGTCTTTTTCCACTCGCTGGCGCTTCTGTGTCATAAGCTCACGGAGCTGCAATGATGACACAAAGAGGTTCCACCGAATCACTGCACTGGCTCCTCAAGAGAGCAGCTTCCCACATAAACAGGAAGACTGAATTTCAGAGTACCTTGCAGGTGGGATCAGGCCACAGCCTGGAGAGCACAAAGCAAGCACCCCGGTGAGATGAGATGCCGCAGAAATGCCCCTTCCCCTGATGCACACCACTGCCACCCTTGGGCAGGGGACTCAGCATCTCATCCCTCACCAACCCAAGGAGAGAGAGAAGAATTCATAGCACCCAAGATGAACACTTGCCTCCCATTCATACTCTGTTGCTTGATATGCTTTTCGCTGCGCTGCCGCCTCTGCTCCCTGCAGGTCCTCACGCAGCCAAGGCTCCTCCCTGCTCTGTGCCTCTGCTATCTGAGTTTGCAGGCCAGAAGTGACCTGCCATGAAAACCACCCACAGAGACTTGTCACCCTTCTGACAAGATCTGTTTAGTTCCCTCCTACAAAGATCAAGCAGCATGGCAAAGACCAGCATGTACAGTCTCACCACCCCCTACTGGAACATGTCCAAACACTGAGCCAGACCAGAACCATGCTTAGGAAGCAGAAAAAATGAATGCCACCCTCCCTGGCCACATTTGGAGGTAGTGTGGAAGGAAAAAGCAATTTACATTCTAGGGACACCATCTTTTACCTTTCGATGCTTCTCTTCTGCTGCAGATTTCAGCTGCTGGAGTTCAGTTTCAAATTGTTTCTCTAGCTCCTCTGTAGCCTACAAGAACGTGAGCAAAACAGTCTGCTGAAAAACCTCTATTTGTAGAGACTTGCCATGCCAGATGCTGTTGCAATCAACATCTACCCACGAGCATCAAAAGCACAGTCAACCCCTTTCAAACCAAGTAACACACAAGGTGATTTTACTCTAATGTCTTCTCTCCCAGATCATGCTGTGCTGGAAGGACTATGAACTGCCTCCATGCAAGACCCACAAGCCTTCCAGAGGACTAAAGCAGCAGCCAAAGAGGTGTTCTAGCCTGATCAAACAGTTTGCTTTAGCTTGGCAAAGACACACAATGACTTTTTTTTTTTCCTTCAGATGCAGTGTGGCCACTTAAATAATCATTATTTAAAGTAGGGGAGTACTCCTCAGCCCAACCACGGCTCCACCAGCACACCAAACATCTTCCCTTTGTGTTTTAACTGAGCTATTATTCAAGCACATGCAGGTGTATTTAATCCTGTTTAACCTTAGCATTTCAGGGCAAGCCAAGTCTGCATAAACAGCATGGGTCTGCCTCTAGTTGGTAACAAGTCTCACCTTTTTCTTTTCCCTTTCTAATTTCTCCTTCAGCTCCCTCAGGAACTGCTCCTTCTCTTTTTCCAGCCTGATCATCTCGTTCTGCTGAGCCTCCTGCATTTCCAGCTTCATGTTCTCCAAAGCAAGCTGCTGCTTCCTCTCCAGGCTCTCCTTCTCCATTATCTGCAGGGATTCCCACTCTTCTCTTAGTTTTTGCAGCACGGACTCTTGCTCTGCCCTGGTAGGTTTGCAGCGAGAACAGAGAGGCAGATCAGAATTTGGTGCTTTAACAGTGGGCTCCATGTAGGAACCAGAGCTATGAGAAGACACTGCTACAGGCTGAGACGTGCAAACTCCAGAGGTAATGGAGAACCAGTGCACACTTGGATTCACAGGTGCATCAAAGGCCTTGGAAATAAACAGCCTCACAGGTAGGTCCCCGTGCTTACTAACAAGGCAAGGCAGCAGCTACGTGAAGCTCGGACCAGCTAGTACATCCTGAGTGGTTGCTGGGGGCATGCAAGATGCTTCCCTCCCAGGCCCACAGGGTTCAGGTCCCCAGGGATAGCAGCTTCCTACAAGTTGCAGCACAGCTTCTCACCTTATCTTCTCCTTCTCCGCCTCAGTCTCTGAGGCGATTTTGGCTCGCAGCTTTGAGAGTTTCTCAGTTTCTTCCTTTCTCAAACGCAGCTCTTCCTCCTCAGAAACCTTTGCCAAATCCTCTTTCAGAATACTGAGAGATGAGCAGCCAGGGGAGGAAGCAAAAAAAAAAAAAAAGAAAAAGTTCAGGAAGCTCCAGTATCTTCAAACCACCTCCCCAAGGCCTACGGGTCAGCTCCCAATAGCTGTGCCTGCCTGAGTGATGCATTCCCAAGGTTCCAGACAGTTAATTCCCTTCCATGCCTTCACGATCTGGCTGCTGGCACAGGAGACAGCCCCTGAGCACCAAGCTTCTGTGGTGCACCTTTAAAGCGCACAGCATTATCACAGGTGGCACTTCTTTCAAGTAAGTGAACTTAACTCTACGAGATGGGAGCAGATTCCCAGCCAAGGTAACTGGCTGCATTAGTACAAGCTTCATGCTTTTCACACAACACCCTTTTTCCCACTGCTTAGTTACTGCTTAGATATTTCTCCCTCCAGGTGCAACTTCTGCCTTCTTTTGCACCCAAGACAGCATTCCCACAACATTTCATGTCAAGGTACCTTTGCTGGCTGGCTGTGTGCTGCTTAGAGCTTATTTGGGGTGGCTCTGACACTTGTAATACAAGTCCTGACAGAAAAATCCCCCAAAACAGAGGACACCACTCCCACTGCTGTTCCGCTCCCTGGACTACCATTATATCCTCCTGCATTGGCTGGGTTTTACTCGTGGAAATCCATGCCCTATTCCTTAAAGTCTTGTTTGGAAGTCCTTCTGTAAAACATACAGTGCCACAGCCTCAAACAGGTCCTCTGGGGTAACCTCATCTTCTCTAATGCTCCAATTTCCAGTCCTATTACCACCACTCAGCCCAGGGTCTGAACGCCTGCCAGGCAGCACAGCTCCAAGCACCGAGCTGGAAACTCCTCCCAGGTTAACAATAAGAGACAAGTTCACAGCTACATGGAAGCTGCACGTGTATGGAATCACAGCTCTTCCCACAGGACGTGAGGAACACACACGCTTGTCTGCACGAGGGAGAGAGCTTTCCTCAGGCAGATTGCACACTCTGCACAGCTCCTCTGAGCATTTGCAGCGTTGGTAGCAGGCCGCTGCCCACTTCAGGATGTCACTGTCTGTGCCAGGACAGTCCCATGCTCCTCCCCACCCCTCGAGGCCCGTTCTTGCCTCCTGCACCCGTGAGTCTGCACAGCAGCACCCGCTTCAAGGCAGTGTCCTACTGCACAGCACAAACCTGCTGCCACCAGCAATGACTCACACCTGGGGAAGGCTCAGGAGGAGAAATAGGAAAAATAAGAGTACCTGAGGGTTTTTTCTTTTTGCTGATGAAGCTTCTGAGCCTCCTCCTCCTCCTGCCGCCTCACCTCCTCCTGGAATTGCTGAATTTTCTCCTCCTTTGCTTGCAATAACTGCATTTTCTCTTCCTCAATCTCTTTCTCCGGCTCCTTGTCTGTTCCCTCCAGGGATTCTTCATGAGGCTGGCTCAAGGACTGCTCTTGTTTTATTTCCTTCTCAGGTTGCCTACCAAAAAGAATAGGCTCCTTTGGCAAAAGGGTGAGAGAACTCAGTAACACGATGGGAACCGCAACATTCCCACGCACAGTACCACCTCCAAACCCAAAATCTCAAAGCCACCTACTCTACAGGCTTCCCTGTCTAGGAAGGGAAAGGATGTGCAGGAGCTCCACCAGACTGCAGCCACTTCCAGGCTGCTGTGGAGCACTTGTTTAGCTCACAAGAGGTAAGGAACAGCAGCACAGGCAGGTGGAGGGCACACAGGTAGGAGACAAGCTTGGTGCAGAATTCATGCCTGAAAACAAACCCATTCCCCTGCTTGCCACCCAAACTCACTGGCCTTACGTCCTGAACTTTTTCAGCTGCAGACACAGGAAAGCATTCTGCACAGGGCTACTGAGGAACACACATGCTCCAAGCTTGGAGGAGCACTTGACCTCGGACTGTAGCTTGGGGACGTTCCCAGGCGCCACTGGCTGGAACTCTCACTGACTCGCAGAGAAACTGTGATCAATTATACCTTGCCCCAGCAGCACCTAGGTCCTCAGCAACCCTTCCTTTGGCCCACTACAGAGCAACACAGCCTCACCTCATGAAGCATCTAGTAGCTACAAACTCCTGGCTAGGACTGCCAGGCATAAAAGCAGATGCAATCCGTACCAGCTTCTAACCCAGGGACTGGCAATGCATTTCTAATGGACCAGGTATTTTTTTTTTGCAATTGCAGTCTCAAGTGTGCTGGGAGTTTGCCAGCCCTAGGCAACACAAAGCCCTAAGCTCTCCAAAAATTCAAAACCAATCTGTTTCTAATTAAGTTTTTTTTCCAGACATAGAGCAGCAAAATTACAAGGTCTGAGAGAGGCTGAAGGGGAAGAAGGAGAAACGAAGATTAGTCTAAGGACAAGATTTTTATTCTTTGCTAATGAAAACTGAAGCAGCAAGGTCTCATCATGCTCTGAGCCTGCTAGCATAAGGTGGAGAGACTTCTGTCTTGCCAGAAATCAGCGAGAATAGCTCTAGTAATACAACCTTGAGTCAGAGAGAAAAGGTACTTGCGCTGCCGTTAGCAAAGAAAGTGAGAGAGAGGAAAGGGTAGTAGGGTCCTGGAAAAATCCTGTCTCACTCGTGTTCCCCCACAACACTGCGTGCTCTGGGCCAGCTGCAGATGCCTACAGAAGGTGCCACTCATCAGGCTGCTCTGCAAAGCAGCTCAGGTTTCCACTTCTTTAATCTGTTCTTTTTGCTTGATTTTTAAGTAACCATCCAACCAACACATGCACATTTACACAAACAATTCCTAATAAAAAAGGAGATGCTGCACTTGTCTTCACACCAAAGATTGCTGCTCTACCACTTTGTTTTGATAGATGAATTGCCTATTTTTTCCCCAATTACTTCTGCTGATCTGTTGTTTGACACAGAAAGCAAAGTCAGCATGTTCACTTTACTGAGATCTTCTATTGCAGTGACACTGCAGGTACATATCAGCCAACTCCACCAATTTAGCACTGTGACAGACCACTGGCTTTCGCAGGGAACACGAGCTCTGACCTCCTTATCTCAAACCAAACAGTGCTCCCAGCAACTCTAAAAGAGAGATGATTCGCCCCCCCCCCCACCCCCGTTCTGATCTTAGTACTGCTCAGGGAGTGAATTCAGACCTGCGGGAAACTGTTGATCAAGGTAAGTGAACGCTCAGCCTCACCAGAGACACCGGTAAGGAGGTTTCTCCAAGCACAAAGCAAACAGATCTTCTCCCATACCAGAGTCTTGTGCCACAGACCCCAAGGGCTGAGCTGCCGTTCTCACCCTCCCCAGCACAGACTGCTACCTTGGCACTCCTGCCAGCAGAACAGCTGCTTGGATTTGCATACTGAGATGCTCTCAGGCTCCGCTGTGCCCATCAAACCACAACTCTTGGCGTGCCAGCCTCACACAGCAACTTCAAATAAAGGGAGGGGGGAGCGGAAAAAAGGACAAAAGCTGTTATGCTTACAACACCAGGGACTGAAATGAAGCCCTTACGCTTTCTGCGGGGCTGCAAGCTCCTCCAGATCGATTAGGCTATCCAGTGATCCCTCCTCCAGCTCCAGGGACACAGCCTCTTCTTGTTTGGGGTTTTCTAAAGCAACACATTTCTGTTCTGATGCTCCAGGAGCACTTTGATCCCTCTCACTTTGCGGCACAAAAAAGGTAACAGAACATCAGATTAGCAGAGATTAGATTCTAATGGCTGCTCCAAGCGGACAAAGAGGGAAGCTGGGATGCACAGCTGACTTAAGATGGGCAGTCTGCAGCAGGAGCTCATGCCTGCCAAGGGGCCTCATTTGTCCAATATGGGGCTGCCAAAGCCCCAGCAAAGCTCCAAACCATTCACACCACCCCAAGCATTGCCAGACTAACAGGCAGCTGAGGATTTAATTTGTCTGTCAACCTCAAAATGCTGAATCTCTTTGCTGGATTACCTCCTTCCAAGTCCTTACAGAATTTCCCCAAGATAAACCAGTCCTATTAGTAACACTCACATCGTTGTCTAAATTAGAGATGGAAATATTGGCAGGCATGTTCACATCTATGCTTCTACTTCATTTTGGACGCACAGAGACTAGGCAAGCACAAAGCAGCTTTACAGGCAGAGCGAGAGGAGAGGATGCGTGGCTGGGAAGCAGGTACAAGTGATAAGGAGACAGCTCCTGTGGGCAGAACACATTTTTCAGGGGCCTCCATGTGAACAGCTCCCCCAGCACAAAAGCTGTGAATCCCAAGCGCGCGCAGCCAGTCATTAAGGCGGACTGCAGCTTCTTCTGTTCAACAGTTTTCCTGGCACAGGCAACAGCATCTTGGTTCCCAGTGCCCCAGAACACTGTGCAGCTGTGTGTGGAGGCTAAGGGCTTTGACACAATTCATCTATAAATGCCACATGCTACAACTCTCAAAGGCAGACAGGGTGCTCTCAAGACCATGGAGCTCTCTGCTCAGCACATTACAGTCATTTTAAACCAGTTTCCACAAACAGGAGGAAATAGCTCCCCTGGACGGTCCCGTCCTCACAGTAACTAAAGGCAGGGAAGCCTGTGCTGCTCCTGGGGTAACAGCTGTTGCATTCTAGAGGTGTCCACGCACTGGGATGACAAAACAGCTTCACACTTACAGCCAAGCAGTGGCCAAGTGGCTCTAGGCCACCTCCAAGGAAGGAAGGGGAACAGAACTGTTCACGTTGGAGCTGGACTCTCCTGCTGTCAGTAGCAGGAGCCAGGCTGGGACCCTTCAGCTACAGGCTCTTCCCAGTGATGAGCTGGCAGCCCAGCAGAACCAGCACTGGCTGAGGCCACTCCCAGAACAGGAAAGAGAGGAACTTTCACAGCCTTAGAGAGAAGCCAGATAGCTATAAGGGAAATGGGAAAGCCAGCTCCATGTCAGGGGGCAGTCACAAGAAGTGAAAGGCTGGCAGTTTTGCTGCTTTCCCAGCCAGAAGCTGAAACAAAGCTGAAACCTGCTGAGACAATACTCAAGAGGCAGTGGGAGAAAAGAAAGACTGAATGGAAGAGACTCTGTGAGAAGCTGCAGGATCTCATGATGTTCTGCAGGGAGCTCCTGTACAGGTTACAGCAGCCAGAGCACAGCAGGGGCAGACAAGACAGGAAAGTCACCTGGAGATGGAGATATCTATGCCTCCTCTCTAGCTCTGACTGTTTGTACCATACCTCTCAGCAGCTTTTGTTCTTTTGCTTTGCTCTTCATCTATACTGGCTTTGCTCTGGTCTTTTTCCTCTTCTCCCAGCTCCTGGGCCTGCAGGTAAAAGCAAACAGTGTGGAGTGGGCTGGCTCCTTTGCCATCAAAGCCTCTCAGCGCCTTACAGTGGCTCTGCTGAAGAGCGGTGCCACTCCAGTCCAGCGCACCAGCACCAAGCCCAGGGACCAAACGCATCCACTGGGCGCTGCAGAATGCCCAGCTGAATGCGTTAGCTTCCTCCCTTGCATGTAACCAGGGCCTGGAGATGTCACAGGAACGCCTTGGAGGAACAGTTCCATCAGCACAGAGACATCAGGCAGCTCAGCTCCCCAGGTTGTGTTACTATTACTGCTCTCAGGGTTCTTTTTTCAGTGCAGAAGATGAACTCTCTGCCAGCACTCTGCACTCAGTACAGGTTTCGGTTGTCTTCTCCCCCTGAAGGTCATCCCACATAGCCAAGTAACCACAAACTGCCTGAATAATGTAGGACAAATCTTTTAAAGCAGGAATGTCACATATACAAATATGAAATAATGTACTGTGGCCATAAAGAAAATTGATGCATCGACTGTGACCAGAATCACAACAGGACTTAGTCCTGCCTTGCATCCTGGCTCTCAAACAGACCGTGATGGGCAGCGTACTTCATGTAGCCACAGTTGCCAGAGACTTCTGGCTACTCCCTCCAGAAGAAACCACATTGGGTGCTGCCAGCTAAGCAAGCCCCCTCGGTAACACGCTCAGAGTGACTTCAGCTGGCTTACTTGTGAAACAGGCAATACTGAAAACTGCAAATACTTGAACATAGAACAGTCTGCTGCTCCTATTCCCACCTGTCAGCTGCCAGGCACCTCTGTCCCTCCAGCAGGGACATCCAAACACACATTGTATAATTCGCCTGGGGAGGGGAACAGCTTCCCCTTCAAGCCCTGAGTCCCACATGAGAAAGCATTACCAGCCCACCCTGCCTGCTGAGGTTTCTAGATGCTAGCTAGGTGTCTGGTCCCCATCCATAAGCACTTGGGGACCACGGGAACAGCAGGTGAGCTCAGCCCTTGCCATGCAAGCACCTAATGTGAAGCAGGGCCAAAATAACACAATTAAAACAGCAGTAATTTATGCAAATGTTCAGCAGAGCAAACAGCAGAAGGATTCCCTGCAAGTGCTGTCACCTTCCATCACATCAGCCTGCTCTGAGCTCTCCCAGACAGCTCCCCACCACTCCAGTCTAAATAATGACTCCACCTCATGAGAACCAAGGAGAACAGAAGACATCACCTGGCTCAAAACAGGCTCTGTCACCGCTGCCTGTGAAAGGAAAGAAGCCAGACAAATGAAGAATGAGATCTTCTGGGGAATAAAGACAACGTGCTGCAGAGTAATGCCGCTGAGCTCATGCCTAGCACCACTGTTGCGCCCCTGCCCAACACACCTTCCTAGAGCAGTCCCTTCCCAGACATCTCAGACTGCAGGAACCTCCAGACATATCTGAGAAGGTCAACATAGCACCTGCCTGCAGGGAGCAAGGACTGGATTTAAGTCCTGCCTGTGAAATTCCCAGAGTCTTGCCCCTCTTGTTGCCTCAGGACCCCCAGCAGGCTGAGAGGAAGCACCAAGCACTGCTAGCAGCTTGGTTTTCTGTCCTGCTAAACACCAGGCTGAGTCCCACAGGAAAATCTCACACACTCACAATACAAAGCCAGGCCCATGGACACAGGAAGGCAGGATGACAGACAATAGGCTGTCTCCACTCTGCACAGCACAGTCCCCGTGGGGCTGTGACAGGGGGATTTCCATGGTCCCCAGCACACAACAGCTCGGATGCCATGCCTGCTTCCAGCTGCTCACCACCCTCACCCCCAGCACAGCAACAATGCCAGCAAAGCAGGATGCCAGCACTTTAAATGCCTGCTAAGTGAAGGGTGAAAGGAGCAACCTTGCTACCGCCAGCAGAGAAGTCTAGCAGACAGCAGCCCACACTGCCTCTGCAATCTAGCACAGCGCCTGCCAAAACTTGCAAACCAAAACCCTTCAGTGCTGTGCATGAGTAGTGCCATCGAGGCAATTTTTTGGAAAGAGAATATTTTGCCAATATATTCAAAGCAAGGCAAGCTCATTACACGAAAGTAAACACATTCCAACAATCCGGAGTCTCATTTCAAAATAGCCTCTGTCTTCCCACACAAAAGAGCAGCTGCAGTTCTGCAGGGGGCACCATTTCCAATCCACCTCTCTCTCTCCTCAAGACAAGGCTGTAATAAACTCAAAATGTGTCTGCTCCAACAAGACATTTGTATGCACGATGCCTGTGCAGTAGCAAGAGGGGGAGAGCACAGCAGGCATATGTTTTGTTTTGCCTTCACATCTGATTATGCTCATTATTAGGCACAAGAGGACAGGTGTATTCTCCAGACAACCTAACAAACTGGATTGCTCCTCTCTGCTGGCCAGGTGGTGAGTTTGCCACTCAAGGTCTCCTCCAATGCAGCTGATCAACTCAGTTACAATCAGAGCAAGGCTGAGTAAACCCCAGCTGGAGCCTGACCCTCTGCCTTGCCGTGCACTCTTCCAGCCAATACGCTGATGAGCTGAGATGGTGCAGGAGAGGGGGAGCTGGGAGGGCTCCATGGGAACATGGGGCTGAGGAAGACAACTCAGCAACATACTGAGAAGACAAGGATAAAAGTCTCAAGAGGCACAGCAATCTTCTTCAGTCAGAACTGCCCCAACATAGCTACACATGAGGCCAATGTGGTGCAGGAAGCAGACATGTAGGTGCATAGGTTCACTCCTTTATATGCCACAGACCCACTGAAAGGATCCCATTTTTTTCCCCATACATGAAAGCAGGTAAGACAAGCAAATGCTTAAAACTACGTTTCCCTACAGAAAAACCTGGCAAACAGGAGGTAACCTTTTTTCCATCATTTTATGCCATCATGTTATGTTACACAAGGCCTCTTCATCTGCTTAAGGAAAAGGAAAGGGCAAATACACCCACAAAAGAAAAAAAAAAACTAGACTCTGCCTCCTGCCACTCCCCAGGAAAGCCAGTGATCTACACTTGTACTTGAGGCAGAGAAGGCACACACTTATGAGCTTGCACACCTGCAGCACTCCCAAACCTCCTCTGCTTGGAGTACGCTCATGGTGTAGCTCCCCCTTATGGGAGGGACTGCATCTCCCTGCACCTCTGCAGACAAAGCGCTGCACTAGAACTGCTGCCCTATTCCCTCCCCTAAAGGCAGGGTACTTCACACCTCTCTTTGGCTTGCCTCAAAACCTTCATGCCAACAGCTTCATGCCGTGATTGGTATGCCACAATACAGCACTTGAACCTGCCTGTTCCCAGATTGCTTCCTCATCACGCATAAGGCACTTACCTTGCACATGGGGCTGTCTATGGCGGGAGACAGAGCACCCGCATCCTGTATCCACTCAGGAAACTGTCTCTGGAAAGGCAAGTCCTGAAGAAGAAAGAAAAGGATCAGTATCTGATAAGCATGCACTGGTTTTGTGAGCAATCCCAACAGATTAGAATAAAATCTGAACACCATTTGGGTTCCACACTCATCGTCCCACTGACAGCAAGTCAGTTCAGTTATCTAGTGCTACTGCAATTAGAAAGGTTCACAGGGCACGGGAGATGGCCCTGTATACATCTATACTGCAGTCAGATGGCCCTGGCAGTGGCTTGACCAGCAGCAAGATGGGTTTTCTGTTTCCCAAGCTGTAGGGACACACGCAGGCAGCAGTTTTCACGGAGCTCCCAGCATGGATGATCACAGGTGGGGCACTTGCACCATGCTGCAGTGAGGCTCTCTTCACCCGTGATCCCGCAGGAACTCTCCCTGCGATGCCAGAGGACTGCAATTCCACACGCGGACATCACAGAGCTGCTCCAGGGCAAAGAGCCCTGCCATACCGCCTCATGCATTCTTCCATGCCACAGGTCACAGCAGGCACAGGTGACACATGGTGCATCCATAGCAAGCAGCTCCTCCCCCTCAGCCCCCGACCCTTTACTGCTCTACTTTCCAATATTGTTGCAGATTTTCTGAGATTTCTTTCCCTACAAGTCAGCTCCTGCCAGTTGCCCACAGGCTACCCACTGCGTGACAGCTCTCCCTGTCGGCAGAGGTGGGGGTTCGTGCACTCAGCTGCACACCGTGTGTGAGGGTATCACACTACAGAACACACTACAGAAGGTATTGGCTGCTGCAGCAGCCGCTTGCCAACACAGGCTCCTACTAACACTGACAAATAATGATATTCTCAGCCATTTTCTGGCCATGCTGCCACTGCTCCCACTGGCAGATGGCAGCGGCAGCTTCCTGTAGAGATGAAGTGATGCTGCTGGGCACCTCACCCCCATCTCAGGGCTACCCTCCCGCACAGTCCCTCTGGAGCTCTCGGGAGCCTGGTCTCTCAGCCATACACACTTCCCTCAGAAAAGCTGCTTAGTCCCTTAAAGCATAATTTTTATATTGCTTATTATTTTCCATTTTGCAATTATCTGAGTGGAGTCCCAGCTACCCGTGACCTACTTTTCCAGGGATATTACTTCACCCACAGAATGAACCTGCACTTTTCTACAATCTCTGCTCCTACTCTAAAAGCCTCTCACCACACCTGACTGCAGAAGTACCACAGGCAATACACATAGCAGGACCTCATACAGCAGAGCTGCAAATACTTCTGAGTGCCTACCCTGGGCCTGGCTTCTCCCAGGAAGCATAGCCCTGGAGCTAAAGAAGGGCTTCAGAGCGCGAGCTGCCTCCTGAAGCACTCCTCTCTAAGTACGGGTAGCCCTTGGTCAAACCACTTCACCCGATGAAGTCTGTGCTCGCTCTGGAATCTGCTAAGCACAACCATGCTTTGGTATTTCAAAAATCTTCCTGAACACCAAAGGAAGGTAAGTGGAGGATGACACTGGTGGTCTGTGAGGTGCTGCCCTGACTCACGCAGTGACAAGTGCAAGAGATGGCCATAACCTTCACCTGCCTGCATGTTCCCAGAGGGACGCAAAGCCCACTCCCATGGGACAAGGAGCTTTTGGCGACTCACCACATCCTGGACCAGCTCGGGGCACAAGCGGCTCGACGCGTGCAGGTCCTCCACACATTCGCTGCTCTCGGATGCCTTTGAAAGCTGAAAGGAGATGCGCATTACAGGCTGTATGCGTGTTAGCTCTGCAGCTTCGTTCAGGCATTTCCAACTAAAAAGATGACAAACGGCGCCTGGAGGACAGATCTGGGCTCTATATACCATAAAGAAGAGAAATAGCAAGCATCTGAGGTGACTAAACACCTTAGGAAAGACTAAGGCTGTGACCCACAGGACAATCACAAGACACTACAGAAAAAGGACTGGGGAAGGAGGACAGACATAGGAGGTGGGACCGGGGAGGGCAAAGTGCTCTTCAAATATCCCTGATAAAAGGCACTTGTTTACTGTCCTGCTCCTTCTGCAAGGATCTCCATAGCTCTGAGCAGTCCCTGGGCCGTCAAGTAAGCGCGTGAAGCCGCACCAAATGGCGGCGTGCTTTGTCAGCCAGCTCAGAAGGCCAGCGCCTTGCTGTGCCTCCTGGCAGTGAGGATTCCTACCTTCCCAGCCATCAGGAAACAATACGGAGCTGCGTGACATGAACACCCATGCCCACGTAGTCCTGCTGACTTCAGCAGCCCTAACCAGACACGTCAACAAAGCATGCAGATAGCATTTATAAATGCAGGGATTTCAGGTTTAAGCTCTTCAGGACAGAGCACGTTTTCCAGGCTGCCTGATAGTTTATCATTTCTCCAACATTACACACCAATGGAACTAGATAAATCACCGAAATGAGCAGGAAGAAAACTAGATTGGAGAGACACCATTTATCAGGCCTCACTTTAACACTTCTGGAAGACACTGAAGCCAAGTGGAAGGCATGTCTGACACCATAGCTGCAGGGCCCAGGCCATTAACCCACCTGCACCTCGCGATGCAGAATGGTTCATCCCCTGCCAGAGACTGCACATTCAGCTGCCTCATCTCAGCTCACTGCCTGCCAGCCCTCCTCTCAGACAGCAGCATGCAGAGGGAGCCAGGCTCGGGCAGCAGCTCAGGAGCTAGCCCCCAGGTACGGTCCTTCCCCACTCTGACCTCACACTTCCCTCTCAGCATCCTCCTGCAGAGCTGCAAACATCACAGCTGGCAGCTCACTTTACACTTTTGCCCCATCTCTACATAAGCTGAGAGAAACAACAGAAGGGGGGAAACAAAGCAGTACAGACAGCTGAGCTTGGTGTGAACTTCATTATAAAACCCGCTCGCTTAGTACAGATGGCAGCACTGAAAGCTGAGGCTTATTTCTCCTCTAAGGCTTGAGACATGCGTCACGGTCCGGGGTTTTTGCCTGTCAGTTGCTGTGGACAGCACTTTGTGCGTGCACAGAAGAATATTTCCTAGCTCAGTACTAAGGCCGCCGACGTGGGAATTCAGAGCACTCGTGCCCCCCCAGGAACACACTGCTGATTAGGAAAGCACTTATGCTGACTCCACAGAAAATGAGTAAGAGCTCCAAGTGCTTTCCTGAATCAGAGCCTCACAAAGCAATGGGAACAGCCACAGCAGACTCCACACCAAGCCCAACCCGAGCAGGCAGGTCTCTTACTTTGCCAGCATCCAGCCTGCTGTCTGTTCTCACATCAGCTGCTTCCTCCCTCATTTCATTTTCTATATTTTCATCAACAGACACGGTGTCAACGGTGACAGCCAGGCTTGCCAGCTGATCTGCCTCAGCAGCTTCAGCACCTGGAGATGCTGCTCGAGGTTGCCCAGGACTGCTGGGCACATCTGTCCCCGCTGCCCTCCTTTCCTCCGGGGACTGTGGCAGCTCATCAGCTGCAGAGATGTCACCTTCCACCTCAGCAGCTTCCTCGCCCAGCACTCCACTCCCAGCGAGTTTCCCATCAGCCTCCTCTTTGTTCTGCTCAGGCAGGCTACCGTGAGCATCCCCAGAAAGGACTTCAGCTGGAGCTGCAGGGCACACATCACCAGAATCCAGGGAAGACTCTTGCCCTTCTTCAGCGTGTCTTGATTTTAAAGACTCCTTCTAGGCAGCAAGTCAAACACAATTATAGCTATTAACATTCTTCACTCCCTCTCTGGGAGGATGCTGGGGTTAAAATACTACAGTTCTCCTACAGCAAGCAAAAAATATCACAAAGCTTTGGGTGACTTCAGCAAGACCAGCCTGATTTATTTTAACAGAGTTTCTTTAAAAGGAAAAGAATGTTAAGATAAACCCACTCATTCTCTGGGGCTCAGATTTTTAATTAATTAATTTATTTTTTAAAACTCTATTGCTTTTGCATTCATGAGGACTCAGCAGCCAAGCATCAGCAGTGGCTATTGTAGGGACCATCAGGCCCTGGGAGCACCTTACACGCTCTGCAGCAGGCTCAACTCTGCTTTTACACGGAGTCTGTCTGGTGAGAGAAGGAAGTTTGCAGGAGGCTTACCAGATGTTTCACTTCTCCCTGAAATAACTAGAGAAGGGCAGGCAGGGTGCGGCCATCCCACTTTCCATGGGACAAGCCCAAGGGCAGGCACTGATTTCAGCTGCCCCTCTAGTCCCGGCCTGGTTCAGAACTCAGATATTGGACTAAGAAACGGTAGAACCCTCTGCCCTTGGGAAAAACAACCTCAAGCAGGAGCTCAGCCACCCAAAGTTTCAGCTGCCTCTCCCAGCACGGGGAGGCCCACAAAACTCACCAGAAGCAGCGTGATAGCCAGGAGGAAGCAGGAAAAGGTTCCCTCATCAGTATGCAAACAAAACTGCTAGCACTTCCCACTTCCTCGCTGTTTGCTTAATGCTGTGGTGTCTTGTCAAACATTAGCTGCATCCTGTGTACAGCCTGTACCAGACACAGACTGCATATTTTAACGATGTATTTTTATCAAAGTGCAACTGGAATGCTGTCAGCTTTAAGCGCGGAGCTGCGGCTTGCTGAAGGGCTGTCTCGGGCACATCATTTGTCAGAGAGACCTTCTCGGGGCTGAGAGAGTCATCAATCAAAGCAGAGGGGTGGACAGGGAAATCAAATCACTGGGTACTTTCCAAAAAAACTACAGTTCAGAGCCTCACCTGCAATCTGCCAAGTAATAAATGAAAGCTTGTGGCCTGTTTCCAGTTCAGTGCCTGGTTAGCAGAGGTTCACAAACACTGCTGAATCACTAGCCAGCCCCACGAGGCTCTTCAAAGGCCTTGCTAACATCTTTGTTCCAGAACCCAGAAAAATTTGTGCAATGGTGTCATTTCTTCAGTGACACTCCAGCTGGCCTCTGCTCATCATGCTTCCTTTCATCTGGGGTAAACACGCCTGGAAGGACGCGTCACTAGCTGTGCTCCCTTTGGGCAGATTTGATTTTGAGTTCTCGTGAGGACCTTTCCCCAGGACATCTGACAGTGTCCAAGAAAAGATGAGACCAGCCAGGATTCTTAAGCTTAAAAACAGCAGGCAGGCATTTCCCTTTGAGGAGCACACACAACAATGCACTGATGCATCCACTGGTGCTCTGCACACCAAGAGATTTCTCTCCAGGCAAATTTACCTCCGTTACTAGAATATCCCAGAACAATTTCTCTAGCTGGAAGGATCCTATTTTAAGGACAGATACAGACAAGACTTCTGTTAGCATTACACCTTAACGATCACAGGTGTGACTGTCCGGAACAGGGAACCATGAGAATCACACACAGGTGGAAGAGGAGGGAGGTTTTCCTTGTGTGAAAAACAGACCATGGGCTTCAGAGCTAGAGAGTCCGACAGGTTACAGTTGGCTTTAGCTGATCTCTTTTCAGGCTGTAACACATTTTACCCACAGCTGAGTGACACCAAGCCATACGAAATTTCTGCCTGTCAAATGCATTATTTCCAGACAAAAAAACAAGCCAAGCAACAACCAGATCCACACCACAACACTGGAAGCTGCCTACTACAAGCAAAGCTCCGTGACATCCTGCAAGCAGCACCGTGATGTCAGAGCCACTCGTCACCTTCCCCAGGCTGCCAGCTTCCTCCGTGGAACTCCTCTGGTGCTGGAGATGAGCTCCAGTGACATCAGCCAGGCAGCTGCCACCATGCTCCTCCTCTACTTTGATGTTATCCTGGTGGATAGGGTAACACCTGCTAGCAAATATTCACACACCACCCTCCTGGGCTGGTGGGGTCACCCACCTGTGGCGGTCTGAGTAAGCAGCAGTTCCTCACCGTGCCTCCCCAGGGTGCCACAGAGCCAAGCTCTGAACACAGCAGCCACTCCTCGCCTTTCACTGGGCATCACTGCACTGATGTTTTATGGATGTCCTAATTTCTCTGGGACCAGCAACACTGCTTCCTGCACACACATCTCTGCAGTAAGACGTACGCTTTACTGCGTGATGTTTATTTACGGAGAGAGCTCCCTTTCACACATCTCCATCTGGTAAGAGCGTGCATGTTAATTCCCCACCACACAAAGGACCCCCTCAGCTCCCACTGTTTACCCAAGAGTAACCTCCACAGAAGGCAGAGTGCTAAAGCTGCAAGCACTGCAGTCTGCAGATCTCTTCTGCTGTCATGGGACGCTCTCTCCAGGCACCCACAGACAGATGCTTCCAGGTCTTTTCCTCCTCTTGCCCCTTTCAGGGGTATCCCAAAGTCCTTTCACATTTTAACAGCAGTCTTGCACATCTGCAGCAGCTGTTCCATCCCAGGAATTCAGGAGGCAAGACAGCTGGGTTCAGGTGATAGCTAACCCCACAAACAGGCAAGCAAACTGAGCCACCTAGAAGAGACCTTATTTCTAAAAGCACATTTGAACTGTTACATATAAACCCCACACCTCAAGTTCTTCAGCACCTGACTTGGGTTTTATTTGCAGTACCTCTTCCCAGCTAAATTACTCCTTGCTTCCCAGGAACCCGCCGAAGGGGGCAGCATTTGTGTCTCTCCTTCCTCTCTTCCAGACAGTTGTGCCATATTCAGTGCAGTCTCCACATTTACCCAACATCCCTGCACCTCAGCAAGTCTCTACACCCTCACATTTATTTTCTTTGAACATGGATATTCAGCCTTGATCCACAAACTACATGAATCCATCCCATTGACTTCCTAGATTTCCCTTCCATAGGGTTTCTTTCATGAATTCTTTCCTCCTCTCCATTTTGGAATGAAGCTGGAGAACAGCCTGGGATGCAGGGTGAGAGCTCACTCACAGGAATGTTTTTCTACTGCCATCTCATGGAGCTACAAGCGAATTGTATTTCCCACCGGGGCACTGACATTTTATCAGGACTGAGACACCACCAATCTCAACTACCAGCTTTTGAGACACAGCCTGGCTGTTGGGCAGCAATTGCCATTTTATAATAGAGTCCTGAAGCCCTGCCATGGCACTGAAATGCCAAGACAGCTCTCTGCTCCTGGACACACCAACATTTCAGTGACGAATTGGGCTCTGGCAGCCTTCTTGTCTGGAGATTAGAGGGGTTTTTTTTGTTTGTTTGTTTTTTTACTAAAACATCCACTTCAACACAAACCTTTGCAGCTCCTGCCAGTCCTGTGAATGGGTTCCCCAAAGTACATTACAGCTTAATTTTTTGTATACCTTGAAAAGGATGAGGCAACTACTGAAAACATTTTAAGAGAAAATAATTTGCCTTTCAGATGCTGATACAGAATTTTCGAAGGATTAATGTCAGCGCAGACAGGCTGAATCACTAGAGCTGCTTGCAACGCACTTCACATTGTCCCTTTGTCATCTTAAGCCTGATCACTGCTAAGAAAGTGCTGGCAAAGAATGCACACCCGCAGGGAAAGCAAAATGCCTGCGCTAGGCAGCACATGTACTGCACTCATTGCTGATGCTGAGTCTGAGCAAAGGAACTTATCAGCAGTGCGAGGTAGAAAATGAGTTGTGTTACTACACAAAAAAAGAAAAAAAAAAAAAAGCAGCCATCTCCAGTCCACAATGAAGTTCTAAGAGATCCTTACAGAACTGAATGACAGTGTGAGGGTGGCGTTTCCTGATCAAATTCCCTCTCATCTCCCCAAATGACCACACTGCGAGTTCTGAGAATAAGCCTTCCCTCCACACTGTCAGAAAACCACAACGAGGAAACGAACCATCCCTCCTCCCCACCAATTCTCCCTCCCACAGCAGCACCACTCACACCTGAGACCCTCTCCTTCCTGCCACTCCCTGGCTGAGATGATGCTTGCCCATTGCACCCATGCTACTTTAACTCAGAATGAAGAAAGAGAGAAACTTTAAGGTCCACCTTGTGCAAAGGTGCTGTCAGCTCTCATGCCATCCATCGGGCTGGAAGCACTCGCCTCCAGGGACAAACCCACCCCCTGAACATACCCGTTTCACGGTGTCTTTCCTACCTCAGATTCAAAGCTGACTCCCAGGGCACTGACGTCCATGTGCAGGTTTCTGAACAGTTCTCTTGTCACACGGAGACTCTAAGCGTGTTCAAAAAAGGAAACGGCCAGAAATGAGCTCTGATCTCTGCAACCCCACAGGGTGCACAGAAAGAACTCGAGGGCTCATAATGAATGGAAACAAGGGAGCAGAGTCACAGCAACACACCGCAGCAATAAGGCCACCGACAATCCAGTTTGGAAATGCGTTGTGCCAGATGTTCATATACAGCGAGCACCAAGAGAAAACAGAATTAGGTACTTCTTGGCAACCAAACGATACGCACAGGAAATGCAGTGCAAGTTAAAGCCCCAAATCACACTGAACCACCGTGGTCAATCAGCTGTTCCTGGGGCACTACCAGTTTTTCCACTTGTTGAGGCTTCATGCACTATGGTTACTGACATGTTAGGAGCCAACACTCATAACTACCTCATTCTCACTTGCTTCCTCTTCACTTCTCCCTCCATCTGTGTTTAAGCAACTCTCCTCCTCACAGACCAATCCCAGCAACTTCTTGGTCTCACTAGTGGGCTTACAGCTCTCCATGGGCTGTGAAGTCAAAAAAAAGAAAAAAGAAGTCAGAGGACAGGCAAAGTGACAGGGAGATAGGGGAGATGCAAACCCAGTGAAGCACACTGGGCTTAGAAAGCAGCCAATGGCAAGGAAGTTTCTGAATTCTGAGAACGTGCTCAGGGTTATACCGCTGCCCTTATTTTGCAGGGCCACATCCAGCTAGGAGGTGGCATTCTTCACGAGGCTTCACTTCCCTTTACAAAAGAGAGGCTCCTATCCAACAGGAGCACACCTGCAGAACCTGCTGTGCCTCACAACACAGTTCGGTCAAGACCAACTGTAGCAGATGCTTTGTTTGGATGACTTTGTTGAAGGGAATATTATTTATTAGCTTATATTATTTGTACTTTAATACAGATAACACAGAGCCTGCTGTGCTGGGTGTACTCCCAGAGGAGACAAAGCCTTACCCGAGCTTCTCCTTTGGCCGTAAGGCTGGAGTCCAGCGAGCTCCCCACATCGGAGTGCAGCGAGCCACGAGGGATGCCAGCGGGTAAGGCCATGGGGCCGCGCAACGGAGCGAGGGTCCCCAGGGGAGCCTGCAGAGGTGCTAGGAGGGTGCCTGGAGGCTGGGGGGTGCAAGGGGAGAGCGTGGGGTCATGGTTTGCGCTTGTTTCAGAAGAAGGCACTTCTCTGTGCAAACACTGCCTGCTAACGCTGACCTACCGCCACGAAATGGTTCTTGGGGGCTAACACCACACCACCACCAGTACATGGCATGTGTAAGGACCAGCAGGTGGATTTACTCTAATGTTTTGTCTTCCAGAGACCCGCCTGAACACAGTGATTCACTTTACAGCAGCAAGGTGATCCAGAAAATAAATGGGCATTACTGCAACACAGAAGGAAGAGAATAACAACAGCCACACTGATCCCACCTGCACACAAACACAGCACCCTCTAAGAGCAGCTCTTCACATCATACCACCCTGGGCAAACTGGGCAGCTTCCCTTCCTGGTTTGCCCTGCTACAGCGCACAGTGTGAAACAAGTGAAGGAGAAACCACTGACAGAAGAAAGCCTCCCACACTCCGCAAGCTGCAGTTGCCATCTTCATGCAGAAATCGAGGCTGTCTCCTTACCTCGCACCCATGGAAGTATACTTTTCCACCACTACTGAAAGAAGCTCTGCTGCAGCACATCACTAAAAATCTCCTGAATACATCTTTATCTTCCAAAGCACAGCAAGAGCCCTGGGAGCCACCCAGCATCCTCGCCTCCCAACAATGCAAGCCAGACATCTCAAGCTGTCTTCACCGATAAGCGTGACCGTTCTGTTCTCCTTTGTGGAATTCCCCGCCCAAGAAGTCTTGTCTGTGATACACTGCGCCAGCTAAACTAGACCAAGTGCATGCTAGTCTCTTCTCTACAGCATGCCAGTACAGCCAAGCGCTGTCACTTCGGCAAAGCACACGCTTATTTGTAAATCACAGTTCCTGTGCTCTCTGTTTGTACAAAATTGCAGACTGAAAACAGAATTAGTTCACCTGCACACTGAGGGGCGGGGAGAGCGAGATGGATGTGTGCTGATCTTCCTTCCAAGTCAGTGCCACATCACTGCTACCAGAACAAACAACGTATTCTGGGCTTAACTAACCATTTCCTACAGATGGCCATTAACCGTGTGTGTGCAGCAGTAGATGTTGGCTGTCCTTCAGCAAAGATAAACTCACTTCCCTTGGGCTAACTGAAACTTTCAGGACAATCTGCAGTTTATTTGATACTTATAGGTATAGTTATCAGCTAACCAAGCATGACCACAGGCTGTTAATTAGACACCTGAGCCAGCAATTTGGTGGAGGCACAGCTGGGCACCTGCAGCAGCAGAGCAAAGCAATCCTTCACCACTCCACACAGAGACCCTTCTGTTTTGGGGGAAGCTTTGCTTCATTTTCAGAACAAGAGGTTTGGCAAGTTCTTATCAAACTGAGGCAATTACTTATGGACAAAGACAAAACAACCTGCAATGTTGTCCCAAAGAAGAGGGGGCTCTGTGAGTTGAAGGCTGCCACACATGTTCCATGGCACTGATGTACAAACGGTTACAGACAGCAGTGCCCACCTGTCTCTCTCTTCCATTGCTGCAAGCTGAGAGTCAGGTTTACACAGCTGTTTTGGGGTGTTTGGTACTTACAGAGAAACAGGAAAGAGAAAGTCACATTTCTAGATGGGCCCATCACACCTGTAAACCATCTTGGTGTCCCTAAGACCTCAGCTGCACCTACTCAAGGACTAATTGCATTGTGTTACTGCACCCACCTGCCAATAGCCATCTGGAACCAAGGGGAATAACCCTCCTCTTTGCAGGAAGAATTCATTCAAACATTTCCCTGTTTTTCTTATTTAAGAGGGAGCAGAGACCACTCGTCAAGATACCAGACATATGTGGGAGACCTGGCTTTGACTTACAGCTTCTGTCATGCCTTAGCCAACTCATTCAGCCTGGGTCTGGAGATTCAGTAGGCAAAAATCATGCTAAAAAAAGCTTATTTCACACTCAATTTAGACTGTGGGATTTACAGGGAAAAGACTGACTTCGTACTGTGTTTACTACAAAGGGTCTCAGAGCCAAAATTAAAGATGATTTGGTTCTGTGTGTTGCCGTCCCATTCGACTTGCTGCCCATCACCTCTTTTTTCAGTTCAGAAGGCACCTCCCCTAATTAATTCCAGATGAAATTTGTACAGTGTCTGCCATGCAAGGACTATTATGAACAAAGGCTTTCTCATCCTCCCTCCTGATCTTAAGGACAAGCTTCCTTACATAACTTCTAAGAGGATGTTTTCTCCCTTTGCTCCTGAAAGTTAGCTACAATGCGTGACTTCCCACCCCAAACCAGCAACAGCACAGCATCACCCTCCAACTCGCAGCCAGCCCTCCTGCTCCTCCCCAGAATCACTGCAAGCAGCAGAGCCTACTCACAGAGAGCTGCTTCAGTGGCTGCTTGTCCTTCTTAGCCTTCTTGTCTTTCTTCTTCTCTTTCTTTTTCAAGCCACCGTGTGCCAGCAGCTTCTTTCGCTCCTGAGCGACGAGCTCCCTGTAGTGGTCGTCGCAGGGGTGGTCCCACATGGACTGGCCATTGTTGAAGTTGAAGTAGTAGATATCACCAGTGATGTCCTGGCTGTGCAGCAAAAGCGGCGTGAGAACACGCAGCAGCTCTGGCTCTGCGCACACCCCTCGATTCAAAGGGTTTCAGAGGCTCTACAAGCGTTCTTACGGGGCCGCATGAGCACCCTGTGCCTCCCAGAACCCAGGGACATCAGCGTGGGGAAACAGCTCTGAGACTGCTCCCATCCCCGTTCAGCTTCTCAAATGCTCCTTCCTCTTCTTCTACCACCCCAGGAAGAACCGAGCTCCCACTGTCCCCACCAAGTACCTGTGTACATTTCCCCCCTCACCAGCTGGCACGCTGCTCAGACACCTGAACCAGCAGCCTGCAGCAGGGAGAGCCAGCAGTGGCCAGCAGCCCCACAAAGCAGCATCTGACAAGGGCTCTCTCACCAGGGCTTCCACTGGGGTGGCAATGGGGCCACGATGCCTTCCCTGGCCAGCCACATCAGCTCCGGCTCCTCCTCCGGGTCAATGCCGATGTCCCTTGCAAAATCATGGATTTCTAGGAAAACAGAAGAGGAAGCTGTGGAAGTGCACCAGGCAGCACACAACAAAGCAATGGACGCAACGGGAAATCCCAGGCCTGAAGTGGCACTGCTCGAAGCTGGCAGAACCGCACTGAGTGCCAGCAAACACATCCCCCCAGGCCAGTGAAGCAGGGAGACAAAGACCGCACGACGGCAAATATCCCTGCAGACAAAAAGCTAGTTTTTTAGCTCTACATGAAATCCCATTTTCTCCGCTCTCCTGCCTCATGCTCTCCCCAGTTCCCATTTCCTTAAGACATCTTGAAGTAATTCAGAAAGCTTAAATCCCCTCCTGCAGCTCTTAGGACAGGCAGCCGTTACCTTGCTCGCTGGGAATGTACGTCTCATCGTAATCTTCCTCCAGGATGAGCTGGTCGCCAATGCGCATCATCTCCCCTGCCATGGCTCCCGACACCTGGCAGCGGGAAGGAAACAACACCGAAATCACAGGGAGCAACCGCAGTGAGCCATAAACAAAGCTCCCTGCCACACAGCACGGGGCAGAGGCTCTGAGACCTGATGCTGACACACAAGTTTGACTCCCTTGGTGTTTTCCAGCTTCCACAGAGAACACCAGCACTAGCCTTGGGCGCTTTTTAGATAGATAACAAAAAGCTGAAAGTGGAAACAGTTGGAAGAAAGAAAAAGAAATAGCTTTCCCAGACAACAGCACAGCTTTTTGAGAAGTCCTTGGGCTGAATCCACGCTGCCCAGGGACAAGCCGGCTCCCCCCACAAGCCTTGGCCTCTCCCACCTTCCCAGAGGGCATTCCGCAAGCTGAAGAAGGCCCTTAACTCCGACCTCCGGAGGACGGCTTCGGGATTTAACTCCCGCGCCGCAGACCGAGGCCTGCCACCCCCAGAGCGCTTCCCCTCAGGTTCAAGCGGACCTCAGACGGTTTCCCCGCCCGCCCCGCGCCTCAGGGCCTGCTCCGCGCACCCCCCCTCCCAACAATACGCCTCACCACAGGCACTGCGGCCACCTCGCTCACTCCGGGCGAGGCACAGAGCCGGGCTCACCGTTCCCGCAGCCTCCCCGAGGCCGGACGCTCCCCGAGCCCAGCCGACCGCCGGCCGCCGCCGCTTCTATGGACGCCCGCGCGTTGCCCGGGGCC
>VXAV01003166.1:314488-331611 GCA_013399715.1 Alectura lathami
GGGGAGCAGCTTCGTGGAGATGATCGATAACCTGCGGGGCAAGTCCGGGCAGGGCTACTACGTGGAGATGACGGTGGGCAGCCCCCCGCAGAAGGTGAGGGGGGAGCGGGGATGGGGCCGGGCGAGAGCCGGTGCTGCCGGGCCTCGGGCCTGGCTCCGAGCCCGCCGGTGCCCCCTCACGCCGCCGTGCTGCTCCCAGTGACGCTGTTTTTTTTTTTTTTTGGTTTGGTTTGGTTTGTTTTGTGGTTTTTTTTTTTTTTTTTTTTTTTTTTTTTTTTTTTGTTCCTGTCTTTCTTTCNTTTTTTTTCCTCTTGGCTGCTGGCGGGAGCTGGAGGAGGGAAGCCCTGGAAGGTGACTCTCGGTTCGCCACCTCCCGGTCCTGCGCCTGGTCCTGCTTCTGAGCTGGGTGCGTTTTGCAGGGCTTGCTCTTCTCGGGGCTCTCAGCGCAGGCTGTGACCTGGATCTCGCCGTGAGCCCCTCAGGGAGCAAACCCTAGGGCTTGCTCCGCTGCCGGGTGTCAGGAGGGCTGGCTGCTGCTTTTCTCGAGGCTGCAATGCTAGAAGCAGCTCCCAGCCCCTCTTTACTCAGCCTAGGGGACAGATGTTCCTCCTCAACCAAAAGAATGGCCTTGCTGGATGTCAGCACCCCTTCTGTCTTGGAATGTGCACGAGGGACAGGATGCGTGCTGGCCTCACGCCCGGGGCAGAAACGCTCCTCTCTCGTGGGTGAGGTTGGGCAGATTTCTGCTGCAGTGTCCCTTTGCACCCAGACATCCGTGCCTCCCGCCAGCAGCAGCAATGTCAGCCCACCACGGCCTTGTAGGGGGCAGTGAAATGTTTCGGGGTCCAAATCTGTTCGAGCAGAGGGCAGGGTTCCCACCCTTTTACCACCCACGGTGTAGGCTGGCTCTGCCAAAGCTCTCCATGCCCACGGAGGCTCTGAAATAGCAGCTGGCTTTTCTGCGTGCGCCCACTGCCAGATCTGCCTCCTTCCTGGGGTGCACGGCACGTTTTGCGCAGGGAGCGAGTGCCCCTCCGGCACGTGTCCGCTGGGAGGGAGCATCGAAGGAGAGCGGTGAGCCACGGCCGGAGGGACTGATGCAACTGTCACAGGACATTGCTCGCAGGAATGGCGTCTCTCGAGGTGGCTTTGTGTTGTCCGTGTGTGCTTAGGATGTGTTTTTTCTGCTCTGGCAGGGTATGTTTAGGGAAAAAGGAGATTATTTCTAAAATCTAGTTTTAAATGTGATTTCATCATCCAGCCCAACTGGCTTTTGCTTGGAACTTGCCATGTGTCGCAGCTGCCAAATAATTTCAGTGAGAACCACCTGTTTCCAGGCGCTGGTGGATCTCTGAAGCAGTCGCCCTTTTGGGCAGCATCTTCCAGCCTTGGACTGCTTCCAGGCGTGGATGTAGAGTATGTGCATGCGTGCGTGCATGTTTGTGTGCTGGAGCAAAATCCCTCCAGGCATTTTAATGGAATTAAAAGATTCACATGGAAGGGTATGTTTATGCATACACAGGAAATTGAGGGTGTTTATCTGGGAGGTTGCGTGCGGCCGCTCCAGAGGCACACACGCAGCCCCACGTGCCCCCTGGTCTCCCTGCCAGCCCCTCGCCCTCCTTGGCGTTCCTTTCACCTCCCTGGTGCCAGCAAGGAAGCTTCCTCGTTCTGTCGTGCTTTAATTTTGGCTGTGAGCTGGGCTGCACTGCGCAGCCACTACCAACGATCAATGGTGCTTGCACCCCCGTGCCAGTTACGCGGCACGACTGCGTCTGTGCCACCGGCGCCGGCTGATTCACCCGTGCAGCAGGAGGAGGGCAGGAGTGGAGCAGCCCGAGCCAGCGCTCCGGGACAGGTGGCAGAGGCTCAGTGCCACCCCTGCGTGGCTTGTCCCCCCGCGACCCCGCGAGCACGCTGCCAGCCCCGCTCTCGCTTGCGGCACGGAGGCAGCGCTTCTGCCAAGGCGCCCGGAGGGGCTGTCACATCCAGGGAGCTGCAGACAGGCTTCAGAAAGCGTCCCTGCCACACATGTCCTGGCCTTGCCAGCGCACGTGTCGTGTCCTGGCCTGAGACGAGGGCTGGGCTGTGCCTCAAGGACGCGGGGCCGACGCACATGGCAGCAAGCCTGAGTCAGCGGAGCGCAGCCTGCGAGGCGGGGTCCCCACCTTTGCCTCCTGCTGTCACTGACACAGGTGCCAAACGCTGCGTGTGCCGGTGCAAGCAAGAGCCTGGTGGATTGCTGCCAGGCTTGGGGTTGCCTGAATGTCCAGGGTCTTGCCTGCAGGTCCTGGGCATCAGCAGGCTTCCTCAGCTTCCCGACATAATTGTTGTTGGCAAAGCAAAGTGAAGTCTCCAGAGTGAACCCCCTCCCTGCTCCTGCGTCCTCTTCCTGCAGCGTCAGCTCGGCAGGTATCTCTCTCCAGGGAAACCCGTCTTCACTGGGCGCCCGGGAGATCGGCAGAAACGAGGTGTGGAGCAGATGGTTAACAAGCAGATGGTTAATGAATGCTCCAACAGCCCTCCGGGGAACTGCAGGGCCACAGAGCCTGGGGAAGGTCCGGCTGCCGTGCCATGGGCACGGCACTGGAGCGGCTCTGGGCGCCCTCCTGAGCGAGGGATGCTGCGGGCTGAGCGCGGTGCTCCGCTCCCTTCCTGGGGCTGACAGTCCCCTAGGCAAAAAGCCTGCCCAGGGCAGCATGGAGGACGCAGGACTGCTGCCGGGGTCGTCCTGCCGGGGTTGGTGGGGCACAGCTGGACACTGAGGTGTGCCAGGGCAGGGGTCGCTGAGGTTGTGCTGCATGCACACGGTTCATTGAAGAAATTCTGCTGGCAGTAGCCAAGCGCCGGTGGGATTAGCACAAGCGCATTAGTCTCCTTCCTCTCCTCTCCCCTCCGACTCCACAGCTTAAGGGCCACGGCCCTAGCGGAGCGTCTGCTGGGGCAGCTCAGGTGAACGGCCCCACGGCTGCACAGCCCTCTGCAACCGGCAGTGCCCTGGCGGGCCCAGCTCCTGGTGAGGCAGAGGGGGATTGCAGGGAGGGTTTGGCCGGCAGTGGGACGGGGCTGGTCTGCTCCTGGCCCTGCTGGCAGGGTGCTTGCCAAGCGCTGCCTGCGAGCTGCTAATCCAGGGCAAGGCAGAAATGGATCTGGAGCATAGCTCGGCATATGGATGGCTGATTAGTGGACGCAGCAATCCACAGCGGCTTGTGTACCATCAGTCCATCCCACCAGCAAATTAGATTTTCCTGGCAGGGGAAACTGGGGACCCTGTCTTGCTGCTGCCCTCTCCAGCCCCACAACAAGGGCACCCTCGGTGCGTGCAGGGGGCTGAGACCAGGCTGTGCTGAGCAGGGCAGGAGAGCTGACGCTGTGTTTGCACGGTGCCGGACGACGTTTGCTTTTTGTGCAACAACCTGATGTCGCCGACTCCTGCTCCAGCACTGCGTCCTCTCTTGCACAATTGCCCTGACCTGTCACAGCATCAGGAGGCCCCAGCTCAGCTCAGGGCTCTGCACTGCTGGGCTGCATCCCTCCTGGCCGCAGCAGCCCCCAGGCAGCCTCCCTGCCCTGCCTCTGCCTGCCCCAGTTCTGCTCCAGCAGCCCCACAAGTGGGGCTGGGGCAGAGCCCTGGCCAGCGGGGCAGAGCTAGGCTTGCTGCCGAGATGAGGACGCAGGGCTGTGGGTCCCTGGAGCGCAGAGGACTGGGGAGCACCCGGCACGGCAGCCACCATGGGCACAGGGGAAGCATCGCTTGCCTGCAGTGCCGAACAGACCTGAGTGCACGGTACAGCCTGGGTGCCACGGCAGTCACAGACCTTCCTTTGTCTCTCCTCCTTCTCCAGCTGAATATCCTGGTGGACACCGGGAGCAGTAACTTCGCTGTGGGAGCTGCACCTCACCCCTTCCTCCGGAGATACTACCAGCGGCAGCTGTGAGTGTGCGGTGGGGACAGGGGATGGGGGAAAACAGAGAACCTGACGTGCCTACGCACCCACCCCTTTGCAGTGGTTTCACTCTGGCTCTTTGACACCGTTCTAGGTCCAGCACCTACCGTGACCTGCGGAAGGGTGTTTATGTGCCCTACACCCAGGGCAAGTGGGAAGGGGAACTGGGCACTGACCTCGTCACCATCCCCCACGGCCCCAATGTCACCGTCAGAGCCAACATCGCTGCCATCACGGAGTCGGACAAATTCTTCATCAATGGCTCCAACTGGGAAGGGATCCTGGGGCTGGCCTATGCCGAGATCGCCCGGGTGAGTCCTGATCGCAGCCAGGGGCCCACCTCTGCCTGTACTTGCACCCAGCTTCTCTCAGCAAACGTGGGCATCCTGTCCCAGCACGGCACGCCTTGCTCAAGGGTTTAATTTACTTCTCTCCTTAGCTCCACGCAGCCCCACTGGGTCTGACTGTGGCATGCATTTGCATTACTGATGTTGAGCACTGCTCCAGCAGCATGCAAAGCCAGGATTCCTGGGGGAACAGAGCGAGGGGATGTCTCCTGGGCATCCTCCAGTGACACTTCCCTGTCCTGCCTCTGCTTTTCTCCAGCCTGACGACAGCCTGGAGCCCTTCTTTGACTCCCTGGTGAAGCAGACCCGGGTGCCCAACATCTTCTCCCTCCAGCTTTGCGGGGCAGGCTTCTCGCCCAACGAGACGGAGGCCGTGGCGTCAGTGGGAGGCAGCATGGTGAGTGCTCCGGCGCGAGGAGCCAGCGCGGCGGGGGAGGCTGGGGACCCCCCATGTGCTTTGGACGTCCCCGAGGGCAGAGACGGCCACACAGGATGCGCCCTGGGTGGAGATGGCAGCACATGGTGGCAGCGCCTTTCTGTCCCCTTTGCAGATCATCGGTGGCATCGACCGCTCGCTGTACGTGGGTGACATCTGGTACACACCCATCCGGAAGGAGTGGTACTACGAGGTCATCATCGTCAAGCTGGAGGTCAACGGGCAGGACCTGAACATGGACTGCAAAGAGGTGACAGGGGCACCAGGGGGGCCTGCCCTGCAAGGGGCTGTTCTGCTGCTGCTGCTGAAGGCATCTGTCCTTCGATTGCAGCTAAAATCATCCAGTGTAGTGAAAGTTGCGGGCTCTGGTGTCTGTGGATTCAGTGGCTGGTTGTTGATGGAGGCTGAGGGCAGCAGGCAGCTTGTCCAGGGATGGAGCTGAGACCAGAGCCTGGGCTTTGGGCCCGTCATGGTGGAAAGCAGGGCCCAGCCTCATTAGCTGAGCGAGGGGAATCAGAGCTGTCAGGTGCTGGCGGGGAGGGGAGCTGGGCTGCGGTCTTCCACCTGGGTCACTCGTCCTCTTGCTGCTCCCAGTACAACTATGACAAGAGCATCGTGGACAGCGGGACCACCAACCTCAGGCTGCCGAAGAAGGTGTTTGAAGCCGCAGTGAAATCCATCAAAACAGCTTCTTCGGTCAGTGTGACCCCTGAAAATCATCCCCCCATCCCTCCCCTCTGTGTGCACATCCCCAGTGCCAGAGGTGACTGTCTGTCACCAGCCTGAGCATCTCCACTCCCTGCCCACACGCACCCTTCACCTCCCTTTTCCCTCTGGCAGACGGAGAAGTTCCCAGATGGCTTCTGGCTGGGGGAGCAGCTGGTTTGCTGGCAGGTCGGCACCACCCCCTGGCACATCTTCCCTGTCCTGTCTCTGTACCTGATGGGGGAGGCCACCAACCAGTCCTTCCGGATCACCATCCTTCCCCAGGTGAGCTTTGTCCAGGCCAGACCCTGCCCAGCACAGAGCTGGAGGTGGTCTGGGGCAGAGCTGACAGTGTTTCTCCCCATGCAGCAATACCTGCGCCCGGTGGAGGACGTGGCCACCTCTCAGGACGACTGCTACAAGTTCGCCATCTCTCAGTCCTCCACAGGCACTGTCATGGGCGCTGTTATCATGGAGGGCTTCTACGTCGTCTTTGACCGTGCCCGCAAGCGCATCGGCTTTGCTGTCAGTGCCTGCCACGGTAAGGGAGAGAAGAGGGGAGAGAGGAAGGGAAGGCAGGGGGCTCGAGGGAAGGGGCATTGGACGTGCAGTGGTGCCGCAGTGACCAGACCCTTGCCTTTACCCTGCCCACAGTGCACGATGAGTTTCGGACGGCTGCAGTCGAGGGGCCCTACCTGCACTCCAACATGGAGGACTGCGGCTACAACATCCCGCAGACGGACGAGTCCACCCTGATGACCATCGCCTACATCATGGCAGCCATCTGCGCCCTGTTCATGCTGCCCCTCTGCCTCATGGTGTTCCAGTGGCGCTGCTTCCGCTGCCTGCGGCGGGACCACGATGACTTTGCTGATGACATATCTTTGCTGAAGTGACAGCGGAGCGTGGGGGCAGCCCCGGGACTGCAGGTGAGGCAGCAGGGCGAAGAGAGGTAGGTCCTTTCTCTGGAGGCTGGAGTATGGAGGCAGGACAGCAGCATGAGGAGCTCAGACAGTCAGCCTAGACCCTTCGGGGCCCCAGGAGCCCCGTGCCCTTTGGGATTAGCTGGCCAGGAGTGACCCGGTGCCAGGAGCAGAACGCCAGCCCTGAAGCTCGGCCCTCATGTCCTTGGGTCACCTAGGGCAGCATTTGGGTAGCAGGATGGAAGAGGCAACACTGGCACTGGGGAGCAGGCAGAGGTGTGGTCCCAGCAGCACGTTAGGATGCCCCTCTGTGCTCCAGGGCTTTGCCCTGGTTTCTGACACCAGCCACTCCTTGCTGACCCATTGCCAGCTGCAAGCACAACGTTCAGCATGTGCTTGCAGCCTGTGGTGCAGCAGCGTATGTAAGGGGAGCCGTGGGAATCCTGGGCCTCAGCTGCTTTTGTCTGGGACCTACAGAAGCAGCTTGGCTGCTAGGGGGTGACAGCACAGCAACCCTGTCCCACCTGCAGCCCCTGGAAGGGCTGGGTGCAGGTCTCTGTGCCAGCACAAGGTTGAGCTGGGCTTTCCCCTGCCCAGGCCTGCCAAACTGATGAGCCATCATCCCACGCCTGTCCCCTTTTCTCCCCCAGTGCTGCGTATCTGCCCTCCTCCGCCTGCTCTGTAGGGAAGCTGCTGGCCCTGGCTCTCCGTGTAGTGATCTGTGCGTGTGTGCATGTGTGCTGCGGCCGTGCCTTCCCCACGCAGCTCCCCTCCCCAGGACGCCTGTGAGCTGGGCTCCAGAGAGTGCATCTCCAGAACCCCATCCCCAGCCCTGGGCTTGCTGGCTACACCACACAGCTCCGCCTGGAGCTGCCCAGGGACGTGAGAAGGCAGAGGCAGGGGGGCAGCTGCTCCCATCCTCCTGCTCCCCTGTACAAACATTTACTGTGGCATTTCCCCTGTTCTCCTGACCTGTCCTTCCACTGCTGCCAGCCCCAGGCCTCTCTGTGCCCACCCTGCCAAGCTTCCTCCCAGGACAGGCAGCTGTCCTCTCCTGGCCCCACTTTTGATCACCGTGTCCCCTCTGGGGACAGGGAGCTGCCTCACCTCCCTCCCAGCGTCAACAGCATTTGCCATGTAGAAGCCAGTGGCTGCTGCCTTCCAGCCATGGGGACAACAGCCTCTGCGCCAGGACGCGGGCTTCTCCTCCCTGCGCTTCACGGCTGCTAGGACTGCATGGGAATGAAGGAAGGAGCATTCCCCACGAGCGCTGCACTGCCTGGAACAAGCAGAAACTGGGCGCCAGGAGAGAGCACAGTGCTGAACCCCGGTGCCAGACCGTTCCCCAGCCCCCTCGCCTGTTTGAAAGCCATAGGGGAGCCAGCTCGGCGGGCCCCCGCCTGCAGCTGCTGCCTTGCCTCACCAGCCAGCCGCGTCCCACAGCACGGGGCACGGCCGCTCCGCTCGCCCCCCGCGTCCTCGCACCTGGCTGCAGACACGCTCGGACCTGGGCTCCTGCTCCCGAGGCATGAGACACCCCACCCTGGCAGCTTAGGGGACAGGAGGTGGCTGCGAGGACTGCAGCATTTGTTATTTTTTAAACACATGGTTGTATTTATTATTTTACAATTTTGTTTTTTACAACGCAAGTCGCTGGTAGTGCAGCTGCGCAGAATCAGAGCGTGTACATAGCAGGTCCCCACTGCACACAGGTGTACAAATAATGGTCGCTTCTCACCTGTACAATATATACATATATCTCTATTTTTAATTCTAGCTCTGAAAGCCACTGTTCCAAACCCAACATTAGGGGGTTTGATCCTGTTTTGTTGTGTTGTTGGTTTTTTTTTTTAATGTTTCTAGCCCTCTGCTCAGTCCTAGGGTCTTGGCCACCACCCAAGCCCAGGGCTTGCTCAGCAGCAGCATGCTTGGATGGAAGCACTTTATGGATCACGGCTGATCTGGAGTTGGTTTCAGAGGAGGTCTCTCTTGTAAGTGATCTGGTGATAATGATGGAGGGATGCAGGAAGAGGGCACAGCTGGATCACACAGCGGTGGTTCACGAGCCAGAAGGACGTTTGTCAGAGGAGGCAGTTTTGCCCTCATCTTGTCCATACAGCAAAGGGAGGATTTCATGGTGTGTAAGAACAACCTTCCCTTTCCTACCCCCTGCACCCCGCGTCACGGCTCACCCTGCCTCGGGGAGGGTGCCACTGCGTCACCTTCTCCTTTCCCCAGATGCATGCTCCTGAGTTTGCAGGCAGCTGATAACGCTCTGTGTCCTTAACTCTCTGCCTCAGACTTGGACATGAAGTGCTTTGTTTTAAACACTGAGATTCACTAATTAAAAAGGCAACATTCCTCCACAAGCGAAAATCAGAGCTACCTGCGGTGCGGGGCCTGGGCAGAGGTGGGGACAGGCTGCAGCATTACGAGCCTACAGCGATCACCAGGCGTAAAGCCCGTTCACCAGACCCTGCAGTTAAATACTTGTTTGAAAAAGCAGCGAGAGAGCCAGCGAGCGAGGCAGGAGGAAACAGTGTAGGAGACCAGTGGAGAGGCAAGCCAGCCCTAGCACTAGGCGCTGCCACAACAGCCCGTCACATGCACCCCAAAACCATCCCGCTGCAGTACTGTGTTTGCAAATAGCACCCAGGTCCCACACTGTGCCCCAGAACTCCCCTCATCCAGCAATTCGACTCCAGCGCAAGAGGGCAAAGTTATGCAACTGCAGAGTGCACACAGACCTCCACACCCTCGTGCCTGCCCAGGACCCTCCCCAGGATCCCAGAGACTCTGCTGTGGACCACTGCCTTAAAACATGCTGATGAGCGTGTGTGTGCGTGTAGAAAGGTTCGGGCTGTGGCCAAATTCAGGCATGCTGAGCCCTGGCAGCACTTGCAGTGACCAACCCCAAGGCAAAGGTGCTTCTAGATGTGCTGAATTTGTGCCACAGACTGAAATTTAAAAAAAATAAAATAAAAAAAAAAATAAAAAAGGAAAAAATTCTACAGAGTAAGTACAAGATTTTAAGTGGTGCTGAGCACCTCATAATCTCACTGAAATCCATAGAGAAAGGGTTGGTGCATCAGCTTTAGGAGAAAGTACAGGAGAGGGTAAACTAGGAACTGCAACTGGTTGGTTATCCCGAGCTGCAGTGCAGCCAAATTTGTTCCCTCCCCAGTGCTCCCTCCCCAGGACCCAGAGTTACACCAGGAAGCACCAGGTGAAAGCGTGTGCAGAACTGCCCAGCGGGAGGAGGGCTGGGGATGGCTACCGCAGGCTGTCGCTATAGACTCCGGTACTCTGTAACCTATTGTCTGTGTAAGAACAATGAATGTTAACACAGTAAATTATTACATTAAAAAAAAAAAAAAAAACACATTTCATCTGCAACCTGTTCATTGCTAAGAAGGGCACAAGTAGCACAAGATGGATGTGGCGTGGCAGGACTCAGACATCCCGTCAAGGGGAGTGGTTTGTGGTAAGAGCTGCTGGGAGCCCTGCCCCGGGGAAGGACACGCTGGAAGCTCCGTGGGAAGGAGCAGCTCCAGCAGTTCCTGAAGTCCCAGCAAGCAGGTTGTGCTTTAGCACACATCAGAAAGGAAGCCAGCAAAGCTATAAAGGAAGAAATAAGGAGCAGCATCAAATCACTGCATAATATACACACTTTATTTATGAATTTGTATGTATACAGACTTTCTATACACACATTACCTATATAATAAAAATGTACATGTGTATACATGGTCATATAAATATAGAACTGTAGAAATCTTAGAACTGATCCTGTCTATTCACAGCAACTCCTCCGTGGGACCACTTTGTTCGAGCAGCAGTCATTTGAGACTTGGACAAAAGGGACAAGTGTCATTTGTGTTGGTCTGTGCCCAGAATTTGATGCACTGGAAGAGAGAGAATTAGTCAAGAGCCACTGGCACAAACTCAAAGGTGCTGTGAACGTAGCATGGCGTTGCCAGCGCTGTTCAGGAGAAGTAAAGGGCACTCATGTCAAGGGATGGCTTATTTTGCTCCTTAGAAACAGCCCCCATCAAAAGGTCACTGTGACTAGGGAGCCCTTTTCAAGCTCCCAGCAGCATCAGGCCCTCCCCTAAGTACATGGTTTTCCATTTCATCAGCAGTCACCAGAGGCCACAGAGCAGCCATGAGGATTGCCTACACGTCTCCAGCCCTTCTCCTGGGGAGGTCTCCACACAACAGGGACTCACTATACATGCCCAAGGACCCAGGAAAAGAATCTGCACTAGGAACCATCATAAGCAACGTGGAAGATGCACACAGCAGGGATGCACTCACCTCCTTGTGCAGCGCATGTGAACAGGCCATGGGATGAAGGTCACCGGGCTGCACGAGCTTCTGGCACATGAGACACAGCTTACAGGCAGCTGGGGTCTGGGTCGAGCAGCAAGGGAACACGAAGCAGAGCGTTACAGAAGTCGGACACCCCAGCTCAGATCACGCTTTCCCTGCTGCAGCCACCGGTCTTGCCAGGGGCCACACTTTGCCCCATTCCTCCCTCTGCACACCAATCCTGCAGCTGCTCCCCCCTCCTCTGACACGGAGTATCCATGCTTCCAACCCTTCCCTTCTACCCCACCAGCGTGAGTGAGGGGAGAGAGGTCCCAGCTTCACTGGCTCGTCCCTTTGGCCACTGCTCAGAAGGGCTGCCACCCCAGCTGGCTTTCCCTGGCGCAGTGAAGTGCACTAGGAAAGCCACAAAATCTTACGTGTGATGCTGTGCCAGGGTACGCCACCTGGGCTGGGGGCAGGAACATTGGCGTGCTGATCTGAGGCAGCGGAGCAGAAAACATGGGGGCCCTGATTCGACTGAGAGGCTGCAGAAGGCAAACACAACATATCAGAAAAGCACAGAAGGGAAGGACGGCTGAGCTACCCCCAAATTACCTCAGGGAAAAACTGTTCCCCTGGCGCACAGAGCGCAAGCCTCTGCATGGTCCCAGCAGCGGGCCCCGTACAGCTCAGTCCGCAGGAAGCCAAGGAATGGGAGCTGCCTCTCACTGCCACCCAGGCTCCCTTTCCCTGCAGTCCCCCGCCTGCCTGCCATGCCCTCACCATCCCCCAGCAATCCCACCTGAGCCCCAGCCGCTGCCCGCTCCTGCTGCTCCGCGAGCTTGGCTGCCACCAGCTGGTTCAGCTCCTCCATGGTCAGCCCTGCCATGGTCCTCCGAGCAGTCTTGATCTGCTGCAGGATGTTGGTGAGCTGGGCCCTGCAGAACAGCAGCCTGCTCAGAGCTCCCACCCACCACCAGCGAGCCGAGAAGCACCCCATAGTCGCAGGGCCTGCAATACTGCTCCGTGCACGTCAGCCCCCCAGTGCCAGGGGAAGGCTGCATCACAGCAGAGGAGTATGTGCTCTCAAACCATCTAAATGAGACCGACCACATGCTGAGCTTGTCCCTAAAACACCAGGGAAGAGTGGAAACCCCAGCTGGAGCGAGAGACAGTGCCCACCTGTCACAAAGCACCTCAGAGAAAGAAGGCAGGGCTGCGAGCAGAGAGCTCTCGGCTGTGCTCGTGTATCACTGCGGTCCTTTAAATAAAGCTCCAAACCTCTCCCACTCCAAGTACTACAGCAAGCCTCACAGACAGCACCCACCCTTTGCACTTCGCCTTTAGGCTTCCCTTACTTCCCTCCAGACCCCCCAAGCTCCAAGACGAGTTCCACTTCCCGTCATCCCAGCTCCCATCTCACGCACAGATCTTCGTTCTCTGGGAAGAACACCACGAGACACTCACTTGTTGCACTGTGGAAACCGAATCAACAACTTCTCCAGCAGCTTTTCCAGCTTATCTGCTGGCTGTGGCCTGTGAAACTCCGGAGTGACCTTAACTCCTCCCAGGCCCGGTGGAGGAGGGATGGAGGCAGCAGGAGTCAGGTGAGGACTGTGCGTGCTGATGAGCGATGCCATGACAGGGCTGTTTCTGCCCTGGGAAGCAGGCAGCGGAGGGGAAGGCTGGTTGGGTCTGGAGATCGCAGGGTTCAGGAGAGGGAAGGAGAGCGCCCGAGGATCAGCACTCGGCATGACCATGGGGACGGGAACCGGTCCTATGGGGAACGGGAGCCTGGGTGTAAGGGATGGGTTGGGCTGGAATGCCGTCAGCATGAAATCTGTCTGAGAAAGAAAAACGGGGGGGGGAGAAAAGGCTGGTTAGAATAAACCCATCTGAAAGCAGAGCTGAGCACCTTCCTCCCCAGCCAGACAGGAGGCGGGCTGAGTCACAGGCACTGCTTGTTGCACTCCTTGTGGCGAGGGGGGGCCATGCAGACCCTCCTCACCAGGAACAGCAGCTAAGCCCAGAGGACTAGCACAGGACTCCAGCAAACGTAACCCTCCAGAGCCTCCTCCTTCAGTGCACAGAGCACGGGCAGTGCCAGTCGCAGGCCAGCAGACAGGCTGTCCCCAGAGCCTCAGCGCAACACCAGGGCAATCACAGCTTGTATTTGTTAGGCTGGAGAGGCACTCACTTCTGAGGGCGGAGGCGGCAGTGTCGGGGTCGGGATCTGTGGGAGGCTGCTCAGCTTTGTTCCGTTTCTCACCATCTGAATGTGGTCATTGAACTGATCCTAAAAGAGAGAAAAGAAAACAGACATTTATCAAAGCCTCTGCCTGAGGAATTTTTGGGCACTGAATGCCTACAACAGGCAAATTCCCCTGTCACAGCTGCCTCAGCAAAGCACTCTCGGCCCCAGAATGGTCGCAGGCCCTAAAGCAGACATGGTTTGGTCTTGCAGGACTGAAGAGAATGAAAAAGGACCTAGAAGGAGAAACAAAGTAACTGCCTCTGCCATTAACCCAACTCCCTGCTTTCACAGCCATGTTGCTTAACCACATGCATAAGCCTAGTGGCACGCAGATCTCTGAGCACTGACTGCTCTGCTTTGGGGCACAAACCTCTCTCCCGGGCCTTACTCCTCTCCCAAGGAGGGCTGAAACTACGCATGCAGAGCAGCGCTGATGAGAGCCGCACGCTCTCAGGCTGGGAGCTGTCTGACAGGAACTTACCCGGACACTCTCCTTGGTCATTCGTATCCTGTTCAGCCTCATCTCCCACTCCTGCTTTGGCCTCATTGTCTCCAGCGTTGGCGGTGCAGACCTGCAAGAAGAGTTCAACTTTCCCTCTTTCCCCTCTTCTGGCTGGGCAGGAAGAAGAGCTCGGACCCAGGGGAGGAACCCCACGAGAGCGCAGGGGCAGGGCTGACCTGGTGGGCAAACACCACAGACAACGCAGTGCCTACAGCACGCGGTCTGGGACGCGGCAGATGTTCAGCAGATGAACAGTAACAGGAAATAAATAAGCACGGCCCCACAACCCCCTGTTCTGCGAACCACATTAGATGAGTAAAGAAAGCCATAGGAAACTCTGAACTATTTCAGCCAAACCTCTAGAACAACTAGAGGGAGAGGAGACGGGCACAGCGGGACGGTCAAACTCCCCCATCCTTTGTGAGGCTTCACGAACTTACTTGAGGTAGGTGAGGTGTAGCTCTGCTTCTTTTTCTGCTTCTTCTAGTTTCAACACCAGCAGCTCCTTTCGGCTCTCCAGGGACAGGATCTAGCACAGAGGGGCCCCACATGAAGAGCAGTTTCTGTATTCCCTTGTTTCCTGCTGCCATACCACAGGGTCTCTTCACTAAGCACCACGTTAAGCGCACTGGGGCATCGTCCCAACCAACGATTACTGCACTGACATTTGCTTAGCCCTCCTCTTGCCCCATGAAGGGCCTCATCCTCAACTGCTCCTAATTTGGCAAAACCTGTCATTAACGACCTGGAATCTCAGGAAGACCCTCTTCAGCTGCAGTGCAGGTAAGAAGTCGTCTACGAACCTCTGCCTTCCAGGCCCGTTCTGTCTCCTCGAGAATGTTCCTGTTGATTTCATTGTGCTGGTTCTTCAGCTTATCCAGCTCCATCTCCCACAGCTGCCTGCAGACAGAAACAGACCACGTCTGCTTCAGCACCGGAACGACTCGAACAGGAGAGCTGAGCTCCCACAAAGCCTGCTGATCCTTGCAGCACCCTTGATGGGGTGGAACTGTGCAACACTGACAGCTTCCAGGCCGTGACACCAGTCACATTTCCCAAGGCTCCATGAGTCACAGTCCCAAGAGCGAGCTGTACCAGAGCATGCAGGCAACCACTGCGCAAATACATGTGTACAGCTTAGCAAGAAGGGGAGGCGAGAGCTCCCCTTACCAAAAGTTCCGTCCAGCTCCGGGGAATGGTGCACGGTTCTGAGCTGGAAAGCAACCTGAACCAACACACAGACAAAAGCCATTCTGATCCTGCAGAAGTTTAAAGGTGGTCCCTTCCACCTGCGCCTGGACTTGGAACTTCTCCAAGCAGCATTAAAACACCTGACCTGTGCCAGAGTTTGAGTCGCTGGGCAGCTGCAGGGAACAGCATGGAAATTGGTTTGCCTCGTTTCTGGGAAGCTGAAATTCAGTCAGCAATTACAAGCCGAGTCAATCCATCAGGCATAAACTAGAATCTCATGGGATCTTTATGCCACAACTATCTAGGAGCCTTCTGGTGATCAGGATCAAAGGGGATTTAACCCAGAGGCTGTGAGCGCTGGCCTGCTGGAAGGGGAGATACAACCTCTGAAGCTCAAAACTGGGCAGCACTGCCGGACCACCCACCACAGCCCGTCCTGTGAGAAGCATAAGACGCTCCCAGACAAAACGACTTACTTCTCATCAGACTGCTCTGCAATCAGAGAAGCAATCTTGTTTTCCTTCTCCTCCTGCTCCTTCAGCAACCTGCACAAGAGAAAAAGGACAGGGGGAGTCACCTGCTGCACAGGTGTTATCGCACAGCCACGAGCACTGCAGCTCCCAGCTTTGAGCAATGTATTTGCACAGCTGTGTACCCAGTGCAACAACACACTGAACACTGAGCTACGCACTAAGTGTTCGAAAGCAATCACTGACATCCTCAAGAGCGCGCATTTTGCTGTCTCATGACGCTGCACAAAGGCTGTAGCATTTATTCAGAACCCACCACAGAGGCCTGTGCCACTCCACACCCACTTACACGTTCATTCAGGGAGAAACAGGCTGGTGATGCCACGACTAAAGCAGCTTAAGCCAAAATGTCACTGAGTGCGCAGACTGAAAAAACAGATCTCTGAGATGCGACAGAGCGGCTCCACAGAAGTGGAGATTCACCATTCAGAGGAACCTTAAGCTCTGTGCAAACTGCCTTCCTTGCTTTAGAACCCCTCTGAATCTGTCAGACTCCTCGCACAGAGCATGCTGCCTACGTCACACAGAGCCTGGCTGCCACAGGTCTTTCAGACCATTTACATCTGCAGGACACTAGGAAATCGACAGCAGGAAACGAGACCCTGCCCTGGCACTGCAACTGAAGAGCCCTGCCTCCTGTTGAAGGGCTCTGGGTTCTGAAAGATGCAACCCAGAGCACGGCAGGGCTGCCAATCTCTGTCCACACGTGCACCTAACAGGTAAAACAACCGCCTGCTGCCCAAATTCCGTTTTGGGATCATCTGCCTACAAAAGCTGCTCTGCCCATCGTACGTCCATTCAGAACTGTACAGGCCCACCCCAACATGCTCACCAGAACAGTTGCTGCTTCCCAGAAGTTTGAAGCAATCCTTGTTTACTTAACCATGTACCTCTCAGATATTAAGTTACACTTTTCTTCCTAAAAAAGCACTTGCTTTTTCATACTAATACCTTCTGCCCTTCTCACAGAGTTTCTCAATTTCTGCTTTCAGATCCTGCTCTTTCTGCAGGAATTCCTTCTTCTCTTTCTCCATCTTCTTCTTTGTCTCTTCTCGCTTGATCGTCACATCCTGAATTGCCTTCAGAATCTCCTACAGCAACACAAGCACCACACAAGTAAAGAGCAAAATTCCCAAGTAACGGCTTTGTTTCTAGATCCATTATCATCTTAGCAAAACCGAAGGGAGACGATGAGATCGCACGCACGCTCGTAGCGCACAAGAACTGCCATGCTGCACGTCACCGCCACTCCTTGTGATGCTCTGCACGTCACCGTGCCCCTCAGCACGAGACCAGAGCAGCCCACCGTAACCACGTACCGGCAGGGTAAGCAGAAAGAAGCTCACTGAGTACCTGGTGGTTCTTCATCTCTTCCTCCCTCCGCTGCTGGAGCTGCTTAAGCTGCACCTGCAGCTGGTTCTCCACTTGCCGCTGTTTGTCCAGAACCTCTTGGTAACGTTCCTTCAGCAAAGCCCTCTCAGACATCATTTTGTCCTGCAGCGGACAGCAGAAATTTAGGGAGAACCATCCCCTTCACTCACACCCGAGAGGGCACAGATGCGAGCAGCAAAGCTCAACAGCATCTAAAAGCCCGCTACATGCCAAGGTTTACATGCTGAACCCTGGGGAAGCCGCTCCCTCTTTCAAAGCTCACTCTCTAGGTCAGAGAAGATGAACGGAGGCACAGCCTGAAGCTGAAGCTAGAGCTGCATTTCCTCTTCTAAAGAAGGCAGCTCAAGGAGCAAACGCTGGTGTTTAAATGAGAAAAAAAATGTCCTGTGCGAAGGGCAGGGGAGCCGGCACCAGGACGCCTAGCGCCAAGAACAGCCCTGCCTCCAGCTGCCTCCTTTACATTGCTGCAGCTTTGCCGCGGGTCACCCTGAGAGCATTTTTACGTTTTCTTCAAACCGGCAGCGATGATTTGATAGGCAAATTAACGAAAATCCACTGAATAGTGCTGGGGGGGGGGGGGGGGGG
>VXAV01003166.1:332805-353081 GCA_013399715.1 Alectura lathami
GGGGCTGGGCCTCGGCCTGACGCTGCCCCGCAGCCCGTGAGCGGTGGCACCGGGGTGGGGGGGACGCGGCTGGGTGGCGAGCCCAGGGGGGAAGCAGGGTGCCCGAAGGCAAGCCGGAGTGCCAGCGAGCAGGGTGACCCACAGCCGGCCACAGAGCAGGGTGACCCACAGGCCGGGCAGAGAGCAGGGAAGGGCCCTGCGCTGCCTTGCTGGAGGGGCCTGGAGCCTGCGGGATCCCTTGCTGGCACGGGGACAAGGTAGCCAAGCCAGGCTGCTGGGGTGATGCCACCCCTCCGCTGGGGGCTGGGGGAACAGGCTCTCACCGTTCCGCTCGCTTCGCTTCGTCCGTTTGCAGCCTGCCTGTCTGATGCCGCATCGGAGGCGAAGGGTGCCGCGATGGAGTGCAGGGATGGAGGCCACGCGCTGCTTCCACACGTGCCTTTGGCTGGGCGCAGCCTGGATCCCCTTCGTGCTGTCCCACGGACTCGCCGGCGGCACGCAGCTCGCCGCCGCCGGCACTGACAGCCGCCTGGCGTGGGCCGTCAGCTTGGACGTGCCCGAGGAGGAACTGGAGCAGCGGGCGGAGGAGCTGGCCCGGACTGCGGGGCTGGTGAACATGGGCCGCATCGGGGAGCTCAAGGGCCATTACCTCTTCTCCTACCGGCCCGAGAGCCACACGGCACCCGGACCCGAAGCAATAAGGAGGTCGGTGGACGCTTTGTTTGCACAGCACGACAGCGTGCGGTGGCATTCGGAACAGAAGCTTCTGAAGCGCTCCAAACGCAGCCTGCACTTTAATGATCCCAAATACCCCCTGCAGTGGCATCTGGTGAGTGGTTTTCCTGCTGCTGCCTTGCCAGCTTTGGGGCCCTTTGTGTGGTTAGGAGAGAGCCGTCTCGTGGGCAAGGCAGCGACTCTCGGTGCTTGTAGCAAGGGGGAAGCGGGACAGAGAACTCGCTCTGCCCTCCGTGTGCTCGCTACGATAACAGGAGGAGGCAGCGTGGTGCCCAGTGCTGGTCACGTGCCGCTGGCTCCCTCCTGAGCGGCTGTTGCTCGCTGGCTGTGTCAAACAAATCTTTAGCGACTGTCCTTGACACCTCCCTGCGCTCCCTGTCCCCATGCTTTGTAACCAGAGCGCACTAAAGGTCCCTGCCCGCGGGGCTGACGCGCTGCGCTGCCCGCGCTCTGCCCTCACTGTCCTTTCTGGTGCTCAGAACAACCGCAAGAGCCCCGGGAAGGACATCAACGTCACAGGCGTGTGGGAGCGGAACGTGACGGGGCGCGGCGTGACGGTGGTGGTGGTGGACGACGGCGTGGAGCACACCATCAAGGACATACAGCCAAATTACGTGAGTGCCTCGTAGCGTGCTTTTAAGCTCTGCTTTTCCCGAAGAGGAGAGACCCCTGACTGTGGGTCCGTTTCCAGAGCCCTGAAGGCAGCTATGACCTGAACTCCAACGACCCCGACCCCATGCCTCACCCGGACGAAGAGAACGGCAACCACCACGGGACCCGCTGCGCGGGGGAGATCGCCGCCGTGCCCAACAACAGCTTCTGCACGGTGGGGGTTGCCTACGGGAGCCGCATTGCAGGTAGGTGCACCCCGAGGCGCTGGGCCGACACCTGGCGCGTCTGCCCTGCCCGTGTGCTGCCGGGGCAGGGCCCCTTGGGAGGGGTGGCTTGGCCCAGGCAGCTGTGAGTCAGCCTGGGCCTTGCTCAGGCTGGTTTGTCCCTTGGAGGGAGGGAACAGCGCCTGCCTCAGCTCCCATCAGGAGGATCCATTTCCTGGCAGCGCGATAGGTGCGTGCCAGGGGGTTTTCAGAGTGCTGCCAGCGCTGCCTGGCCCAGAGCGCGTGCAGCGTTTGCACGTCCTCGCCACGCAGCTGAGCAGATGCGCAGCCATGCAAAGACAGGTCCGCCCCGGTGCCGAGCTGCAGGCTGCATCTGGAGGCACTGGGAAGCAAACGTCTCCCAATGCCCCACGCTCCCCTCGGTCCCAACTCTGCCTTGGGCACGCAGGGCTGCGCATCTGTTCTGTGCAAAGCCAGGCAACGTGCCACTGTGGCCTCTTTTATCTCTGTTGCTCTCACTTGGCAGAAGGAAGTGAGATTCCTGTGCCTGGCAGGATGCCTCCTCTGCAGGGCAGGGGGCAGCGCTGCGGTGTGATTCTCTCTGCACCCGGCAGGTGGTGCCACGCTCCCTGTAATGAGCCCCAGCCCCGTGGGACGGCAGGGCCGGGGCTCGGGGTAGGCCCTGGGGTGCCAGCAGGGTGCTGGGGGCGTGGAGCTCCCCGGGGCACGGTGGGCGGCTCCACAGCCCTGCCCTGCTCGCGGCTCTCCCCAGCGGGGCGCTTCCTGAGCGGTCACAGCACAGCCCTGAGCCCCAGCCTGCCAGGGAGGCGGCGGGCAGAGGCTGCTGGCGAAGCCGGGCTGGCAGGAGAGGAGATGAGCTCGTGGTTGAGCCACAGCACTGTGAATTCAGGGGTAGGGAGGGTTTAGCTCAGGCTCACTGAGGCGGGACCCAGCTTTGAGCTTTGACTCTCCAAATCCGTGCCTGGCTTTGCAGGGGGAGCACAGCAGGGCAGCCTCGAGCTCTGGGGTGGCACAGGGAGCCCTGCCGCAGCAGCCACGGGGGTGCTGCAGCCAGCACGCTGCCAGCCGGGGCAGGCAGAGCCAGCGCGTCCCTAGCTGGGTGCTCAGCTCCCCCACGGGGCAGCGCTCCGATGCGACAGCGAAAAGCCGCGCGCGCTGTGCCAGGCAGGAGCTGCGGTGGGTGGGCGGCTCTGCTGTGTGTAAATAGGCTGAACTGAGATGTGTGCCCGGCTTCCATTTGTAACATTCTTTGCCAGCCGAAACTGTGATGTAAAACCGCAGTCATGAAGGGTTTGGGTCAAGGAAAACTCAGCGCTGAGCTTTTGTTTGTACTGCTGTAGAGGTTCTGAGTGCAGGAATGGAGGTGTCCTACGTCTCTTGAGCCCTTTCCTCAGCAGTCGAGTATGCCATCCATCCCAAAGCGATGCCTGGTGACCTGGAAGGGGAAGTAATTGCTCCAAACAAGCACCAGCCTTGAAGAACAGCACCATAACTGAGGGTGGGAAACCCACGGGGAGCAGAGCTCTGGGCAAAGGGCTCGGAAGCGCATGGCCGTGAGCCCGACTGGTGTTCAGTTGTCCCGTCCCCATCAGCAGTTCGTTCTGGCCGTGGGACTGGAGTACTTAGCAGAAAAGCGGTGTCTGGCAGAGGACGTGGAGCTGAGCGCGAGGATGTGTCTGCAGTCCCAGACCCTGCCTCAAATCTCCTGCTGCAGACTGATCTCTGCTTGCAGCTCCAGGAGATCTGGTTTGCTCCAGCTGAGAGAGCCAGCGCCCCTCGTGTGACCCCGCCGAGGAATTCGCTCGCGCTGTTTACACAGCTTGCTTTGATCCGCTTCCCTCACGTTGCTTGTCCTCTGTCCTGCAGGCATTCGAGTGCTGGACGGGCCCCTCACCGACAGCATGGAGGCCATCGCCTTCAACAAGCATTATCAGATCAACGACATCTACAGCTGCAGGTGAGCCCGCAGCCCCTCTGCTTGCGGAGCCTGCTGTGCACTCCCCCAGCGCCTCGCAGCTCGTTCTGACGGCACCCTGTGACTGGAGGAGCGTTGCTGTCTGTGTCTCCTGTTACACCAAGGTGTCTCTCTTTGCAGCTGGGGTCCAGATGATGACGGGAAAACTGTGGATGGCCCCCATCAGCTGGGAAAGGTATAAAGCAGTTCCCACAGCACGAGTCGCCCCTGGCCTGGCCCTGCAGGGCTCGTGGTTTCTTGCCTGCCTGAACAGGCGAGGCGGGGTGTTGCTGTGGTGCAGCACGCGTTTGTTGGCTGCCGGCAGGGGTGTTGCACGGTTCTGTGTGGTGGGGAGAGGTGACGTTGCTGCAGGAGGGCAGTGTTCAGGCCGTGCTAGGTGAGGTTTCCAGGGAGAGGCTGGTTCTAGCAGGAAAATGCTGTTTTGCAACCTGTGGTATGATTCTGACACTTCTTGCAACCCAAGGGACGCCCTCTGCTCTGGAGACCAGGCATTCCCGGCGCTGACAGCTGCCTGCAAAAGGCACCCAGCCTGCCTGTGCGTGGCTCCTGCTGCCGGGTGCTGCCGTGAGGGCTCGCTGGAGGGAGCCCCAAAACTCGCTGCGTTGCTCGTGGGATGTGGTTCTGCTGAACTGCTCTTTTGCTTGGCAGCCTCCTGCTGTACTTTCCTAACCAGGAGATAGATGTTGTGTGCTGCTCAGAGCAATGCTGACAACTGGGGTATGGGTTCAAGATGACAAATGGTTTCCAGTCATGCAGTTTATTCTCCTCCTGCATGCAGAGACAGCTGTAAGAAGCTCTGGGACACAGAGCACAAGCAAAGCTCGCTTCACAACAGCAGAGAGCCTGAAGGGCTTTTCTGGCCGGTGCAGCATGTGCCTTCACCTGCCGACGCGGGGCAGAGGAGGAGGGCTGGCTTCCTGCAGGGCTGCTGTCTCACTTGTCCATCATGCTCATATCCTTTCTCTAGGTAGGAGCAACATCTGTGCCAGGTGTTGGCCTGGAAATGTGCTTCCTGTGAGGCAGATGTAATTGTGTCTGTCAGCAAAGGCAAAGCCCTGGTGTGTGTCGGGGCTGAGGCCTTGCAGAGGAGCAGCAGCCATGTGCAGGTAGTCTGTGTCAGCGCGAGAGCACTGGTGCTGCAGAAAAGCCCGCTCCAGAGTGAAGCTGGGAGGGCTGGGCATGCTGTGTTTCCTCTGGTGTTCAAAATCTGGTCAGTCTTTGCGCTGTGATTGCCTGGAAAGTTGTTTTTCCTTTTTCTCTTTTTGTTTTTTAATGCAGAATCCTTGTAAAATTATAGATGCGCAGTTCCCCAGCTCAGATGTTGGCTGCACCCCTCTCTGTGTAACACACTCACTCTGGAATCTCAGTGTCTGGTCAGGGCTTTAGCAGACACAGTTCCCTCACTCTGCCTGGGAGAAATACAGCCTGGAGGGGCTGTGGCTGGCCCCGCTGTCACCCCACGTACTTGGCAGGGCTGGCTATTGAAATTTCTGAGCATGCACTTTGCTTTCTGGCTGGAGGTGCCAGCACACAGCTTTCCAGCATGTCCTGTGCCTGTGAGCATGGCCTGGAGCAGCAAAGTTTGGGAGCACTGGTGGCAGAAACCCTCAGCAGGGTGCCAGGGGGCGGCAGCACCCACGGAGCTGCCCTGACTGTGGCCGTCTCTCCCCCGCAGGCCGCCCTGCAGCACGGCGTGATAGCGGGCCGCAGGGGCTTCGGGAGCATCTTCGTCGTGGCCAGCGGCAATGGTGGGCAGCACAACGACAACTGCAACTATGATGGCTATGCCAACTCCATCTACACTGTCACCATAGGTGAGCGCACACGTCTTCCGTCTTGCTCCTTCCCGAGGAAGGAGAAACTGTTGCCTGCATTCCGTCACTGGGGCTGTGGGATGCGCGCTGCTGTGTTCAGGGAATGACCTGAAAGGTGTTAGAGAAGAGACATCTAATCCATCTTCTTGAGGGCAGAAGCTACGTGGGGGGTAGAAAATCTGCTTAATATTAAGTGCAGTGGAAGGTTGTTTTTTGTGGCTGCCTTTCCTGTAGATCTTCCAGCCATGAAAAACACAGGCTCGGGTCCGGTTTCCCTCCCCAGCTCCCAGGAGCAGGCCCCATCAGGGCTCTGTCTCTGCTGGCAGCGTTTGCACTGACAGCAGTCCCAGTGCTGAGGGACGGCGTGTGGGGCCAGGACGCTGTGCACGCCGTGGCCTGACCTGCTGTCCACCTCCGCCTTGAGGGGTCAGCGTGTGCTCAGGGCTTGTCACCCACAAAGCCAGGAGTCTGCCTGGTGCAGCAAGTGATGCAGAGCAGCCAGGCAGTCGTCCCTCCACCCCTGTGTCCATGGAAGGGACGAGTCTGCCTACAGGCGGAGACCGTGGGAGCAGGTGGAGAGCCTGTGGGAGAAGCACAGCAAGCAGGGCAGGTCCTCAGGGGCTCATCATCTTGCGATGCCAGCGGTTAAAGTGAGACAGGCTTTGCACGGTCGCCTTCTTTTGCTGCCCCCCAGGTGCCGTGGACGAGATGGGCTCCATGCCGTTCTACGCCGAGGAGTGTGCCTCCATGTTAGCCGTGACCTTCAGCGGTGGGGACAAGATGATGAGGAGCATCGTGAGTACGCCACGGGGCACGTGTCCTCCCCTGGGCTCTGCCAGCCACGCGCCGACCACGGGGCTGTAGGACAGGGGACCAGGGACAAGGCTCTGTCCCTTCCGACTGCCGCACCGCTGCCCTGGGCCTGTGGGTTTCTCCGTAAGGCAGGGCATGAACATGCCTTTTAGCCAGGTTCTGCGTAAATAGTGCTCTGAGAGGGAGCTTCCTATTTCCAGCTGTTCCCGGTGCCCTGCAGTGCAGCGGCCTTCTCTCAGCAGGGGCGTTCTGGGCACGCTGTGTTCCTGGCCCCAAATGCAGATCCTGTCTGAGTCATTTTTGCCTCCCTAAGCGCAGGCAGGATGTCAAATCCAAAGGGACAGGGACTGCCCTCCCTTATCTCCCTGCCCCGTCCTGCTGGGAGCTGCAGGGCGACATCTCCTGGGGCAGGGGCCGCTTGGGTGACCCCCAAGAAATTCCTCTGCACTGCGTCCCTGGGAATGTCATTCTGGTAGCTCCCCCGGTGACAGCTGGCAGAAGACAAGCCGCATCCCATCTGCGTGTGCCCCGCTTACACGGCAAGGATGGGGCCTGCGGCGAGACTCCTGCGCGGCCATGGGCTTTGCAGGCAGCAGGGGCTCTGCTGGGGCTGCCGCACTTCCCGTCACCTCTGCTCCGCGTGGAGTGCCAGCAGCATCGGTCTCTTTAAACTGTTTGGCCCCAGCCCTTCTGTTCTGGCACGTGTGCCTCTCCCAGCTGTTTTTTTGAGAATATTTTTATCAGCTTTTCCTTTTTTTGCCAAAAAATGACTTCTTGTCAACAAAATGTCCTTTTTCCCCAAGCCAAGCAGCCGGGCCTGTTTTCAGCAGCCCCTGACCTGACCCAGCACGTTCCTCCCTGGGCAGTGTTGCACTCGGGGGCCTCTCAGGCTGACCAGCCCCTGTGGTGGTGCTGCTCGTGTCCTGTGGTGCCACCAGGGGCTGCAGAGCCCAAGCCACTCCAGGGTGTCCCATTCCCAAGCTGGACAGGAATGGTCCTGTGAGCAGGGAAGTGTGGCAGTGGCTCCGTGCCTGCCTGAGAGGCGCTGAATGCAGACTTGACAATCCAGACAGGCTTCCCTGCGTGCTGGGAAATCCAGGGGAACAGGGGGAGCCTGGGAGAGGAGCACGCCAGGGAGAAGGGAGAGCCCGGGTCTCTCAGCTGCCTGCCTGAGACCCACAAGGCCTTGAGAGCTCCTCTCGCAGGCCAGGGCCAGGGCAGGAATCGGTCCCAAACTGGAGCAGGGCACACCCTGCCCAGAGCTCATGCAGCAGGGAAAATAAAACCCAGAATGGAGCTAATGGAGCTTTATTTTTTGTTTCAGAAATAACTTCAGTTGTCTCAGGCTGGTTTGGAAACTTGATGCTAGGAAACAAGGTGACAGCAGCCAAGAAAGGGCTGTGCTCTGATCAGGAGTTGCTGCTCTTTCTTGAGGAGTTACAGGTCTTTGCTTTTATGTCCAGCTTCGCAGAGCCTGCTGCTGGTGAGGTAGCTTTGGGGGTCTCAAATCCCCCTTCATTTTGAATACTGACGATAATGTGGGAGCTGGTGGTCCCCCAGGGAGCCAGAACGAGAGGCTGTGTGTCGCCTAGGAATGGCGTATGACAGGGGCATCCTTTTTCTTTGCGCTGATGTGATCGCTCCTCTGTGAGCCCCTTTCTTGCGGAAAATCTACACCCCACTTTTCTGGAGAGCAGTCTCCTGCTCTTAGTGCCCTGTAGCTGTGCTTCAGTGATGTCAGGGTTAACTTCTCAGCAGCCATCTGCTGGGCTTTTTTCTTTTACCAGACTATAAACGTTGTGTGGTTTCCTTAATGGGAAGAATTTAATACAGCTTCTGGCACGAGCTGCATTTCCTACTGAAAGTTTATGCTGCCCAGGGTGTTCTTTGTAGGACGTGCAGTGTCCGAGTGCTAACTGGAGCTGTTAACAGCTGACAGAATGGTATGGCGTCAGACGCAGAAGGCAGCAAAAACTGCAGCTCTTGGCAGCACAGCAGCGTGTCTCCCCGCTGAGAGCAGAGGGGGACGGACACTTGCAGCTTGCAGCAAGATGGCAGAGTTTGGGAACGTCCTGATGCCTCCCCTGAGGCTCTGCGTGCTCCTGCGCAGTCCTGTGTGATCCCTCTGCAGAGACCCCGTGGTGCTGGAGCTGCAGCATGGTCAGCAGGGGAGAAAAGCCAGGGCTGCGCGGCACAGCTGTAGCACAGAGCTGTGGCTGCCTCCAGCTTCTCCCAGAGCTGCTCAGTCCAGGCCTGGTTCCTCTCCCTCTCTCCCCAGAGGAAGCTAGCTGCATTCGTCACTTTGCAACTGCGATGTGTTACCCCTGAAACAAGGGTCTCCCAGAAGGCTTCGAGCTTTGAGCTCGAGTTCCCTACACATAGTTTCTCCCTTAAGCAGCTCGTTCAGGTTGGTATTTTGGTCCTAATTGCAGCGATCTGTGTGTGTGTGCCTGGTGCTAGTGGGGAGCAGAGCTAAGAGGTGTCACCTCCAAAGGCCCCCAGGGAGATTAGCCAAAACCGCCTTGTACTGGCTGTTGCTCAGTACCCAAGGCCTGACTAGGAACTGCCTGGGAAATATTTCCAGGCTTTTCAGCAGCTAATCCCTGACCCCCTCCCCCTGCTGCTGCCCTGCTCTTGTTGTTCTGGTCTAGGCTGAGGGACGATGACGGGATCTCTGGCTGCCCCTCCTGTCTCTGAGCCTGATCTCAGCAACCACAGAGAGAAGGAAAGCTCGTGCGCTGCAAATTCCTGCCTGCTGTCCGGGGTGGAAGCTGCTGGTGCGGAAGAGACGGCTGGAGACAGGCGGATTAGAGGTGGTTGGTGCAGGCAGGGCGCTAGGGACCACCTCCCCATGGCTGTGCTCTGAAGGACGAATCCTCGGGCATACAAAGATCTTTCTCTCTCGTTTTGGGTGGAAGCCTTGTACGTGGGGAGTCTGGACTTGGCGTGCTGCCTTCGCGCTGGGGCGCTGTGGGGTGCTCGGCAGCTCTGCCCTGCCTGCGCTGTCACGCTCTGATTCCTGCTCCATCATCCCTACGCCACGAGGCTTTCCCATCCGTTCACCTGGGGCAGACAGCGTTTAACCGACGCTCCTGGCAGGGCTGGCGACCTGGGAGAGCAGGGAAGTGCTCTGCTGGCTGCACAAAGCCTGCTTGTAACTGGCATGGCGTCAGCGTAGCAGGGGCTGGCTTAGCTCCCCTCTACCCAGGACAGCCTGCTCAGCCCAGCCAGAGGCATCCCGGGGTAGAGAAGGTTTTCACCATCCAGAGCAAACAATAACCTGCTGTCCCAGTGGGCCCTGGCACTGGAGGAGAGGGCTGGCCAGTGGACCCCGGGCCCAGTGAGCCTGGGGCTGAGCCTCCTCTTCATGTTCCCAGCCAGACCTTGGGGGATCTTCTCCTCCTCAGCAGGCACGTGGTAGAGCGATAGCAACGGCATGGGTATTGCTGACGGCAACGCGCACGCGATAGATCAGCACTGCAGGGTTGTCAAGAAAACCCACCAGCCTGTGTGCACCATCCTGCGCGCTGCTGGGGGTGCGGGTGCAGTAAATTAGGGCTCGTGCCTCTGGGTAGCGCCCCGCGCTGCTCTCACTCCACCACCTGCCTCCTCTGCCAGGGGTGCAGCCGCTGGCCCTGTTTCTGCCTGTTGTGCTCAAGTGCTGCTCATTTCTTAGCTGTGTCCAGGGCAGACGCCCAGAGCCCCACCTCTTGTACTGTCTGCATAGAGTGGGGGGCACTGCTGTCCTCTGGGTGTCTCTCTGGAGCAGCCCAGCCACTGTCCTGTGTCCCCAGGGCTTCGGCTGGCAGTTGTGTCGCAGGCTGGGTGCGGGCTGCCATGAAGCTGGGGTCACGAGAGCACGGCTCATGGGCAGAGCTGCGTGCTTGGTTGCTCAAGTCCATGGCAAAGAGTGGCCTGACAGGAGGCATCTCTCCTCTCTCCCTGAAGGTGACGACAGACTGGGACTTGCAGAAGGGCACAGGCTGCACGGAGGGCCACACGGGGACATCGGCTGCGGCTCCACTGGCAGCCGGGATGATCGCGCTGATGCTGCAGGTGCGGCCATGTCTCACCTGGCGGGACGTCCAGCACATCATCGTCTTCACAGCCACCAAGGTGAGCCACCAGGGCCCTCCCTCCTGCTGCGTCTCCTACAGCTTCCCTTGGAGGATGCCGCAGGACGGCCGCGATCCTGCGGTGCACATCCTTGTTTACGTCTGCCTGCCCCTGTATAAATCTCTTGGTTGTCTGGCTCCCAGCAAATGGATTGCGTTCTCCCCTCGCCCCTTGTTCCTTCCAAGAATGCGGCAAAGGCATTTTCCACTGTCATGATAATAGATGGGGTATTTGCTCCAGGAGTGCCTCCATCTGCCGCTGTGTAGCTCTGCCACGGGCTCGCCGTTCCTCACCCGCAGGCCTGGGAGCGCCCCCAGCATGCGGTGTGCCCGGCACATGTCCCCACAGTGCCACCCAGCAGCTGGCGCAGGGGGAAAGCGAGGGGCTGTGCCCTGCTCTGGCCTTCCCTCGCGTTCTCCAGAGAGCTGGGCTCTTGGAAACAGACATAACAGAGAGCTCAGCAGCAAACACAGCCTTGGCATCTGCTCGGCCCTGACTCCAGCCCAGCTCTTGCTGGCCCAGCAGAGCTCACCACAGAAAGACGGGGTGGGACTGATTGGAGCTGTGGATTCAACTGAGGGACATGGTTCTGCAGCCCCCAGGGAGCAGGAATCTGTGTCCAGCTAATGCTGTATGTAAGAGGAAACTCACTTTGGCACAAGGTGGCGTTTTCCACAACTGCTGGCCAGCATTGCCAGAGTACCACAACCTGATAAGTGATGGAACCCAGATCCCTCCTGGCCTGAATCTTGTTGCTTTAAAGGACTAGGTTCCTTCTCCCCAGGGCTTCTGCCATCCCACAAGCTGTGGCTTGGGTGGCAGGGAGAAAGGAGCAGCTGGGATGTTTCAGAGCAGAGGCATCTGTGCCCTTTCGTGCTGCTTGATTTCCTTTCTGAGGAGCTGGGAAGCCTGTCTGTCCTGGGACTTGTTTCAAACAAAGGTCAACCTGTTTCTTTCTAATATGGCCATGTGGGTTTGCCTCCCTGCTCTGCAGGATATTTCTGAGCCTGCTTCCCTTCAGGCCCAGTTCCTTTGCCCTGGGTTTGCAGGGCTGCCACAGTCCTCCAAGGTAACGAGTGGCTCTCCCTTCTTTTCAGTATGAGGATCGTCACGCGAAGTGGGACGTCAACCAGGCTGGCTTCAGCCACAGCCATCAGCACGGCTTTGGCTTGCTCAACGCCTGGAGGCTGGTTAACGCTGCCAAGGTAATTCTGCCCCTGTCCCAGGCGTGCTCCAGGGGCTCCCAGAGCAGACCTGCCCCAGTGGCAGGGACAGTTCCTGCGCTGGCAGCACCATGGGGTGACACTTGCAGCCCAGGGCCAGCAGTGAGGCTGTCATCCTGCCAGCCCTCGCTGCGAGGCTGCTTTTGGTATGAAGTAATGAGGCTTTGGGCAATGCCTGAAACCTGCCCCCGAGCTGCTGCTCTCTCACAACTATATATAGCCATGGGCGAGTGCCTTTGCTCGTGGGAGACGACAGCTCTGATTCATGGCTTGGAGATTGAGCAGCAGCCCCAGCACCTTCCTCCCTGTGCACCAGGCTGAAGGGAGGGTGTCATGCCCCAACAAACCAGGGTGTTCTCAGCTGGCAGCTCCACGTCCTGGGGCCTACGGGGATGTGCTGTGGCCACAGCAGGCAGGGAGGACTTCGCCACCTCTTCTTCCTCGTCCCAGTAGCTGTGTGGAGACCGGGGCACTGCCCTCTGGCACTTGGTCCTCACCCACGCACAGAGCACTGCGTGGCTGCGCAGGGTCGCTGCCTGTTGCCAGCAATGCCCCCTTTTTCATGAGAATTTTTGGCCTTCTTGCTTTTCCACCCAGGCTTTGAGTCCTGCCCTGCTGCGCTGCTGAAACATAACAGCCCCAAGTAACTGCTCCAAGCTGCTCAGGTGGTGGTGGAGACAAAGCCAGTGGTTTTGGTGCTGGTTTTGGGGAGTCCAGAGTCTCGATTGGCCCCTCCAGCCCACAGGCAGTTCTTTCCTCTCGCTGTTAGACACGTGGGCACTCCCTGCCAGCCCCGCGCTGCTTGCTGTCACCTGCATGCTGCCGGGGTTCCCAAGCTGGGCCCCTGTCCGCGCGCAGGAGGGGTGTTACCGACGGGTGGCTTGCAAGAGTGATGGGAGATGGGGACGTGGACGTGCAGGGAGGGAGCAGCCTCGTACTGAACGCTCTGCCTTTCCTCTGGCAGATCTGGGAGTCCGTTCCGTACCTCGCCTCCTACGTGAGCCCGGCCCTGAAGGAGGGCAGGAGCATCCCGCTGCTGCCGCAGGAGCTGGAGGCCACGTGGAACGGTGAGAGCAAGCGTGGTGCCACGCGGCAGCGGGTGCCTGTGCACCCCAAGGCCCGAGCAGGGCGAGCCACAAAGGGGTTAAGTACCGGGCTGCCCAGCCCTTTCCCTCTCTCTTTCCACTGCCCTTCCCTGAGGGACCTGTGTCTGTTGATCTGCGCCCCCTCCCCGCTCCCCAGGATAGCTCCATCCCATGGGTTGATGTCTCTGAGGAGCCAGCCGGGCTTTAGCTCGCTGGGCCGGGCTGGGCAGCAGCCAGACCTGTTCCTCTGGCTTTGACCATTTTCGGTAATGCTCCAGCTCCCGACTTGGCCGGCCGCTGTCCACATAAACAAGGCGATGCTGGGGCTGCTACCAGTGGGAAGGGGAGCTGGGCTTAGGGCAGCCGGCCCCGCACCCTTCCCACCCCCAGCAGCGCCCGGCTCCCTGCTGGGCACGGCTCCTCCAGCCCCTCGCTGCCCCCGCTGCAGCCCCTGGCAGAGGGGCTGGGGGGGGCAGGCGGTGGCCCTCCCCCTTCCCTCCTTGCTGGCAGGCTGGGAGCTGCTGGGCGGGCACAGGTCCCCCTCTGTCCTGTCCCAGGCTACCTGGGTCACTTGCAGCTCCCAGCACCGCAGGACCCCAGGGGGACAGAGGGTGATACCCTGCTCTCGGGCTGGCAGCAGGGTTAGCCCTGCTGTGCCTCTGAGGCGGAGGCCGGGGGTAAAGCTGCTCCTTTTGCCCTAAATGGAGTTATGAGCTGAAAGCCGGGCGGCAAAGCGGCCTTGGGAAGAGGCGAAAAAGAGGCAGTTCGGAGAAGTATGTGCAGAGGAACGTGAACCTGTGGGCGCTGCTGTCCCCAGGTACCGCGGGCTGACTTGGAGTTAACCCTTTCCCCAAGTGGCCCTGGGAAGCACACCGAGCCTGGGCTGTGTCTGCCTCGCCCTTAGAGGAGGTTGGGGAGCACCCACCTGCCGCCTGGCCTGGGCTGCCTGCAGGAGGCCGAGCCACGGGCTGCAATCTGCGCCGAAGCGTGCCGGGGTTTCCTCTGCTATAATTAGCAGCTCTAGGGCTGAGCATCCGTGGAGCCGTGGATGGTTTGAGGCTGGAACAGGGAGTCTGGACACCAGGCTTCTCATCATTTTTCCAGACCTGGCTCCTGTGTAACTGTGGTTCAGAGCAGCCTCTGGGGTTGCTGAAAGCTTGCACAAGTCCGGGGTGGGAATGGCTTGATGAGGGACAAGGTATAATTTCATTGCAGTGGCCAGAGCAAGCTGGGTGGGCTGTGGAGCCCGCAGGCCCCCAGTCAGGGCTGGGCAGAGCTGGATGCCGGCAGGATGCTTCTTGGCTCCTCCGGGGCGCAGACACACGGGGGAAGCTGGGAGAAGGCAGCAATAAGCGTTTGTGTCCCTTCCCAGTCACCACCGCCGACCTACAGCTCTCCGGCATGAGAACCCTGGAGCACGTGGCGGTCACCGTCACCATCACCCACCCCCGCCGCGGCAACCTGGAGATCAGGCTCTTCTGCCCCAGCGGCATGATGTCCCTGATAGGAACCACCAGGAGCATGGACTCGTAAGCACCGGGGGGACAGGCTCTGCAGAGGCTCACGCTGCAGGGCAGGGCACCCAGCCCCGAGCAGGACAGCCAGGGCCCGTGTCTGGCCCTGTGGCTCAGGCTGTGTCACGCTCTCACGGGTCATTTCTCCCCACCCTCTGGCAGGGATCCCAACGGCTTCGCCGACTGGACCTTCTCCACGGTCCGGTGCTGGGGCGAGGAGGCGCAGGGCACGTACAGGCTGGTTGTCAGGGACACGGGTGAGTCCTGCTGCTGGGGTGCCACCGGACCTCTCGTGGGGCTGTGGCTGGGACTGGGAGCGGTGCGCCGCAGCTGAGACGGGAGCATCCCCTCCCGGAGCTGCTCGGCCAGGGTGTGCCCCAGTTCCCCCCTGTATTCTGGCTGCGTGCCGTGCCCTGGGGAGCTGCCAGCCCAGCGCGTGGGCTGCTGCGGGTTGGCCTGATGCGGTGCCAGGTGGGAGTTGCCTCTGGTCCAACCTGTTTCTTCCCCAGGAGATGAGAGCCTGAGGCCTGGGACCTTGAAGCAGTGGCAGCTCACCTTGTACGGCTCCTCCTGGTCCCCAGCAGAGATGAAGGACCGGCAGAGGTAGGAGACCACAACCCCATCTCGGCGGGGAGACGGGAGCTGGAGGGCTGAGAGACATTACAGAAGTCTCTAAGGTGAAGCTGCTTGGCTGGAGCAGTGTCACCGTGAGGGACAGGGCAGGGTGAGGAGGAAGGGCTGCAGCCCAGCCGCTGGCATCTGGCACAGTGCCACCCTTGATAGCTGGCAGAGGGGGACCTCGGGCTGCATTAAACAGCTCCACCATGGAGCTGACAGCCCTCAGTGGTGCGAAGGGCACTCCAGAGCCTCCATGGGCATTTCGGATCCTCCCTGGAGGAGTCGTGCCTGCCTGCGGGACCCTCACTGGGTGCCTCTGTCCTCCAGGCTGCTGGAAGAAGCCATGAGTGGGCAATACCTGAACAGCGACTTCTCCCTGCCCTGCCCTCCGGGGCTGGAGATCCCTGAGGAGCAGCACTACACCATCACGGCCAACACGCTCAAGGTAAGCTCCTGTGGGCTGGGGGGGAGAGGCGCGGGGTACCCCGTGCTCTGCAGGAGTCAATGGGGAAGGGGAAACCTGCGTCGCTGATCCTAATGGCGCTGTGTCCTCTGCTCTGGGACACGCTGGGTGACAGGGCAGGGCTGTGCAGTGGTTGAGGGCTTTGTGCCTAAAGGGATTTCCTCCTCCACAGACCCTGCTGCTGTTGGGATGCTTTGCTGTGTTCTGGACTTTCTACTACATGCTGGAGGTCTGCCTGACCAGAAACAACGTGGGGATCGACCTGACCTGCAACGGCACCACCGCCTGCAAATGGTACCAGCAGGGAGGGAAGCACAGAGCCCTCGAGAACGGGCTGGAGATGGAGTCCGTGCCGCTCTACAGGGAGAAGGAGGTCGACGACGTCGAGATGGAGTGTGAACAGCTGGAGCCTGCCCGGGAGGACACAGGGCAGGAGGGGTCCTGGACCCCCACCCACCCCAAACTCGCCACCAGCAGCAGAGCTGCCGGCTTCCAGGAGGCAGCCCCCGCCGCAGCAGGGTACCTCGGCCGGGAGGCAGCGGCTGAGCTCCTCCTGGATGACAGAGAGCACCAGGACTGCTAGCAGGGGCTGGGGCTTTGGGCTGCGTCCCCCCTCTCGGTACATCCATCCTAAGCGTGGGCAGCAGAGACTTCCTGAGCCACCAGGGACCATTGCCGCTGTGTCCTGCGGAAGGTGCTGCTGGAAGTGGCTCAGAAACAAGGAGAAAGTCTGCTGGCAGTGGAAGGGGAGCTTCCCTTTCCCTTGCTCTGGAAAACAAAGCAAGCCTTAAGCCCATTCCTGGAGGAGCTTACTCCCTGTCCCCTGTACTCTGCCCCTGCCACCTTGTCCTCTCCAGCAAGAGCACGAGCAGTCGCACGCTGGGGGAGGCAGAAGGCAGCAGGGCTCTCTCCACCGTCCTGTCCGTGGGACGCAGCGAGCAGATGCAGCCCAGAGCGCTCTGGGTGCCGCCTCCGCCGCTGCCCCCGTCCCCATGTGCCTGAGCTGCAGGGAGGGCAGAGGGACGGGGATGTCCCTGCTTGGGGACCCGCTTCAGCGGACACACAAGCAGCTCTGGGGCTGGGTGTCGCGGCAGCAGGAGCTCGCTGTGGCTGCCGCCCTGCCGCTCTCTGGGGCGCGAGCCCGTGCCAGGGAAGGACGAGGCTGTGCGCAGCGCCTGCTTTGGGCTGGGAGTGGGAGGATCGAGTTGCTCTGGCAGTGGCTCATCTGCGAGCGGGGCTGGTTTGTTCATGTGTCTTTGGATTTGCTGGTTTATTTTTTTAAAGTTGGGGGTTGTTTTTTAAACAGCAAAGTCCTTTTGTGTAGCTTTCCAAATAAAGCCTTCTAAAAACCCTCCTCTCCCCGCTCTGTGCCTCCTCTGTCCTCCCTGATCTCGCTTGGTTTGGAAACCTGCAGCACCGAGTCCCGGCAACGCGGGGATGCCTCCCTGGGGTGCTGGCTCTGCTGGGGGCAGCCCCCAGCCCTCTGTTATCTGCTCCTCTGGAGCCAGGGCCGCTCCTGGCAGAGCGGGTGGAGAAGGAATGGCAGCGTCTCGGGGTGGGAGAGGGCAGAGGCCCCCCAGCTCTCTACCATCCACATCTCCGGGGCTTCGGCTTCCATGGGTGCCCGCAGCCGGACACACGGTAGCGGGCAGGAGGAAACCTGTGCACGCTGCACTAGATGAACAACCGTTTAATTTTGACAAAAACGAAGTACAAAACCGAGGCCAATTTTCTTTTCTCCCCATTTGCAAGGATCTCTGCCAGAGTGGCGCTTGGCTGGTGCGGGGTGGCGGGCAGGCAGGGTGGCTCCGGGTGCTGGGGCACGCGCCCACCCCAGGGAGGGCCACAGGGCACCCATGGGTGCCCGCGAGCGCTGTGCGGCGGGGCAGGGCCAGCTCGCTGCAGGGCTCGCGAGGGTGCAGCGGGGAGCGTGTGAGGCCAGGAGGAAAGGAGAGGAGAGGAGAGGAGAGGAGAGGAGAGGCCGCCCGGGAGCCGGAGCGAGCGCGGCGGGGCACGGCTCGGTGCGTGCTGCCGGTCGTTGCGCTGAAGGGTCGTTTGGGCTGGCTGGTTTTTGGTTTGAAATAAATACCAATCGGTGAGGGGCGGTCAGGGTCGCCGGTGCCCCAGCAGCTGCGGCACGCGGGGCTGGAGGGAGCGAAGACGGAGGTCCTGGCTGGGGCTGGGGGAGGCGGGGGGCTGCCTAGCTGATGATCTGCCGGGGCCGGCCGTAGCTCATCCCCGCCTGTGACGCGCCCTTGTTGCTCCCCATCTGTAAGCCGATGACGTTCTTGCCCTCCTTCAGCTGGCTCTCGGTGAACTCCCGCTTGTGCTCCTGCGCCTTCCTGCAGGGAGCAGGGAGAGGCCATGCGGCACCCGCGGCCCCACCCAGGCCCCCACCCCGCAGCCCCCTCCCCAGGGGCGTGAGCCCCAACCCTCTGCCCCCTGGAGGCGTTCCCTTGGGCACCCAAGAAGGGAAAGAAACCTCCCCACCCCAGGCTCGGTGCCCCAGCCCCAGCGGGCTCTGCAGGGGTCCCAGGGCTGCGCTCCCCACTTACTTCATGAACCAGTTGGGGTCCCCGTGGTAGTTCCCGTCGTTCTTGGTCACCGCCAGGCTCCCCAGGGCCACCAGTGTCCTCTGCACCGCCGCCATGTCCTTGGCTGAGGCAGGACAGCGCTGTGAGCACGGGCACGGCGCCGGCAGCCCCCCCACCCGCAGCCCCCCTCCTCTGCACACCTTCAAAGAGGTCGACGGTCTGGAAGATGTCTGTCTTCACCACGCCGTAGTCCTCAGCCGCCTTCAGGAACTGGGCGATCTGCTCCATCTGCTTGAAGACCATGGTGGGGGGGCTGTCGGGGATCTTGACGGGCTTGGAGCCGTCAGGGTAGAGGCTGTTCACCAGCCTGCTGAGGACCTGCGGGCAGAGGAGAGGCTGAGCTCGCTGCGCTGCACCGTGCCATGCTGCACTGTGCTGCTCCCACCCGGCCGGCCCCGCACTTACGATGCCGTTCTTCAGCCAGACCTGGAAGCCCAGGCGGCCCCGGTCGGGACGGCCGACGCTGGACCCGCACTGCGCCACGATCCACTCCACCAGGCGGTCCTCCAGCTCATCGTCGTACTTCTTCTCGATCTTGGACTGGACGTCCCTGCTCATGCCGTACGCCGGGCCCTTGTTCGCCATGGCTGCGGTGGGCAGGAGACCTGGAGCAGGAGGGTGGCGTGAGGCTGCGGAGGGGCTGCCTCCCCCTGCACCCCAGCACACAGCACCCCGCGGCATCCGCCTGCTCCCTGAGCTTGCCCCATGCCAGGCAACGGCCCTTGAACGCCCAAAGGCAATCTGGAGGGGTGTGCATGGCTGCGATCCTCGTGCTGCTCCCAAGAGGATGGTTCCATCCCGAGCTGCCTTGTTGCCGCTCTCCAGCTCAGGGTGCGCAGCGGGGCTGCCCCATCCCCATCCTGCTCAGCCACCAGCCAGGTCCTGCTGGCGTGCATGTCCCCAGCATCGGGTGGCTGTGGCTGGAGTAGCTGCGCTGCCAGCAGGTGCCCGGGAAGGGTGCGGGTGCAGGGCTGGGTGGCTGTGGCACAGCAGAGTGCCACGGGGTGGCCTTGGCGTGGCATGTCCTTGTGCCAGCACTGGCGAGGCCAGGCTGTGGCAGGAGCTGTCCTGTGCCCTTGTAAGGGCATGGTGCCTGCGGAGGCGGTGGGCGGCAGGAGCAGGCAGCACCGGAGGGTGCCAGGATGGATGCCAGGAGGGAGAGGCGGTGGGGAGCCAGCAGCCAAGCCCTCATGGAGGTGGCCTCCCTCCTCCCTGCATGGCTCCTGCTTGGGTTTAAGCTAGCTGAGTGCTGGGGCTGAGCCACGAAGGAGCAACGCGCCTGCTCCCCACATCCACCCCTTCCCCCGGCAGCCAGCTCGCCCCAGCCGCTGGGCAGAGCATCCCGGCTCCAGCAGGACAGACTCCGAGCTCTGGAACAGCTGGGAGCAGCAGAGGACACAGCCTGCTGGCTGCCGGCAGCGCAGGGGGCCCCAGGAGCCCCACGAACAGCCTGTGCCCAGTCCCCAGCACCACTCGCATGGCCACGCAGCAGGGGCCGCTGGACCCGGAGCAGCCAGCCCCGTGCCCGCCTCCTGAAGTTGTCCCCCAGGGCTGAGCCGTGCCCCTTCCCTGAAGGCAGCAATAACTGGGGGCTGCGGCTGCTTCCCCTGCACAGCCAGGGCTGGGCAGAGCCAGCACCCACCAAAACTCTGCTCCTGTGAGCCACGGAGCCCCGACGGCAACACGGTGCTGGGCAGCAGCGTGCCCTGAGCAGCAGCATCGTCAGCCCAGCGAGCTGCACCCTTCTCCTTGGGAGCAGGACCCGAATGCAGAAGGCATCACCCCCACCCCAGCGAGCAGCATCCCAACCCGAGGGGCAGCACCCCCAAACCCCACAGCATCATCCCGGCCCTGGGCGGCAGCATCTCAGTCTCGGGAGCAGGACCCCAATCCGCGGAGCAGCGTCCCCCATCCCAACAGCAGCATCCCCATCCCGGGCGGGCAGCGTCCCCACCCCAGGGGCTGGCGTCCCCGGGGCACCCTCCCTGCCCGCAGCCCCCCGCCGCAGGACTCACAGGCAGCTGCTCACGGAGGCGAGCGAGGGGCGATGCTCGGAGGGAGCCGGCGCACTGCACAGTTTGGAGGCCGACGCCGTGCTAAAAGGCCGGGCGGTGATGTCAGCCGGCCCGCGGGCCGGCCCCCAGCCCTCCCCCTGCCCCGCACAGAGCCGCGGCTCCAGCCCAGGCACCATATTTGGGGAAAGACTCCGAAAATCGGTGACTAAGGCCCCGTGCCGGAGCATTCCCCGCGTGCCTCAGCCGCAGCGGTTTTGGGGCAGGGAGGAAGCGGGGCCGCGGGCTCTGATGGAGTAAATCCTTTTATAGGCAGGCGCTCGCAGAGCGTGCGGGGAGCCGCCGAGGTTTTCTGCCCTGACTTCACGGCTGGCTTTCCCCTGCGCTCACCGCTGGGCCCGGAGGCTCCCCAGGGGTGGGGGCCGTGCGGTGGCTGCGGTGTGCACGGGGTGGGGGG
>VXAV01003166.1:370189-388453 GCA_013399715.1 Alectura lathami
GGTGGGGCGGCTGTCACCGTGCCCGCTGCCCCGCTGGCTGGGCTCGAGGGCCGCGCTGCTGTCGCCCGTCGCCGTGGCGGTTGGGTTTTGCCTCGGTTCGCCTGGTGTCGGGCGGCTGGGCGGGGAGGTGGAGCAGCTGGGTGCTGGGTGCCACCTGACTTGCAGCAGAGCTCACGGCCTGCCCTTTCGCAGAGGGTTTTCCGAAATGATCCTTCTTGAGTCTTTCAGGGCCATGCAGGGAACTGCAAGGAGTAAAGAGGAGAAAGGGACGTGTTGGCTGAGCAATCCTAAAGCGCAGGTGTCCGCAGGTACGAGCTTCGTTTCTGGGCAGCCTGCTCCGTCTGCCCTGCCCGCTGCCGGGGGCTGCAGGGAGCGGGCACGGTGCTGCAGCAGCCCTGAGCCCCGTGTGCTGCACCCAGGCCTCCGTGAGGGCTTGTGCTGCTGCGTGTGCCGCTGGCTGCTGCTGGCGACGGTGCTGAAATGTTCCTCCGAAATTGTTGGGGGGCAAAAACGGTGACGGAAAGGTGGCGTGGAGCAGGCAGGCTCCCGCGCTGCTGTCCTCCTCCTGGCTTCCCTCGTTGTGACTTGGAGGCCTTAAAGGAGGTTTTGGCCTTTATGCTTCAGTTGTCAGGTGATTTTTAAGGCTTACATTACACTGAAACAGTAGCATAAACCAGTTATTTTGTTGACAATCTGGCTTTTTCCTAGGTAATTAAGTAAAATTCATCTCAGGGGCTGTTTAGAAATCTGTCACTTAACAGCTACTGGACAGTTCTTTTCAGAATTGGGTTACAGTTGTATACACTGCTTAAATTAAAGTCAGTTTCAAGTCCTGGGTGCTACAACTTAACCTGCAGTTCAGCTACTGTTGCTTTGTGCAGGCCTCAGTCACTCTTTTCTCAATTATGAAACTGAATTTTCCTGGTAGAAGCAGGGCTGGTGACAGCTTGGATGCTTCCAATCCAGATGCTCTTGTGCAGAGATCAGTCTTTTGGCCACAAGTTTCATCACTGTTTTCAGCCTTGCCGCTGAGTCAAGGCTTCTCTTGAGCACTGCTAACTTGAAGTCTGCAAAATGCTGAAGCACAGGCTGCCTTTGCGTTCAGGTAGCTGATTTTTATTTTTATTTTTATTTTTTCCTGCTGGGGAATGGTTAAATGAATGCAAACTTAGCTTCGGAAGTTGTGTTCAAAACTGGCGGGGCTAAAGCTAGGTTTGATGCTTTATTTACGAATGATGGCAGAAGAGGTGAAGCTGGAGTGGGCATTCATGGAGCAGCTCTGCTAAACAGCAGCTGACTAGTGTCTCCTGCTCTGAAGGTAGCTTGTTTGCTTTAGGAAGCAGCGCAGCTGCTGTCAGGTGGGGTGGTGGATGTAGCTGCCTGCGAGCCTGGCGGAGCGTGAGCGTTACCGCAGAGGTGGTGCTTGGCGTGCCTCTGCGCTGCCCTCAGCTGAGCGGGGGAGATGCAGTCCCTGTGAACAGGATCTGCTTTGAGGGAAGTACCTGTGCCGAGAGCAGCTGGGGTCTGCTGGGCTGCGTGAGTGGCAGGGCTGAGGTGGAGTAGCTGGGAGCTGAAACTTGACCTGGAAGCTTTCTTAACTCCGCGCTCAGGTTTCCTTTAAAATCCCACCCTGCCAAGCAAATGGGCTCTTTCTGCCTGCAAATCCCGAGTGCTGTTGTTTCAGCACTTCTCCCTCTCTGCAGGGGCTGTCGTTGCTGGCTCCAGGAGGGGAGTGAGGAAGGAGGGAAGAGCTGTTTGCTTCAAGCTCTGGCGTTCGTGAGGTTAGAGGGGAGGCACTGATGTAAAACACAGTGGAAAGGGCAAATCTGAATGCAAAGTCTTCTTTGAAGTGACAGTGGGAATAGAAAACAGAGCTGCTGAGAGCTTGGTTTCATCCCAGTGATATTTGAAGCAGTGTGGCTTGATGGAAATGGCTTAGAAGAAAGTGAAGACCTTGTGAAATGGTTCCATTACTGGTCTGAAAGAACCCTTTGAACACGCAGCACAAACGTAGCGCGATTGTCGTGTGTGCTGGCGGCCCCTTCCAGAGGTGATCTCTTCCAGGAGTGGCTGCATAGAAGAATCAGGCAGCGTTCGAATGTAGCCGTCAAATCCCTGCGCAAACTTGACCCCGTGTCACGTTCTCTTAGAGAAAAGCTGGTTTGCTCCTCGCGGCCCCTCCTCGGAGCCACGCGCTCCTGTCTCAGAAGGAGTCGCAGTGCGAGAGTCTGTGCTCGCTTAAAAAATTTTGTACCCTGTCTTTTTGTGTGACTTTGAAGATGAAATTAATAACTTGGAAGGTTTGTATTCGCTGCTGCTCATAAATTTAAAAGGTAGTCTGCCTATTGATAAGGCTTTGGAATTTTCTTTTCTTTCCTGTGGACGCTTACTGGGTCAAGTGGACTTTGATGTGACATCTGAAGATAACAGCCTGAGCATCCCTGGCCTGTCGCCTTTTACCTAAAAAAGTGAAGCACAGTGTGGTTTGGTGCCTGTTCCCTTATTAAAGGGCTGGGGTTTCTTAGCCGTTTGCAAACGGCAGGGCTGCGTCTCCTTCCAGAGAGGAGGAGAGGCTGCGCTGTGCGCGCCTGGCTCTCGTGGCCGGCTCGTCTCGCTGACACAGAGCGTTGCCGTTCGTGTGGAACTGGGTTTCACAAGGTGCGTGTGGGTCAGCAGTGTTGGGGACGCTAACCAAAGGGAATGTTAATCATCCTAAAGGGCAGGAGGCCTGTATTTATATAGATAATTGCCTTTGCTGGGACTAATGAAATAGAAAGGGACGGTGACGATGCCTGCGCTAACCAAGGCAGCGGTTTACGCGCAGGCCCTGGCTGCGCAGAGCCGGAGCCCTGCGCTCCGGGAGAGCTCTGTTCCGATGGCTGGGCAGGACCTGGAGCTGCTTCTCTGGCCAGGGTTAATTGGGCATCTGCCGGATATCTCGCTGCGTGTCCCCTTAGCGGTTTCCTGCCCTGTGTCCCGCTGTCCTTTGACTCTTCTGATGTTTCACAAGAAACCCTTCTTTATCTTTGTTCCAAGCGACCCGCTGGATGAATTGTTTGCCCGCAGTTTCCACTGGTACATCAGCTGAGTGACCTCGTTAGGATTCCAGCCCTGTTCTGACGCCGGAGTTGTTTTTAATGCTACATTTTTTCATGGGAGTTGATTGGTGTCTGTTAACAGAGGGGACTTCACCAACCCCCTGGTGAGCACAGGCCTCACGCTCGCTTGTTCTTTGGGTGTTGCACTGAGGTCTCCAGGAGCTGCTGGGGAGGGGAGGGATCTTTCTCTTGAAATGGGGTGAAGAGTTCACCATCCTGAAAGAACATGGCCACCTCCCAGGTCCGGTGGCCTTCCTGCTGGGCTGCCTTAACTTCTTGTGAGCTGGTTGCCTACTCAGGCTTGAGTTCCTTTGAGATGATTTTTTTTTTTTCCTAGGTGTTCAAGGAGCTGAGCCTTTTCTGGAGAGTAGGAGACATCTCTGCTTTAACTGGGCGAGGATGCGCCCTTCTGAGAGAGCTGGCTTGGTTCCTGTGGTTTGTGTTGAGGATTAGAATCAGTGGTAAAAATCTGGCACTGGGTTCTTGGAGGCTGGCACTGTGACACTTAAAAACCAGGGTAAAATCCATCTGGGAGACTTCTGTAGCTGGGTTTTGAGGCTCTTGATGGTGTCTGGCCCCAGCTGGTGTGCTTTGGTCACTGTATGCAGGAGCCTGAAAAAGCTGCCGTGATTTGCCTGGGTTTGCCTCCTGGAGGTGAATGCAGAGCTGCTGGCACTCGTCGCTGGGAGAGCCTTGGCTGCTGCTCGTTGTCCTGCTCTTCCCTACCTCGGCGTGAGGCTTCGGGATCGCCGCGAACCGTCAGCGCTCGGTGTGACCGTCCAGGCGGCTCGTGTGCTGGGACGCTGAGGCCGTGGTTCTCGGGCAGGGGGACTGCTGGATACCGGCACCGTTCGTTTCATAATGAGCCGTGCAAGGGCCTTGCAAGGTAACCTGTTTCCGTCATTTTCCCCCGCTTTTCCAGTATTTGTTGGTGCTTCACCTGCCCTGCTTCTTACTGCTCTCGGCTGTAAGAAGGGCCCGTAGCTGTGGATCGCTAATTCCTCTGGCACCCGCTGTAATACTGCTCACATGGCCTTTTGTTCTCATCGTTCGTGTGCGGCAAAAGAGTTGTGTTTTAGTTCTCATTTAGTGCGGAGGTTTAGTAAAAGCCTAAGAGCCAGAAATGGACTTAGGCTAAGCATAGTTGCTGCAGTGGGGATACGAGGGAATATTTATTAGACCCCACAGAGGTATTAACTGTATCAACTACAAGCTGAAATAGAGACATTACATGTTTCATTAAAACATTTCTCTTGCTGTAGGAAATAACATATGGTTACCAGGAGATTAATGCGAGAGCACGGTTAAATTTGAGACCAGGATCCTCCTTGATGAGTCTAACAGTGCGGCAGCAAAAGCAGGGCCGGGAGTGCCAGCTGACAGCAGCGCTCCCGCAGGGTGAGCGGGTGGGCCTGCGGAACCTGTCCTGTGCTCGGCCTCTTCTGGCAGGGGGAGCAGCCTGCAGAGCACAGATAAATTAGTACCTGCTTTTCTGCTGCCTCGGTGGCTTAATTTCGGGGTGAGGGGGCTACATCTTGGTATCTCTTCAGCGTGGCAGCCTCCCGCTTTGCGCGCAGGGTCCCTTTCTCCCAAGTGTTTGTCTTGAAGCTTTGGAGCCGCTAGAGCAGGCGCTGAGACCAGGCTGCGTGAGCACTGGGTGCCCACCGGCAGTGCCTGGTGTCCCTGGGCAGGCACAGACACAGCCCCCGAGGGGGAGAGCGGCCGCTGCTGAGCGGGAGTGGGAAGAGGAGCAGCTCCGACGTAAGAATGGGTTGGTGGCTCTTTTCTTAGCAGGTATCTTGCAAAGGTTTTGTGAATGACGTGGAGGATGAGGCAGGGTTTCAAGAGCTGGTGTTCTCGTTTGTGCTGGAAGGAGGAATCTCGTTAGAGGGAAGTATGGAGATCACAGTGTGCTGCTGGAGGCTGGGCTCTCCGGGCGTTGGATATTGCCACAGATGAGCAGCAGCTCAGCTTCGTCCCCCTCCACGTACTTGCACTGTGTTATGTATCAGCCTTGTACAACTGCTGTAAAAATACACTAGCCCAAGCAGCATGCTCCTTCTTGCTCTTGTCAAGACAGTTGGGTAAAGACTATTTCCTGCCCCACCATGGGAATAAAGCGTTAGCAAGGTGCTCCACGGTTACCAGTGTAGCAAGGGTTAAAATCGGTAGCCGAAATTCTCCCTGGCTGAAGAGAACCTTGTGCCAATGCCACCTTCCCCTGGGAGCTGCCGTCACCTGCCAGGCGTCAGTTCTGCTGGCCGCACAGCACGGGGCAGCAGGAGCAAGGGTTAAACGGGCTCGAGTGTCTCCCTTTGGAGCAGTTTAGAAATCTTGTAGTTAAACCATTGTACTCATTTATTGCAGACAGGGCCTTTCTGCTGATCCCCGTCCAGGGGTTTAATGTGCTGCATCAACACTCAAATGAAGAAACCACCGCGGGCTGATTCATTGTTAGTCACTGCACGCCTCTTCTCTAGCGGCTCTGACCCCGAGTCTCGGCAGTCGAGGCTAAACCTCACCCTCTCTGTTAAATGGCCATCAAAGGGGTTCCATAAAAAGGGAATTATGTGGCTTCAGCCAAGTTTCAAAGTAGTCGAATCATACAAACCCACACAAACAAACTCCCACGCCCAGTGGAACTGACACGCTGGGCCCAAAAATAGCGCAGCGCTTGGCTGCGTGCTGGGGTGGGACGAGCTCGGCGCAGCTTCGGTAGCGAGCAGCGCTGGGGGCCGGGCAGATACCTGGGCTGCCCGGGCACCTGCACCCAGGTGGGTTCGCTCGGTGACATGCCGGCATTGGGAACCGTTGGCAGTGGGCAGCTGAGCTGCTCTTCAGGTTGGGGCAGCAGGACGCGGAGGAGCTGGTGTTGGGTGGTGCAGGGGATGTCTCTGTTGGAGGTCAAATGTGACGGTTCCGAGGTGGTTCAGTAGCTCCTCGGCGTGTGCTGCTTTGCTGTATGGCTTGCGAACTGGGAGCTCTGCCTTCAGCTCCTTAAAGCTTCCGATGCGATTGCAGTGCGTTGCCAGGTTCTGAAGATCACGCGGAAGAGGAGGAGCCTCTGAAGGGCATCCTGGTGCAGGGCTGGAGTGCAGGCTGCTGTGGCTGGGCAGAGCCAGGAGCCGTCGGAGCTCCGTTAGGAAAGTGCACGCTTGATGCTGATGGGAGTAAGGGATAACATGGGGTCGGGCACCAGGTTAAAGCGTTCCGGATAAAAGCTGGCTTTCGTGGCAGTGAATGTCTGCTGCCTCCCAGCAGGCAGCTGGATGTTCCATGTCTCCTTCCAATAACTCGTAAAATACGGTTGGTGCTGGTTGAAGTGGTTTTGGTGAGATGCGTGGTTGCTTCTGAGGGCAGGCAGGCTGTGTGGCTGCGGGGAGCATGGATCGTGTTAGACGGACCGCGAGGGAGTTGGGGGGCAAAATGCTTCCTCTCACCTGTGTGCCTAAATCCTTACAAAGGTGTTTGTCTGTAGCTAGCCGTGCCACATCCCGCGGTGTGTGTCGCTTCTCTTTGCTGCCTCCAGAAAGGCTCCGGGCTTCCCTGTGCCCCGAGGCCTGGTGTCACTGTCCCTTCAGGTAGGGCGCTGGGCAGGAGCCAGCCGAGCCGCTGAGCTGTGTCGGTGGTGGAGTCCTGAAATGGCAGCTCCGTGGGCTGCGTTTGTGCAGAAGCACTGGTCTCTAACCTTGCCCGTAGTGATCTTTGCAGTGAAAGAATGACTGCTGTAGGAAAAGGTTTGCCTTCTGCTGGTTCTTGTAACTTGCATAACTGTTTCTGTGCTCCTGAAATCCTTAAGCGCAGTAGAGGTGTCAGCGACTGAAGGTGAGACGTGTGGCTCTTTGTGCTCAGTCTTCCCTCTCCAGAAGCGCTCGTGGGAAGTCCCTGGGCTGTGACCTTGCAGGTGGCCCCGCCAAGGCTGTCTCTAGGTGGGAGCACCCCTGAGCGCAGTGCCGCCTGCTTGTGCCGGAGCCCCTGCGCCGCTGCGGGGATCGCCCTGGCCTCTCCCGTGCCTGGATGAAATGGGAGGGATAACGTGCTGCTGATTTACAGGGGCTTCCTCGCTGCCAGGTGGCTGGCAGACAATGGTGGTGTCCTGTGGGGAGCTCCTGTTGTGTCTGGTACCTTCTGCATTCCTGGGGCTGCCAACAGCTGGCTTCAGCAGTTTGAGCTGTAGGGCTTTCCCCCAGCTGACTATTACATGCCACAGTCTGTCTTTTGTTGTTTTTTTTTTTTTTTTACGTGTAAACATTTCGTTAAACAAATAAACTCATTATCCAGTAACCATCAAGGAATATTCTTGGTGTACAAAGCCCATCTATTCTTGCATCTCAAGCATTTTGACACAGTGAGATGGTTGTCAGCTGTATAGCAACGGTTCGTTCTCGAGCGCAATCTCATTGGAAACCAATCAAGATCATTCTCATTCAGTCTGTGCATGGGGGTTTTCATATTTGGCTTCCAACCTGAGCTGCTTTGGGAAGTGTAAGACTTAAGAAACCCAAGAGTTTTCCTTTCTGTTGGTTGTTTCAGTTGTTTTGTGTTCTTAGAAACAAAACACAAAGCTGGTGGAGGAGAAGGAAACCTCAGGAGCTGCGTCCCTGGCGTTTGCTGCTGCGTGGGCGCTCGGTGCCCGCTGCCCTGGCGGCACTGCAGGGGCCGTGCGCATCCCACAGCAGCTGAGCTACGTGGGGAAACCTGGGCTTAGTCAGAACAAAGCAGGAATATTTTTTTCAGCCAAGTTGAGACTCACATTGCACAGTAAAAAGCCGAGGGAGGACTGACTATAGGTATTTTCCCACCCAGTAGGCGCATCCGCGCTTTGAGTCATTTGCTAGACGTGGGCCCTCATCTCTGCTTTCTGTTGTTCTGTATGTGCTGCTGGTCCCCGTTCGGTGCAGCAGGAGGAACTGGATCACTGCTGCCACTTAGCACTGACAGCTGGCTGCGGGGTTGGTTCCTCCACGCGGGCACAAAGGAAGCTGCGGTGGCTGAGGAGTTGAACTGTAGGACTCAGCACTCTGCACCAGCTCCCTTCAGACTGGGATGAGATGCGGTGCCGGGTTATGGGAGCACTTAGGTTGTCAGTCCCTTCATTCTGATTTCTTGAGACCTGTAAAACCTGGGTTTCTTCCCTGTGCCTCTGTGAGCAGAGCCATGTTTTCTCTGTCGCAGATCAGGGCTGACAGAAACCCAGCACTGTTTCAGAATTTTCTCTAAAAGTACCATGTAGGCTGCAAACCCGACACCTGCAGACGCGGGTCCCTGAGCAGTCCCTGGGCAGGCAGAGCTGCCTGCGGTGGAAGGGGTTGGTAAGGTGACAGTGAGCTTGGGGATTTGGCACTAGGCACTAGAAGCAGGTTCTGCTGATTTGGTTGGTACCTGGCACGCTCCTTATGTCTGCAGCGGGCTGGAATGTTTTATAAATGCCAAGCAGTCCTTCGGGTTGTTTACCTTTCCTTGATAACTGGTTCCAAATAACAGAGCAGTTGGATGACTGCTTTGTAGGTCGGTGCACAGCTCAGCTGTTCAATTCTTAGGCTCTTTCCTGGGTTTCTAAGCAGCCCACAGGTTGCGCTAGCACCAGGTCACTTTCTGATGGCAGGCCGTGAAGTTGTTCATCAAACTTCACTTTGGGGGAGGGATGTAGTGGAACGAATCGGTTGAGATGTCAGCTGTGTCCAAGGTACAGAAATCTGGTTTATTGCATGAATCTGTGGCTCCTGGGTTCTCTGGCAGGAGCCAATATCTGTCAGCCTTGTGCAAATTCCTGGTGACTGTGCTGTTGTCCGTGCACAGATGGCACGAGCTGACAGGTGCTTTCCTCACGGTTGCCGTCGTTTGATGGAAGTCGTGCAGAAAATCAGTGAGGAGCAGTGGCTGCAGTGCAGGTGCGGCACGCTGCGGGGAGCGTGTGGAGGCCTGGGGTGAAGTGCTGTGTGTTCTGGCGGCGTGAGTGAGGTCTCGGGTGTCTCGTCGTCAGTGGTGCGAGCAGCCATCTCCGCCTGTGCGGTGTTGAAATGGATATAGCCGCGGCGGGGCTCGGTGCGGCCGTGACCCCCTCGTGCGCCCCGAGGGACAAAGTGCCCCACTGGAGGGGTGCCACCAGGGCCGGTGGCCCCAACAGAGATGTGCTGTGCCTGGGGACGTTGTGGCCCGTCACGTCCCCTGCGAGGGCAGGCAGAGGAACTTCGGTCCGGGTGCTGGGTTTGCAGAGCATATATGTTAGGGGAAAAGAAAACTTGAGAAATGCTATGGGAGCGGGAGTGTTTGAACCATTATTTCTCTAAGCACTGCTCCAAAGGACGTGTAAGGAATGCACACATTGATGGCCCCGGTGACCAGCTCCAGGTCCGCATCAGGGAAACGCTGCTTCCTGCCAGATTTGCATCACAAACCCTAAGTCAGCACTTTGGGGTTTTGTACAGCGGGGTGCCCCAGCCTGTTTGAGCGAGTCATCATTCAAATAGTCGCCGGCAAACGTGCTTGTCCAAACAGGAGGTGCTGCGCGGAGCCACCCAGGCGGTCTCTAAGGCAAGCTGTGCACCTCCGAGGTAGACAGCCAAATGCTTTTTGTTTTCCTGCATGGAGGTCTTGAAACTTGAAAACCTGATGCGTGGGTCCCGGCGATGAGGCTGCATTTCTTGGTGCCTGGAACAGAGCTAGCTTCCTGTCCTCCGAACTCAGATAATATCAAGTTGGAGGGAAAAGTGATTTGGGCTAAGTGGATGCGTTTTCCTTATGAGATCCTGAAACAAAGCTTCTTTTGGAAAAGCCTCTGGTGCTTTCCTTCTCAGTGGTGTCGAAATTCAGTGCATAAAATATTGAGTCTATTAGAGTGGGTAGATCATCTCTCAATTACAATAGCGATGGATTCTTGTTTTTTTTTTTTTGTTGTTGTTGTTTGTTTGTTTGTTTTTTCCCTGTTAAATCTGTTTCCAGATCTTGAACTGCAGTTCCAAGCTCCTGTTTGTCTTGGTCCTTTGTTTTCAGTTGGCTTTGTGCAGAAAAGGGTCTGAGTGGCCCTGTGAGAACGGCTTGTGTTATCAGGAGGGCTTACTTGGGCTTAGCTGTGTCTTCAGTGTAGGGTTTTCGGACTCCTCTACAAACCTGCCACTCTAATTCATAGCTTGAATAAGAACAATTTATGATGTGTGGCTTCAGTGAGTCACCTGATACGAAGTCAGAGGCAGCTGTCAACCGCATCGACTTGAACGCCTTCCAAAAACCCCGTGCAAAACATTGGAAAGGAACCTTGCTGATGTTATCCAGAGCAAGGGCACCTCCTTAGGTTGCATGGCTGGGGCTCAGCCCTGTGAGCACTGCTCCTGTCACCTGCAAAACCGTTAGGAACCCGTGGGAAAAGCAATGCTCTTCCAGCTCCGGGCTGCCTCCTTCCCTGGTCGTGCTGCAGCCTCTCACCAGCTCCACGCTGCCCCTTGGAGATGCCCTCCAGGCTGCAGAGGAGCTGTCTGATTGGTTGCAATTCCTGTGATAACCAATTTTTTTCTTTCAGTTCTGTTGTTTCTGTGTTGCTACCAAGCACAAGCCTGCTGTTTTCTGGCTCTGCTACAGGGCAGAAAGCCTTGGAGGACGCTGATCTAGCTTTGGGCAGCGTTTGTGTTTGCAGTGGGTTCCTTTGTCCTTGGGCTCTGTGTGCTCAGCACCCGTCCCTTTCAGGTGACGTTCCTCTTTGGGGCTGTGGCGTGGCCTCTACAGCTTTGACTCTGGGCTCACGTTGTGGGAATCCTCCCGTGGACCTACATTTCTCTTGGTGGCAAACTGTAAGCCGAATGTATACGCAGCTCAGTGCAACGGCTTTCTATTGACAGCTGTGCTCTCGGAGTGTCTGATGCTCAGATAAAGTGAGGGACGTCCAGCTTTGGGGTTTCTTCTCTCTCCAGTGCAATGTAAATTCTTGGGACTGTGAGTTACTCCTCTTCTCACTGCTTGATAACAATTGCTTGCTGCTTAGAGCCTGTGGGCTGAAGGGAGGAGTGGGCTGCTTGCGTGCTTGGGATGTTTATCAGCCCACAAGTGGTGCAAGTCACCTGAGGGCAGGTGGAGTGGGCAGTGCTGATGGGAAGAAGGCGACAAAAAAGTGAATGAATGGTAAACAGGGAAAGCTCAGGTGGAAGGCTTACAGCTTGCTCCAGGTGTGACAGTGTGACAGCAAGGTCCCCGCACAGAGACAAACTGTGTGTGCGTGCTAGCTGGAAAAGAAACTTGGGTGATATGGGAACAGGGGTGAGAAAGTAAGGGACACAAATGTATCCTTGTGCTGGTGTTAGGGGTTGCGGTTTATCGAGTAATTCCCCAGTTCTGTCCTGGGATGTGTCTAGAGCTGCTCCGAGAACCAACGCCAGACGCCGTGGTTTGGAAGTCAGGCTGGCTGGCACCTCTGGCAAGCAGCTCAAGATCAGCAGGAGCAGATACAAGATACTCCGTCGCTGTTCAGGCTGATAGTGCCAGAGGAATATTTAGCACACAGGTGACACTTTTAATCTTTAAAGTAGTTCATAAACATTGGCTAATCCCACAGCGTAGCTCTTGGTTGGCAGCCTGTCCCTCTTCATTGAGGAAAACAAGGCTGAATGGCTGTGTGAAGCTGCAACACAGCTTTGGCTCGATTATTATTTTATTTTTGGGGGGGGAGGGTTTTATAATTCAGGCTACTACACGCACTGCAGTGTCTCACTGCTGCTCTGATCAGTGCATGGCAAACAAGATTAGAATTGAGCAGAGACAGTCGCAGTAATGGCATGGGAGCAGCCAAAGTGACACAGGAATTGCAAGATCAGCTGAACTCTGCAGGCTTTCTTCTCTGGAGTCTAAAGAAGCTGTTGAAGACGGCTCAGCCCCAGGAAATGAGATTCGACAGGCAGGAGCCATCTGCGTGGATCTTCAGCTGGCTGGTCACCGATGGAGCAGGAGAAACTGGGAGCGGTGCAGAGCTCCGTGGGCTCTCACGGTGTGAGCGTGAGCGGCCAGCGAGAGGACTTGAGATGCCAGCAGTTTGGTTTCTGTGAGGCAGTGAGCTGCCAGCTTTTGAGTAACCTCTGAGAAGATGCCTCGCAGAAGAGTGCATTTGTTTCTGGCACGGCCACAAGCCAGCCTTGGAGTCGCTTGCTCCGTGATGGATGCTTGCTGGTGCCTGTGGAGCTGGGCTGCCCACGCTTCCCTTCCTTCCCAGCCCTGGACGGTTTCTGGCTATCTGAGGCTGCTAGCACAATCGCAGGAGATGCGTGAGGGTCAGGCTGAGGTTTAATTTCAGTGAGAATTACAGCCAAAGTTCCTGTAAGATCCTGCTCGCTGTGCAGCTGTGATATATGTGCCTATAAATTAATGTGGGTTGGAATTCTGTCTCCCAGCAAGCTGCCTGCTGCACCTGTGATGCGCTTGAGATCCGCATTTGATAAAAAGCAAACTAGAAGTGAGGAGTATAATTAGAAGTCGTGGGGGAAATGCTCTGAAACCACTAACGTCGTTTTGGAAAACGTGTCCTTTGCTTCACATCTTCAGAAACTATCTTCTCCCAGTCCTTATTGTAAGCAATACATGGGATGGGCAGGCAGCTGTGCACAAACCCTGGTCACCTGTCTTTCCCTCCTTCCCTACCTTTGCTAGCAAAAATACTAAGAGCTGAATAAAGTCTACACCTCCAATACTTATTTAAGAGCTTAAACTAGCCTACCCTTACAGCACTGTTTCATTTTTCATCCTCCTTTGAAGGAGTCAAGATTCTTTGTGTGGTGTCAGGCTTGCTTCTGTTTCAAAGGGCTTGAGTAGCCAGCGTTAAGTTTTGCAGAGACTGGGTGTTGAGCACATGTGTTGTAAGTGGAAACGATTTAGAGCTTCAAAGGGTGCTTTGAACGAGCTCAGTGCAAGAGTTTGGCTCTTAGAGGTAAGGAGAACTCCAGGGTGATGTTGTCAGGGATGGTTACTTCTAAGGTCTAGGGACTGATGTTAACTACTGTCCCAGAAATGGAATTTTGTAAGCTTGAGGCTCAAACAGATGGCTTCCAGTAACGGGAAATAAGTGGTAGCGGATGATCTGCTGGTGATCCCTGTAAGGTAGCTGTGCTACGTCCAGTATGGGGCTGTGTAGTGGCCACAAGGAAAATGATTCATCAGGGTGGCTGGGAGGGTGCTCCTGGCAGCAGTAAGTATTTCATGAAGGCAGTGGCCCGCAGCAGCGTTCGTCCAAGCTGATGAACCTTGTCCTTGACTTTTCCAGAGCACCTCAGATTATCCTGGGAATTCACTGTTGCATGAAAAAAGATGTGCTTGTACAGCAGCTGTGCGTGAGGAGCCCAGCTGCCAGGGCTGGCCCCAAAAAAGATCCAGTGGGTGCAGGGGGTGTCCAGGGCCCTCCGTGCCTGTGGGAGCTGCCCTTAGCGTCCCCCAGCCGGATCTGATGGCTGAGCGTGGGGCTGCTGCTGATCTGCTCCTCTCTCTGGCTAGGCAATGATTTATTTTCAGTTGAGCTTCTTTGGTCTCTAACATGTTACATTTTCCACAGTTTGAGTGACAGCGTGACAGACACTGCACCGTGTGCTCTAGGGCTGGTGGCTTTCTCCAAAGTCAATGGAAGCCTGGGGAGTCCCCGGTGTTGTCAGCAACAGGCGTGGTTTCTGCAGCTTGTAAAGACCAGCTTCCTTCTTGGGTGATCTTCGGAGAGGTGCATGAAAACCCAGTGGTGGTTTGGGCTGAAGCTGTTGAGCAGCACCCCCGGGTTCTTCGGGCTTGAATGGAAAAAGAAATGGGGAGATGTTCCGCCTGCTTCTGGTGCTGGGGGAACAGCAGAGCAGCGCGTGGGACCGCAGAAGGTCGCCCCTTGAACAGCAGCAGCGAGAGCAATCCCTGTGTGATGCTGCACACCGATCCCTGGTTCCTGCTGAGGTGCTTGTTTTGGAGAGAGTTAGGTGGTGGTACGAGGCAGATGGAGTTTCATCTCGCTCCAAAAATTTTGGCTTAAATCTTCAAGCTTCGTAAGACAGCACTTCTCAATAAACCTGTTTTTTCTCATTTGCTTATTGGTTAAAAGAGGAGCAAAGCTGGCTTTTAATGCTTTCCTTCCTCTCCCAAGTCTCTTTGAGCCAAATGCTGTTGTGCAATTTTGATTTCCAACGAGGAGAAAAACTGAATTTCTTCCACTCCTGAACAGCTTCACAGCATCCTGCTCTCATGAGAAACCCACACGTGGGACAGAAGAGTGCTCGTGGAGTCTGCTCCAGCCTGGGGTCTCCCTGCGGCTCCCAAGCTGCCCCTGGGGTTAACACCAGCACCAGCAGGAGGGAGAAGGGAGCTGGGAAGCAGCACTGATGTGGCAGCGGGGTGAGCGGCCTCCTTGGGGCCACGATTCCATCTTCTGAGAGTGCCCCAGTCGCTGCGCTACGGGCTGGTAAGGGAGGGGATGCTCTGCCTCATGTTGAAAGCGGGGTGCTGTGTAGGAAGGAACGTAAGATCTGTATCATCAAAGGCCGAGAGCAAGAGGGAACATGATTTTGTAGCCTAGTGATGAGGGAACTCCCCTGGGAGGGGATAGGCATCAGCTTCCATCTGTGCTCCAGGGACTGTTTATGTATTTTGTGTTGGGAGGTGTTGGATAAAGCGCATCCAGAGCTGCAGTTGTGCTGAGAAGCCAAGTTGCTGAGGAATGATTTCGGAGGGAGCTTGGACAGCTAACTGTGTTTCACTGCCACTGTGGTTGCTGCACTTGGTTCCTCTGCTCGTCCATTGTTCTGAGGATGGGTACAGGTTACTTGCAGGTGACTGCAAGCAATTGACTTGCCATAGCTTAGCGCATGAATACATCTCGACTGCAAGTATTAGCCAGCCACGGGAGGACTGCCAGTGTTCTGCAAGGAAAACACACGTTGGTTTGACCTCCTTCGGATGGCTGAAGGTGTAAGGATGACCTCCTTCAGATGGCTGAAGGTGTAAGGGTGTCAGCTTCTTCCAGAAGATGAGGTGCTTACCAGGAGCCATGAGCTGGCAGAGAACCGCTGGTGTTTAGATCTCAAGACCGAGAAGCTTCTCTTCACTTATAACTCAGTTCTTAAGTATCTAAATTGCTTCATGAAAGAGAGAGCAGTATGAAAAATGAGTTCGGAAGCATGGTTTCCAGTAAAGCTTAACCTGCATGAGGTTTATCAGAACCGTGGGGGTGAGGGTGAATCCTGTTATGTATTTACTGGTAAAGAAACCAAAAAGGTGAGGTGCAGCTCACCAGGCGAGACATCTTTTCACTTTTCAGACACCGGTTTGTAAAACGTAGAGAAAGGGAAGGTGAGGTGTACAAAACCCACTGCCTGCTGTCAGGGATGGAAGCTCCGAGGGCGTAGGTGCAGAAAACAAGCCTAGTCCTGCAACATTTTGCTTAGATAAAAGATGCAAAGAACGTTCAGCAGTAACCTGCAGTGGTTTAGAAGTTCTCGGTAACTTAACGAACCTTTTCTGCTCAGCAGCCCGGTCAGGGGGAGGCGTGCTCAGCGACACCTTGTCCTCACGGCTGTGTCACAGCGGGGGCTGACGGTAAACGAGCTGGGTGCTGTTTTGCTGGCTCGTGTCGAGGCTGCGTGCACACCTCCTTGCGCCGACCCTGTGCAGGCTGCTCCAGCCGCTGCCTCCCATAGCAGGATGGTTCTGGGCAAGTGTGTGATCTCCGCAGCTGTTCCATAGCTGGGCATGAGCTGGCGGTGCCTGCCTTGGTTAGACAGCCAGCAGACTGTTGGCCGAGGAAGGTGTTGTGTTTGGTTGCACTTTTCTTCTGTGCAGAGTGATGTTTTAATAGCAAATACCAGTCACCCCATAAGAAGGCTGTCAGCTCATCCAAAAGAGGAAGGGTCTGAGCTTTATATAATCAAATCTGTTGGCTCAAAGGCTTTTCAGAAACAAATCTTGCTACTGCGCTAGGGGCTAATTACAGCAATATGTATGCTGGCATTCTGTAGTGAATCAGTATCTTTGGATCTATCCATATGCTCCTTGTTGCACTGCTTTCCAGCAGACCTGCATGCAGCTGAGGGGTTTCAGGAGGGCGTGTGGCATGGGAGAGGCTCCAGCTTGCCTCCTGTGCGGGGGAGCTCCTTGCCTGTCCTCCAGGCTCCCTGCGGAGCGGCGGTGCAGGGAGCTGGGCCTGTGCTTGTGAATGGTTCCATCCCGTACATAACGTGTCACAGGATCATCAAATCAGGCTGGAATGGGTAACTTAAACTCTTTATGTAACCCCCTTTACATAAGTGCTTCTGTTAATTAGTGAGTTACTTAAACAGCCACTGAGTAAACTCCGAGCTGTAACTGTATATCTGCACTTGGCTATAGCTTTGGGAGCATGTGCCACGCAGAGTTTGTGCTGTCTTCAGTCTCGGCTTGCGCTGTTCTCTTTTTTTTTTTTTTCTGAGGTAAATGGCTGCACAGCACTTCAGTAAGCACTCTGAGCTCTTTGAGACAGGGAATTTCTTCCTGTAATGCTTAAAGCAGTGTGAGTTCACCACCACGATACAAATGTCATCAGATACAGCAAGAACGGGACAGAGCTGGAAACCTGCCTCAGCTGTCACCTGCTTCAAGATTCAGTGGCTAGGAAGTGGCGGTGCTGCGTGGAGCTCCCACACCTGGGGTGCTTTCCGTCTTGCTTTCTGCTTCTTATGACTCTTACCTGGTTGCTTTGTTCTGCAGCTGATACAAGTGATTGATGCTGTTCATCCTCCTTTCCCCACACCCCTGCGCTGAGGTACAGCTGCAGCAGGGATGAGTAATGCTTTTTGCAGAACTGCTCCTCTAACCTTTATGCTGGATGCGCACATCGAGCGTTTTAACCTCTAGATTTTCCCTCGCGCTGGGATGACTGTACGTTCCTAGCAGATGAATCATGGCTTACCATAACTTCGCTATGAACCAAAATATCTCTTCGGACCCGCACAGCACACGGGATCTCGAGCGCAGACACAGGTGCGCTGCAGAGAGCTGTGTGTGTGTCCGCAGCCCTGTACAGACAGGTAGGAGCGCAGCACGGGCATTTTCCTCCTCTCACCGAGAGCACCGACTTCCTCACGTTCTGCTGGAAAAAGCTGTTTCTTTCCTCTTCCCCACAGGGACTCGCAGGGCTGTTTGCCCTCAGCCAGCCTCCCTGGGACAGAGGAGAGGCAGAGCTGTCGAGCGCAGTCAGCTGAGTGAGGAGAGAAGGCTGACGGAAGGACGAGAGCGGAGCCTGTGGTGCTCGATCCCCATCTCCTGGGGGCTGCCACCGCCACGCTCCTGTCGGCTGCGCTCCTGCGGCTCCTGTGCCAGCTCTGTTCGGGTTTTCGTGGGCTGTGCCAAGCACGTGGGCTGGCTTTACCTTAAGCTGCGGGGCTGTGCTTGACCCTGTGCTGCTGCGTGTGAATCTGGGATCCTGCTGGTGGGGAGGGCCGACTCCTGGCTCGCTTTAGGAGGTGCGTGCCCTGGCCGTAGCTGGTTATGGTTATCTCCCATGTCACTGTTCCTTATTCTCACAGACTCCACCGTATTTCATAACTGGGGAAAAGTTCTCGTTTCCCCTGGGGCAGCTGTGGCATTTAAGGAATTTTTTCGTAGATACTGGAATAGAAGCTCCATTTTCATTTTGTACCTGATTTATAGAAATCCCTGCTGGTGGGGCTGAAGATGATTTCTGGAGAGACAAGTTCTCTCCAGAAAGTTCTCCCACACAGCATAAACCTCTGTGGCTGTGCCAATTTTGCTCGACTCGTTCTTCTCCTCGGCACGCACCAAGTTTTCCTCTTTCTGGTGGCTGACACCTTCCTGCATTCTGCTGCTAGGCTGAGTGGTGCTGGAGCTGGTTTGAAATAAGCCCAAGGTCTATGTTAGTGCTATTATTTGATCTTAGCTGGTTGGGGTTTTGATATGTGGTTTTAAATTTACTCGGACATGTGTAAAGGATAAGAGATCAGTCTGCATGGAAATAAATTTGTTGGGATGTGAGAGGGTGGAGGTTAGAAGCGGGGGACTGGAGGGTGGGAGGAGCAGCGTGCTGCCTTGGAGGCTTCTTCTCTGGCCTGGGTGTTTCTCCTGTTCTTCTTTCTCTTCCCAAGAAGTGACATTACAGCTGAAATACAAGCTCTGGGTTATCTGGCTTTAACACTGAGGCCAGTTTGGTGTTGCCAGCCTTGCAGCTGGTAAA
>VXAV01003168.1:0-12956 GCA_013399715.1 Alectura lathami
AGAAAATGCAGTCATCCACAAAGCAAGACATTCAGATGCTCAGAGCAGACCTGGAGGAAAAAGTAATGAAAGCATGGGATACATCAAAAAGGTCTGAGGAGAACCTGGTAGAGATGGAGAACCAGTCAGGTAAGCATGGCAATCTCCAAGCAGGTCTTCATCTCTCTGTCTTGTAACCCTTGTAGGCACCTCATGACCACACAGGCATTCAGTCAGGTGAGCATGGTAGTCCCTAAGCAGTTTTGAGGTAAAGGTGTTCCATTTAGACTGAATGTACTGAGCAATCTTTACATTCAACACGCCTTTTCTGAGTGTTACGCTTCTAAAGAGGTCACCTGTCACATTCTCAGCTGATGACATAGCTCTCCTCTCACACTCCACAGAGGACTCTGAGATTCCTTTGCCAATCATAGCAATGAGAGTGACTGTAGGATTGACAGGAGTGTGAGTTCATGAGTGCTTGTCAGCTGTCTCCTTGGGCAAGTGTTCAGGAATGTAGCCTTTCTTTCCTGGGAGGATCTTCACCCTGAGGGAGGAGTCTTGTTCTTTGCTCGATGGTCTTGTCATACCTTTGATCTACCTTTCTCCTTTGAATACTTTAAAGCATTTCAGTGCTTTAAGAGAGCTTATAAAATAGATGGAGACCAACATTTTACACAGTCCGATAGTGACTGGACAAGGGCAAATTGTTTTAAACCAACAGAGGAGATATTTAGATTAGATATGAGGAGGAAAATCTTTACTCAGGGGGTGGTGAGGTCCTGGCACAGGCCGCCCAGAGAACTTGTGGATATCCCATCCCTGGACGTGCTCAGAGCCAGGATGGGTTTGGATTTGGCCCTAGGCAACCTGATGTGGTGAGTAGCAACCAGCCCATGACAAGGGCTGTGGCTGGGTGGGTTTTGAGACCTTTCCAATGCAAGCCATTCTGTGATTCTGTGAGGATTCTCAACAGGAAAGGAATGAGGGACTGAGCTCGTATCAGAGCAGCCTTTCATCCTCCTTGGACTTCACAGGAGCCACTCGGATCTCTGTTTCATATTCCTGTGGAAGTGAATAACGTTCACATAAGGATTTAGCCTTTTCTCTTTTCTCTTGAAGACTGTCATCAACTGAAGCAGGTAAGACAAACACATTTCTGACTCCAGAGTTTTTTACCAGACCATCAGGAAATCCTGTTTGTGGCCATTGTCAATTTCTCCACAATTATCTTTTGGGTATCTGGGTCTGGGATCATAGGATCATAGAATCATAGAATGGCTTGGGTTGGAAGGGACTTGAAAGATCATCCAGATCCAACCACCCTGCTGTGGACAGGGCTGGCAACAACTAGCTCACTAGATGAAATTGTCCAGGAAACCATCCAGCCTGGCCTTGAACACAGCCAGGGAGGGAGCATTCACAACTTCTGTGGGCAGCCTGTTCCAGCGCCTCATCACTCTCAGGGAANCTCTGTGAAGAATTTCTTCCTGATGTCCAAACTAAACCTCCCCTCTTCCAGTTTTAGCCCATTTCCCCATGTCCTACCATTGTCCACCTGTGCAAAAAGTTGGTCCCCCTCCTGCCTGTGATCTTCTTTTAAGTATTGGAAGGTCGCAATGAGGTCTCCAACACATTTGTCACTCCAGAAATTGTTACCAGCCCTATTGGGAGCTATATGGGAGATTGCCATATCAATATGAATGATTTTTCTTACTTACCATGAGGCACAGTTAGAACTAAGTGCTGATAGAAGTCCGTGTCTGTGGCAGGGGAAGTGGAGCTGGGTGTCACCTAGCGCAGGCTGCGTTTAGATTTGTGCTTCATTTTTTAAGGGACACATCCTGCAAGGAATCAGAAGCTGGAAACAACTGTGGACATGGAGCATATTTGAAGTGACTGTAGGACAAGGCTTTTGCTGTGGGAAGCTTCAGTTGCCACTAGGGCAAACACAGGCAGTGGCTGTGCTGCTTGTGAAGAAGGAGCATCCCTAACAGTTATAGTCTGTGGTCAGGAATAACACTGCAGATAGAATTCCATTCTTCCCATTCTGTGACAAATCAGAGATGCCTCCTTCTGCAAATTCATGTCCCTTTTTACCTACCCATTTCTCCTATGCCACAAGTATGATGTTGTCTTCACTTGAGATGTTCCTGCCTTGATTTCATGTTTGATTACAGTTTTTCAGCTAAAAGACCAACCACCTCAATGGTCCAAGGCCTTGTCATCTATGGTTGATGGCATGGGGGCATTTGACCTGTCTTCCAATCTATAGAATAAACATCACTACAGGAGAACATAGAAGTTTTGGTCAGTAGCATGGGCTGTGCCTTACTACACTTGAGACTCGCATGCCTTGACAAATTTACTTACTGTCTGCTTCATTCTTTTTTCAACAGTTTTCAGCAAAATTCAGCGCTACAAAGGTAAGCAAAAAGGACATGAATTCTGAGAGTCTGATTGCAGCTCTGGTATACATGTCCAATCCAGGTGTAGAGCTGTATGGAGAACAACATACTCAGAGGAAGGAATGTTTGAAGACTTTTTTCTCTTTTGTGTGCTGCCAAAGACCTTGTGAATGCTTGTCAGGAGGCATTTTAGCTGAGTGGAGCCAGGAGGGACAGCCTTCATTGGCCACTTCAGCTCCTGTATCACAATACCCTCTTTACCCCCTAAGAGTGAGGTAAACTCACATCATGAGAGATGCCATTTCTTATTCTTTAAATTTGAATTGATGTACAGGTGGTCACAACAATGTACCTTGCTAGACTCCTCTCTGGCTTTCATCGTGTTACTATGAATACCTGGGTAAAATGAGGACAGAAACATTTCCTTGTTATTGAAACTGTGAAGCTCACACTTCCAATCCAACCAACAGGAAATCCAATAGGTTTTCACCTCAGTACTCTGGTAAAAGTCAGTTGTGACTTTGGTGTTGCCCAAAAAAGGAATAGCATGGTCAACTCCTTGTCATTTTCCAGAGGTCAAAAGAAATTCAAAGATGGAAGGAGAATGTTGTTCGAGCCCACAAACTCTTCCTTGGTGCTGAATGCATTCATTAAGGGTATCCTGTTTGTGTGCCTTGCCTTTGATGCATGCTGAATGGCCACTGTTGCAGTAGCAGCCTAAGGATGGGAATGAAGGGACCCGGGAGGGAAAGAAGCTAAGGTACACTGATGTAAACTGCTACTGAATGCACCCTGAGGGTGGAGATGAAGGGCATGTAAGAAGTGGATGAGGACACAGAAGAGAGAGCCTCAGAAAAGCAGACCTTGTGTCTTTTGCTACTAACGGCATAACTTGATCGTTGCAGTTGATGTCATCCTGAATGCTGACACGGCTCACCCCAGACTGGAGGTGTCTGAAGATGGGAAGAGTGTGAAAGATACTGGTGTGATCAGACAAGTACCCAGCAGGGAGGAGAGATTTGATTCCCACATTTTTCTGCTGGCAAAAGAAGGATACACATCTGGGAGACGCTACTGGGAAGTGAATGTTGGAGAGAGAAGAAACTGGGCCTTGGGTGTTGCCCATGAATCTGTGACTCGCAAAGGGACAGTGATCCTGTCCCCTAAGAATGGCTTCTGGGTCATAGGGTTAGCAGATGGGCGAGAGTACTGGGCCCACTCAGATCCTTGGACTCGTTTGACTGTGCATGGTAGACCACAAAAGATTGGGATCTTCCTGGACATCTCTGCCAAGAAGCTCTCATTTTACAACGTCCATAAGAAAAAAGCTCTCTACACTTTTACCACTGCTGGTGGTAGCTGGCAGGAAGGGAAGTTTATTCCCTTCTTCTCAACAGGTTCCAGTGCTTCCAAGCTTGACACTGAGCCACTTAGAATTGTGCATGTGTTTGATGAGGATGACTGAATGTGACTACGTCACTGCAGGTTTTGAGATCAGAGTGATGTGTTGTCACAAAATCCCCAGGTATGTGCTTCCCAGTTGAAACCAGCTACAAATTCTAACATTTCCAAAAGACTGAAATCTAATATTTCAGTATTTTTTTCCCCCTTATTACGGACTTGATGGGTGGACTGTTCATTGCGTAAAGAACTGGCTGGAGGGTCACAACCAAAGGGTTGTAGCCAATGGCTCTATGTCCAGGTGGAGGCCGGTCACAAGCGGTGTCCCCCAGGGGTCCATCTTGAGACCAGTGCTCTTCAGCATCTTCATTGACAACTTAGACTGTGGGATCGAGTGCACCCTCAGCAAATTTGCTGAAGACACCAAGCTGAGTGGTGCAGTTGATCCCTTCCTTGAAGGAAGGGATGCCATCCAGAGGGACCTGGACACTCTGGAAAAGTGGGCCCACGAGAACCTGATGAGGTTCAACAAGGCCAGGTGCAAGATGTTGCACTTGGGTCGGGGCAATCCCAGGTGTGTGTACAGACTGGGAGAAGAACTCCTTGAGAGCAGCCCTGCGCAGAAGGACTTGGGCAGTGTGATTGACGGAATGCTGGCCGTGAACCAGCAGTGCCCTCTTGCAGCCAGGAAGGCCAATGGTATCCTGGGCTGCATGAAGAGAGGTGTGGCCAGCAGGGAGAGGGAGGTGATTGTCCCCCTCTACTCTGCCCTTGTAAGGCCTCACCTGGAGTCCTGTGTCCAGGCCTAGGGCCCCCAGTACAGAAAGGATATGGAGCTGTTGGAGCGGGTCCAGAGGAGGGCCACCAAAATGCTCAGAGGGCTGGAGCACCTCTCCCATGAGGAAAGGTTGAGGAAGTTGGGCTTGTTTAGCTTGGAAAAGAGAAGGCTTCGGGGAGACCTCATTGCGGCCTTCCAATACTTAAAATGAGCTGACAGGCAGGAGGGGGACCGACTTTTTGCACAGGTGGACAATGGTAGGACATGGGGAAATGGGCTAAAACTGGAAGAGGGGAGGTTTAGTTTGGACATCAGGAAGAAATTCTTCCCTGAGAGAGTGATGAGGCGCTGGAACAGGCTGCCCACAGAAGTTGTGAATGCTCCCTCCCTGGATGTGTTCAAGGCCAGACTGGATGGGTTCCTGGACAGTTTGATCTAGTGAGCTAGTTGTTGGCAGCCCTGTCCACAGCAGGGTGGTTGGATCTGGATGATCTTTCAAGTCCCTTCCAACCCAAGCCATTCTATGATTTTTTCCATGATTGTATGATTCCCATGGCACAAGGTCAGATGCGATGATCATAAAAGGTCCCTTCTTACCCTAACCATTCTATGATTCTATGAGGAGAAATCACTTAGGACTGTAGTAGCAAGCAGAGAACCAATCAATTTGGGAAGGAAGATCACAAGAAGTATTTGGTGAATGTATTTTTCAAAAGTACAGCTGTAGATATCGGAATGTTAGAAGACAAAGATATTAAGCCAAGCACAAAAACAAATGTTATTTCGTATTATAAGTTCTGCTGTGTGTGTATTAGTATTTGTACCGCATGCAGGGTTACATCAACAGAAGCATTACCAGCAGGGCAAGGGAGGTGATTCTGCCCCTCTACTCTGCTCTCGTGAAACCCTGCCTGGAGTACTGCATCCAGTTCTGGGGGCCCCAACTCAAGAAGGACATTGAACTGTTGGAGGGGGTCCAGAGGAGGGCCACGAAGATGATCAGAGGGCTGGAACACCTCCCCTACCCAGACAGACTGAGAGAGTTGGGGTTGCTCAGCCTGCAAAAGAGAAGGCTCCAGGAAGCCCTTATAGCAGCCTTCCAGTACCTGAAGGGGGCCTACAGAAAAGCCCTTCAGAAGGGCATGTAGCGACAGGATGAGGGGTAATGGCAATAAACTGGAAGAGGGGAGATTTAGGCTAGATGTTAGGAAGAAAGTGTTTACTATGAGGGTGATGAAACTATGGAACAGGTTCCCCAGAGATGTTGTGGATGCCTGTTGCAGACCATTTCTTACAGAGCAATGGGCATGTGAGCAACCCAAGCTTGTGAACAGTCCAGCTTTCTCAAGAATATTCCTGCACAACAAGATAAGGAAATCATATCTTGGAAAACAACTGCAAGATGCTCCAACGGACTTACTGAAGAATAACGGGGTTGGTCAGTTAGGCACCAAACAAATGTGGTAGCTAGGGGGCGTACTTTTCAAAGCACTCAATTGTAACTGAACACACAATCTTTGTAGACCGCGTGGTCACTTTGGTAGGATATATAATCAAAACAACTGCGCAATAAACTGCTTTTGCTGCCTTTTTACCTTTCTATGAATGCCTTGCTGTTTGATCTCCCGCAGATGCCCCCTCCTGGAAGTGTTCAAGACCAGTCTGGATGGGGCTTTGAGCAACTTGGCCTAGCAGCAAGTGTCCCTGCCCATGGCAGGGGGCTTGGAACTAGGTGATCTCAAAGGTGCCGTCCAACCCAAACCATTCTCTGATTCTGTGATATGAAATCCAAGTTTAATAATTTTACAGTGCAATTCAATTTAAACAGGGTTTTAATATTAACAAATGCTTTCCTCTTTTGTTGTTAACTCTCCATGTCTTACTACCTCCCAGTTGCATTTACTTACGTTTTAAACTTCCAAAGGGTTTACAGAGAAACTAAGGTTGGAAGGAACCTCTGGATTTCCTACATCTGGAGGTACCCCCACTGCTCAATCAGGGACACCCAGAGAAGGGAAGTCAGGCAAAAATGCAACAGGGCCTGTATGGGTGAACAAGAAGCTCCTGACCAATCTCAATCACAAACATGAATCACACCCTGCAGAGGGTGGGAGAAAGGTGACCTGGGAGGAACACAGAGACATTGTCTAAGTAGCCACAGATCAAGTTAGGAAAGCTAAAGCATGGGTAGAACTGAATCTGGGCTGAGAATATCAAGGGCAACATGAGATATACTGTCCAGACATGATTTTTCTCTAGGTATGTAAATGTATTTTTGTTAACAGTCAGTATTATTTAGGAATGCATCACTGTTGCTCTATTACCAAGGGAAAGAAACTAAACAGTAGATTGTGCTGGGCTACCCATATTCTTTCTCTCTGACTGTGGAGGAAAAATATTTCATTGCCCAATCTGAAACCTACACACATTTCTTGCCCTATCATACTTCCTTCTGAGAAACCAGTTAAGCGGGAATGTTGTTTATACCTCTTATCTTGATTTTATTGCTCTTTTTCTTCCCTGGGTATTGTGGGTATTTATGAAATATTAACTTGGCAGCCACATACCCGCCTGTCTTTTTTTTTTTTTAGATTTCCATCACAAATACTACTCCTCTAAGTTCAAGATCTACAGTCCTTTAGAGAAGTGGGACTATTTTTACAAGTTAAGCTTTGAGCAACTTGGCCTAGCAGCAGGTGTCCCTGCCCATGGTAGGGGGGTTGGAACTAGATGATCTTGAAGGTCCCTTCCAACCCAAACTATTCTATGATTGTATTAAATACAGTCTCATTATTCTCTATGAAGTAACCCAGAAGAAGAATGGTTTCACATGGAGCCCTGAGCAACAACAGGCCTTTGAACAAATTAAATGGGAGGTAGTCCATGTAATAGCCCATGAGCCAGCCAGGGCAAGATGTAAAAAACTTGCCCTACACTGCAGCCAAGAAGAATGGCCCCACCTGGACCCTTTGGCAGAAGGCACCAGGGGAGACTCAACGTCAGCCCCTAGGGTTTTGGAATCGGGGATACAGAGGATCAGAGACCCACTACACTCCAACTGCAAAAGAGATACTGGCAGTGTATGAAGGGGTTTGAGCTGCTTCAGAAGTGATTCATACTGAAACAGAGCTTCCCTTGACATCTCAACTGCCTGTGCTGGTCTGGATGTCAAATGGAGGGGCCCTTCCACACATCATGTGACTGATGCCACATGGAGTTAGTGGGTCACACTGGTCACACAATAGGCTCACATAGGAAAGCCCAGTCACCCAGGAATCTTGGAATTTATCATGGACTGGCCTGAGAGCAAGGATTTTAGAAAATTGCCAGAGGAGGAAGTGACATGTACTGAAGAGGCCCCACTGTATAATAAACTTCCAGAGAATGAGAAGCAATATGCCTGGAATACTGTGGGAAAGCGTTGGAGGTGGAAGGCTGCTGCACAGAGTCCTACATGGCAAGTTGCAGAAGCTACTGAGGGAAAAGGTGAATCAGGACAATTTGAAGAGGTGAAGCCCATCCAGCTGCCTTTAGATATTGCTGAATGAGAGTAGTAGCCAGTGATCTACCTGTATACTGACTCAGGGATGTCAGCAAATGCCCTCTGAAGATGGTTACAACAGTGGAAGCAGAACAACTGGCAGCAAGAGGCAAACCCATCTGGGCTGCTGCGCTGTGGAAAGATAATGGTGCCCAGATAGAGAACATGCCTGTAAAAGAACGTCACATAGATGCCCACGTATCCATGAGTTGGTCCATTGAAGAATATCACATCAACAAGCAGTTGGATTGGGCTGCTGGGATTGTAGTTGCTCAGGTAGATCTGGATTGGCAACACAAGGGTGAGTTATTTCTAGCTAGGTGGGTCCATGACGCATTGGGCCATCATGGAAGAGACACAACATAAATGTGGACTTGGAATCGAGGGTTGGACTTGACTATGGACACTATTGCTCAAGTTATCCATAAATGTGAAATGTGTGCTGCCATTAAGCAAGCCAAGAGCCAAGTGGATAAAGCCACTTTGGCATGGAGGATGGTGGCTGAAATATAGATATGTGAAGGCCTGGCTGGTTAATAATATCACCCTGCTACAAACCTGCAATGGCAAGCATCATCTGCTTACAGTGGTGGAAGTAACCACAATTGCGTTCTTGCCTCGGGCAAAGGCAAGCCCCTGGGATTGTTTTTGCTCAAGGGCCTGGGTGTGCTTGATGGGTAATGCATAAGGACAGGGAAGTTCTGGTCACAAGGACTGTTGTGACAAATGGAGCCCAAAGGCATAGACAAAATGAATTCCATGGACAATTTAGAAGGATGGCCCACAGACTACAGGAATGATGTCTGTATGTACATATCAAAGGGTAAGACAGGTGATGGTAACTAATTGAGATGTATGGGATATGGTAGGAGCTGAGCATGATATAAATGGCATGGAATAAGGGGTGAATATGTTCAGGTTTTAGCTGGGACAGAGCTGATTTTCCTCACAGTCTCTGGTATGAGGCTATGTTTTGGCTTTAGGGGGAAAACAATGTTGATAACACCTCAATGTTTTAGTTGTTGCAGAGCAGTGCTGTACAAGAGCCAAGGACATTTCAGTTTTTCAGCTTCTCATACTGTCCTGCCAGCAAGGGGAACGAGGGCGCACAAGGAGCTGGGAGGGGACAGAACTAGCACAGCTGACCTAAACTGGCCAAAGGGATATTCCGTTACATATGACAATATATGAATTTATAAATGGAGGGGAGTTGGCCAGGGGGCAGCTGCTGCTTGGGAACTGTCTGGGCATCAGTCGGCAGGTGGTGAGCAATTACATTGTGCATCACTTGTTTTGTAAATATTTANGGATGAATGACTGTGCGGTGTGTGTCTGTCTGCCAGGTTAAACCAAAACTGTTATCATAAAATCATAGAATCATTCGAGTTGGAAGGGACATTTAAAGGTCATCTAGTACAACTCCCCTGCAGTGAACAGGGACATCTACAGTTAGATCAGGTTGCTCAGAGCCCTGTCCACACTGACCTTGAAGGGCTCCAGGGATGAGGAAACCACCACCTCTCTGGGCAACCTCTTTCAATGCTTCACTACCCTTATTGTAAAAAACTTGTTCCTTATATCAAGTTATCATGGTTTTCCACAGATATTCCATATCACGACATCATGTAATAAGCTGACACAGGTGGGAGGGCTGCGAAGGGGAAACCACAGCCTCCAGAATGCTCCTGTCCCTTCCCACGTGGTTTCCAGGTTCCGGGAGTTCCGCTGCCCTTCACCTCCTATCACCGTTTTGGACGCATATGGTCAGAGACTATCCTTTCTTCTGATTTTCCAACTTCTCAGGTTTATTGCTCTCAATTCCTTTCATAGTGTGTTATCTTACATTTCTTTGCTGTTTTGAGTAAACTAGTTATCTTTTACTTCAGTCATGCCTCCTCCTGTCTCACTCCTTTACCTGACCTCCAGGGTCGGGGACGGGGGTGGGGGGAGAGGGGCCTAGGCCCTGTTATGGGACAATCTTTAATTAACCCATGACACTAGTCTAAATCTCCCCTCTCTCAGTCTGAAACCATTTCCCATAGTCCTATCACAACAGACCCTGCTAAAGAGTCTCTCCCCTTCTTTCTTGTAGCGCCCCTTTAGATATTGAAAGGTTGCTGTCAGGAGCCTGTCTGCTTATCTTCAGGCAGGGTTACACCCTGAGTTAATCTTTAACATTTCAACCTTCATTACAGTTCCACTGTCCAGAGTTCAATTTCTTTGATCTATCGACTGAAGATGTGGAAACCTTTCCTACCTGACAGCAGGGGAAATGCATCTTTAATTCTGAAATAAGGCTCAATTTTGATGCTAGGCAGTGGGCATACAGCTTTCGCTAATACCAAAGCTCCTTTTGCACCTAATCGCTTACTGCTCAAGGATGCCTCCCTCGTATGGAAGGTGAGACTTGATCTTCAGGCAGAGAAATGCCAAATTTAAACATTAATACCTGATTCCTATTTTCATTTTCCTTTCCTTCTGCAGGAGGATGGTGCATAGCGCATTGCAATCATGCAGTAATAAGCCCTAGGTTCGGTTTCTCCAGCAAGAAGGAATAATGTCTATCTGATATCATCATTCACCTTCAATCATCAAGGCAGGTAAGCATTTCTCTTAACTCTTTCACTTCTCCACAAGCCAGGAATATGGGGCTTCCATCAGGATGGACAGAAATTAACTTCATGGATTTAATACATACTGCAGTGTCAATGTTAACCTAACTCCATTTTCTATCCTTCTAGTAAAATAATTATTGTTTACCTTAATTAAAATATGTCGCACTATGTGTGCTTAGCAGGGCACATGAAGCCTATGGGGAATTAAAACAAATGGCGGCCTTTTTTATTTATTTATTTATTTTTATGGCACTTATTCATATGTTTTCCTTTGAAAAGCATTCAGTTGGTTTTGGAATGTGGTTTTGTTCTCTGAGGTCATAAATGATGACCTGTTCAACAGTGGAGTTTCATTTGGGCCCTCTTTGGATAACACCTTTTTTCTTTTTTTTTTCTTTTTTTTTTTTTGTTTTTAATTCAGAGAAAAGAAAAACATCATTTGTTAGCAAAACATCAATGTTGCTAAACGAAGTCTGTAAGGTCTGTAAGGTCTCTGCATGTGCAGGCTAGAACTCTTTTGTCCACCTGTTTACTAAGATTTCAGCTGTTGATCGAGATGGGAATAGTTTCTACAGGTCCCCCACCCAAATATTTTAGCATCCCAGCCAGATTAATATAATCTGTAACAGACCTAGAGACGTCTTTCTAAGCAACTGATGAGCAAAGCCCTCATGTCTAAGCAAAATTAATCCCTTTTCCATATTAGGTCTCCAAATCAATGCCATCCATAAAACTTCATATTTTCTTGTGCAATAATTACCAATTAACTTAATGACTTACCCTTTGAAAATCCCATCTGTTCTGGGATGTAGGGATGTATTCAGACACTGCAGGGCTAAGAAGTCGGCAGGAGGCCCTTGCTTCCAAACTGAAGACCAAATATTGAATACAAAGGAATTAATATAAATATCGTACTGAAAATAATGCTCTGTTGACTGAGATTGGAACAGTCGACCACATACCAGGAATGTCGCAGTCCACAAAGAGTCCAGAGACGAGAGAAGGGTATGCTTTTTGGAAAAGAGCTCCAAAATTGACCCCTAAATGATATCAGTTTTTCATCAGAGCTGAATGTTGTTGGCTGTGTTGATCAGTTGCATGAAATCTGGTGCATGCTCTGATTGCACTTCTGTAGTCTGATTATTTTCAGGATAGCAAACAGGAAAGTTTCTCCTTTTTTCCAAACACATGTGCAGAAGCTGCTAAATGGAATTTCTTTCTTCTTTTTTCCCCATCTCAGGATTTCTGGACCGGCACAGGTTTTCATGATGGCTAAAATCAGCTGAGTGCTTAGGAAGGTGTGTTAGTGCAACCTGGGAGATGATGGATGGGCATAGGGCAGATTTATCTTCTCTTCTTCCTCCCTTCTGTGCCTGCTTCAGATAATTCCACACATGAAGCTGCAGGCATGGAGCAGAGGAGGTGGCTTCTCTTCACTGTGGCACTCCTTGCAACCATCCCTATCTCAGGTATTTTATCCCCAAAATAATCCCATCTTACACCACTTCTAATAAGCCTAGTNGTAAACATGCTAACAATTTTCCTCAAACCATTAAAAATGTTTTCTTTTTTTTTTTTAAACAATTTATCCAAACTTTCCCCTGAGTTTTTGTAATATTTTTAATTGTTTGGGATGCTTCTGTTGTGATCTGTCACCTCATGACATGGAAGTGCATTAACAGAATGGTGCATTAACAAAATCCTTAGTGAGCATTTCAAAATTTCAAGTACAACACTCTGGGGGCAGGGATGAATATTCGTCTCACTGCTCGTTGCTCTTTACACAATTACATTTTCTGATTGTTCTCAGCCAGATGCTTACTCAAGTTTGGTTTCTACAGAAAATTTTGAGGTCAGATCTCCCCGGAATGTGTTGGGGGTTGTTGGCCAGGATACAGTCCTCCCCTGCCAAGTCACTTCCACAAAGCCACTGTCTGACATTGAAGTTCAATGGAAGAAAATCACAGATGGGCACATAGAGAACATCTACACACGCAGGAAGGCAGGTGACAACGCAGGGCAGAAATACCTGGAGCGGACAGCATTGCCACAAGATGGATTTGCCTCTGGGAATGTGTCCCTAATACTGAAGAACATCCTGCCAGCAGATGAAGGAATATACAGTTGCATTGTGAACTCCAAGGACTGGAGCGCTGACACAGCCACCATGCTCAGTGTTGCAGGTTGAAGATCTCATGGGCTAGGTTGTGAAGTGGAGAGGGGTTTTCATCTGA
>VXAV01003168.1:15428-30770 GCA_013399715.1 Alectura lathami
GAATGGTTGCCCTGCCTTCACTCCTGTGACTTCCCAGCTGGGCTTAGGACACGTTCTGTACTCCTGTTCACCTCACATTTGGACAGCAGTCATCATTTGTGTATGGGTATCTGTAACATCAGGTTAAACTGATCAGCATCCCTTTATCCAGAAGTGATTAGACAAGCCTTGGGAATAGGAGAGAGAAAGAGCTGGTGCCTACTTCCTACTGTTAACCAGGAAAGGCTCTTACAAAATCCAGCTTGGACTCGGGGGTCTGACTTTGATATGCATGTGGTGAATACCACACCCCTACAGTCATGGGAGCAACCATAGAATCAATCACAGAATCACAGTCAGTCACAGAACCATAGAATGTTCTGGGTTGCAGGAGACCATAAAGATCATAGTATCACAGAATCAATCACAGAATCAACCATAGAGCCATAGAACCATAGAAGTTTAGAATGGCTTGGATTACAAGAGACCTTAAAGATCATAGAATCACAGAACTATAGAATGGCTTGGGTTGGAAGGGACCTTAGTCCCTGTACAGTGACAATCAATGCCCACCTCTTCATGCCAGCATGAGCTGCTTTTTTGGAAACACACTCCTCCCACTAACAAACTCCCTTGTCTTTAAAGGCACCAATGAAGTATTCTTTGAGATATTGGGCCCCCAAGAACAAGGCTTTGAGCTCGCCTGCAGATCCCATGGGTGGTTCCCAAAACCCATTGTCCAGTGGGTTATTCAGAACAAGCAGAGGCTGTCTCCAGACACTCAGATACACCAGGACAGCAATCAGCTCTTCAGTGTGTGGAGTCAAGTCAGGGTTACAAGAGAGGAGGTGGGAGAAGTCACCTGTCAAATCCAGAACAACCTGTCACAGGCTGAGAAAAGCAGCGTACACCTCTCAGGTGAGTCACATCCTCCTGAGACTTCTTTGCTGTAGCCATTTTTTGTCCCAGAACCTCTGCAAGGTGTTTTCCAGTGAGAGGCAAGATAACAGCTCTGCAGTTCAGCATCCTCTCTCCAATAGTTCACAGAATTTCAAAGGGGTAATCGAAGTCAAGATTTCTGATATTGAATGAGCTAAGGAGAATTTATTGCCAAAACTCCCTTCTGAAACACTTTCTGTCTCCCATGTTCTACATCCCTTTGTGCTGTCAGCTCCATAGTAATAATGGAAAGATTTAACATTGTCAGGTGAAACTCAGATATTTTCTTTTCAAAGGTGCTGCTTTTCCACATGCATCTCCATGGCTCCATGCCTTCTGGATACTGTTCACTTTAACTCTTCTCATATTTGCTGTGGGTGCTTTTCTGGTATTTAGAGGTAAGATATTGATGTTTGCCTCAATTAAACCAGAATTCAAGGTAGATTGCTTGCCACAAGTGGCAAAATTTAAGGGGATTGAGTCCAATATTCCTTTATACCACTCAGTAACTAAGCTGGAACTTTAAAGAATATCCAGTGATGCATTATGGATAATAATAGAGTGGCAAAACATGGAAGGGGACCAAACACTTCACAATTTCATAAAATGCAAAATGGTTTAGCTAAATATAAGTTCTTTGTTTCTTCAACTCCAGCATGATGTGCTCACAGGCTCCCTTTGGCTATGCAGCCTGCTATGACCTGCACCAAGTGAACTGAGATTCTCTTCACAAGTGGGCATCAGACACTTTCTCTGTGCTTCAATACTTATTTCATTTGCTTATTTAAACATTACAGCAAAAAAGAGGTCTTCCAAGAAACAGAAGTCCAAGGAAGAAGAGACTTTAACCAAGCAAGGTAAGGCAGATCTCCGTCTCTGGGAACCCACTTTGAGAACCGCTCACAACCACCTTTCATCCTTCACATGGAGAGTGGTTTCCTGCACTCACAGAGGAAATCTAAGATACTCATCCTCTTATCTCAGCTAGAGTTTATGATGGTGTGAAAAACAGACAGATTCCTAAGAGCCTTTTTGGCTCCAGCACAGGAAAATGTAGTTCCTTCCCCTGTCTATGTCCTTATGAGGTACCCTCAAATTCCTTATTCTGTCATCGCATCTGGATTATTGTGTCCAGTTCTGGGCCCCTCAGTTCAAGAAGGACAGGGGACTGCTGGAGAGGGTCCAGCGCAGAGCCACCAAGATGATTAAGGGAGTGGAGCATCTCCCTTATGAGGAAAGGCTGAGGGAGCTGCGTCTCTTCAGCTTAGAGAAGAGGAGACTGAGGGGTGACCTAATTCATGTTTATAAATACATAAAGTGTGGGTGTCAGGAGGATGGAGCCAGGCTCTTCACTGTGACATCCAGTGACAGGACAAGAGGCAATGGGTGCAAGCTGGAACATAGGAGGTTCCGCTTAAATATGCGGAGAAATTTCTTTACAGTGAGGATGACAGAGCACTAGAACAGGCTGCCCAGAGAGGTTGTGGAGTCTCCTTCTCTGGAGACATTCAAAACTCACCTGGATGTGTTCCTGTGCACTCTGATCTAGGTGTTCCTGCTTCGGCAGGGCAATTGGACTAGATGATCTTTCGAGGTCCCTTCCAATCTCTAACATTCTGTGATTCTGTGATCCCTCCATCTAGCAAATACTCCAGGAATGTGAAGCTCTGGACAGCTCAGTGCCCTTTTCCTAGGTAACCAACAGTTTTGCTGCCTGGGCCATAGCTACCTATGATGTCCCACCAGTTTCAGCCCTCCAGAGGCTTCTGTAAGGAGTCCTATGGATGTCAAGCCATTACTTGCTGACTAACTCTTTTGGTTTGTTTGTTTGTTTGCCTTTCCTATTCAGAAATGGAGAGAGTTGAGAGAACAACTTCAAGTGCAGGTACAGTAAAATTAATTTCTCCACAGTGAGAAAGTCCCACTTGGGTTTTCCCAGGCTCATGTGTTCCTCATTTAACCTTATGCCCAGACCAGGCATCTGCTCTTCCTCCCTGTTGCTCTCCTCCAAGCTTCCCTCTCTTTTCACATCCTCTTTTCCATTCCTATAACAAGCTCACACCAAGGAAATTGTGGACAAGCCTCAAATCCTCAACACAGAAAACAAAGATGCTTTTCTCCTCTTTCTCTTACAGATTGTAAAGGGCTGGAGATTCGATGTGGTAAGACATCACTTATGCAAGAAAATAAAATGTGTGTTGCCATTGTGGAAAACAGGCAGAAAGGTGCTGCCCTTGGAGTGGCAGAGGTGCAAGTTGTTTGCGTCCTGGTGCTGTAGCCAGGTTTTAGTCATAGCTGGTGCCCTGTTATCCTGTTCTGTGGTCATTGTTCCTCTTCCTAGGTGATTCTCATTATGGGTAAATCTCAGCACCCAGCATTGGTAGTGCCCTCCACTGACCAAGCAGCAGCTCATAACACACCATGTTTTTCTTTCAGATGCACTAAGAAGAGAACTAGGTAAGTCAATGTATCTTCCTTTCCTCTGCTTCTTGCTCTACAAGTCTGTTGGTGGCTGGGAGCTGCGTCTTCCCCTGACTGCAATCCTAGCAAAGTACTGCAGTCCAGACACAATGTTCCACCTGATCTCCCTGGGACCTTGGGTGAGGACCCAACAGGACTCTTTGGGACTTAAAATAACCATGGATTATGACCCAGATTTTCCCATCTCCATCAGTGCTACAGTGTTAGAGAGCTTTTCCCTAGCTGCCTGATTCCTTGGGGTGCACTTGGGGCATATAAAGCACATCCTCCAGGCTAGGCCACCACATAGGCACATGAAGGCTGTGCTCAGCTCACATTATCACCAAAGAGCTCCTCCTTTGTCCCATACTGCAAGCCTCCTTCTTTGGCACATACCATGTCCATGAAGCCAAGGCCTTTAATTGTGAGAGACACAGATCCAGCATTGGGCATTTTGGCCTGTTTGTTGTGGTTTAAACAACAGTAGCTCGCTTTCCCCTCCCCCTCTGGAGAGCAAGCTCGAGGCTGCTGGCGGCTGCCAGCGGCCAGTTATGAGCAGGGGGAGAAGAGGGAACGTGAGAGGAAAATAAAAGGTACAACTCAAGAATAAGTATAAGTAACTTTACTAAAGGTAGAAAAAACTTTGTTTGTAAAGGATTTGGAGTAGAACAATTAACTTACAGCAAAAGGCAAGCTCTCACCGATATGCCAGTGCGACCGCCCCGAGCCAGACCCGACCGCGTCGCCCTCTGGACCCCCCCCACCACGCCAGCCCAAGAGACAGGACCCCAAGCGCCAGGACCTGCCCGCGCCTGCCTGCGCCGTGCAGCCCCACGCCAGCCCGGTGCAGCTCCGCAAACCGCAGCCCCCCCCAGAGAGCAGGGTGCCATGATGTATATGCTATGGAATACTCCGTTTTTCCTTAACTCTGTTTTCAACCATGACTCTGTTCAGACACAGCCTTTTTGCTTTTGATTTGTGTTTTCTTTTTTTTTTTTCCTCAACAGACTTTAGAAAATCTCGAAGCTACATGGGTAAGTTTGTGGACGCACAATCAGACAAAAGGATAAGAAGCTAAGGCAAGGTGTGGAAGCCAGGAATAGGTCTCCTTGTTTCTTTTTGGAGCCAACTGGCCAAAGCACTGCTCTACTGAGTACTTATGGACAAGGGTTGGCATCTCCTTTGGGTTTAGCTGCATTGATGTTACCAGTCCCTCAGTACCGACTCATGAGCAGCCTACTTGGGAATGAAGAAGTGATCCCTTGCTTGCCAGAAGATTGGCATCACCCTCAGGCTAGAAGCTGGAGTTTCCAGTGCTCACTCTAAAAGACACCAAGTTCCTCTTCTCACAAGAGGGGGAACTTCTCACCCCCTCTTATGCCTGGGGTTTTCATGCATTTTTAATGAATGGCTCCTCCTCTTCCTCCCCAGTTCTTATCACCCTGGATGAAGCATGGAAGCACCCTGAGCTTGTCCTGTCCCCTGACCGGAGAGCAGTCCATCACGAGCCCTCTGCTCAGGGCTCCATCCTAGAGAACCATCTCCCCATCGTGGTGGGCAGGGAGGGCTTTGCCTCTGGGCGCCATTACTGGGAGGTGCTGGTGATGGATAGACAGGACTGGGAGGTGGGTGTGTTGACAGAGACTGCAAGGTGGGGCCTGAAAGGAGGGAGCTGGGACATGCTCCCTGAAAATGGAGTCTGGTCATTGCGAAGGGTGAAAGGAGTGTTATGTTCCCAAGAGGCCAACGCCTTGGTGCATCAGAGTTCTGTAAAACTTGCAGCAATTGGTCTTGACTTGGACTTACAGCAGTGCACGCTCTCCTTCTACAATGCTGGGGTTTCAGATCTTATCCTGGAGATCTCCATTGAAGGATCAGTAAAACTGTATCCATTCTTCAGGACAGGACTTGGAAAAAGTTTTCCCCTTACCATCAACCACAACACAGCCTGGGACTACCCACAGAAAATCCAGGCTGACACAGTAAATGAAAAATCAACATGAGCAGCATTAAATCTTCTGGACCCCATGGAGATGGAAGACCAAGAACTCTACCTGTGCATGTCACTTGCAGTGTCACATGCTGCATCCTCTCCCATTTTCCTGGGTTTGCTGTTCCCATGCTCTTGCACTCCGTCTTTTTTGCCATCAAACAGAAAATTGAATGAGAGACAATGTTTTTTCCTGTGATGCTGAGATGTTTTGCTGACTTCTTGCTAATCTGCTAACCAAGGGGGATCCAAAACCTTTCCTGCATAGGTTGTGTTAGTCTCCTATATATCAATATTTTTCTTGAAGTCCCTTGCAGCCACTTAGCTGGTGTGGGAAGAAGTCTGAGTAGCAATCTCAGATCTCAGTTAATGCAGAGCTTGCTTTTTGCCTTGAAGGCCTTCCCTTGAGGGAAGCTGTCCTTCCTTTGAGTTGCCTGTTTATGTTCAGCACAAAAAAGGTATTCATTATCTGTTTTTTTTTTTTTTTTTTTTTTTTTTNTTTTTTTTTTTTTTTTTTTTTTTTTTTGTCCCAAAACACTCACCTTCTGTTCCCACCCTGCTGAGCCCCACAAGTGGTCAAACTCAGGGATCACTATATGGGATGTTTGGGACTGCTGGTGGACCTACCTGGCTGCTTAGATCATAAATTCCAGAATGGCTTAGGTTGGAAAGGACCTTAAAGATCATCTAGTTAAGTGAATATTCTGCTCTGTTTTCACTGTTTTTTTCAGCAAGCGTCCCTAGAGAAGAAGTTAAATTAGCCACAGTTATCTGAATTTGTATTATTAGAGGGGTCACATTTCATTCTTCTTTGTGCTTTTCATGGTTCGTGTTCTCATTGGTTTAACACTTCCAAATTATGAGTGGATACAGAGCTTCTCCCTCATCCATCAGACTGTTGGTTTCATTATAAAAGCTTATTCTGTTCATCAAGCATGAATTCCCCTTGTAGAATCGAAGATGACCATTGCTGATGATTTTATTATCCTTCATGTGCCTGGAAATGATTTCCAGGATGAGTTGTTCCATCACCAGCCAAGGGTGATGCCCTCATCAGAACATTCTAGAGGACAGGTAGGATAAAGAGAGGAGATTTGGGTCAGATGTTGGGAGGAAATTCTTTGCCCAGAGGGTAGTGAGGTACTAGCCCAAACTGCCCAGATAAGCTGTGGATGCCCCATCCCTCAGGGTGCTTAAGGTCAGGCTGGATGGGCCCTAGGCAGCCTGATCGGATGGGTGGCAACTAGCCAAATAGCCCACAGCAAAGGCTGGGACTGGACAGGCTTTAAGGTCCCTCCCTTCCAAACCAACCATTCTAGGATTCTATGATTTTTATTTTTATTTTTTCCATATTAAGTCTTTGTAACAACACGCCCAGCCAGCATTGGAGAATTCCAAGTGGAAATCACTCTGAAGAAAGAAGCAGGAGAGAAACAGAGTTTCAGCTCATCCACTTGAAGGGATTTTTTGATGGGCTTTCAAAGTGGGAGATTTATGTGGCTAGCCCAGAATGGAGAGCAGGATTCGTTCATCCAGCTTAAGGTGCCTTGCAGATAAGCTAGGTAGGTCTGCTGTAATGCTCATATGCGGTTATCAAAAGTCACTGCAACACTTGGTTTCCTCTCAACTCAGATTTATAAGGAGTGGCCATCTTCCCGTAGGATACAGGACATACAATATGGCAATACTTGAGAAAACGCTCTAAAGACCCTGTGCAATACAGTTATCAGATAGGAGCTCTCTGCACTAGCAAAAGGTACAAAAAGTCAAGGCCTCCATTTCTGATAAAAGCTCCCATAACTGCTTTTGGTTTTTACTTTGATGTCTGTTGAAAACAGGCTGGTCGAGACTCAATTTACACTACTGCTTGTGCTCTGTTTATCCAAACTGACTTGCAGACTGATTAATTGGACAGAAAAAGAAGGGAAATATAATAATAATAAAAGAATACACAGAACAAGTGATGCACAATGAAGTTGCTCACCACCACATGATTGATGCCCAGTCTTCAAGCAGTGATTCCCCAGCCATCTCCCCCCAGTTTTATCATTCAGCATGACACCATATGCTACGGAATATCCCTTTGATCAGTTTAGATCAGCTGTCCTGGTTCTCATAGAACCATGAAGACCTCTAAGATCATCTAGTCCAACTGTCAACCCAACATCACTATGCCTACTAAAGCATGTCCCTAAGTGCCACACCTACACATTTCTTGAAAGCCTTCAGGGATGGACACTCCACCTCCTTCGTGAGCAGCCTGTTCCAATGCCTGACCACTCTTTCTGAGAATAAATTTTTCTTGATATCCAACCTGAATCACCATCTGCCATGTCTAATTTTCATCTTTTTGTGGAGAAAATGTGCATAAAAGTTTTTGATGAAGACAACAGACTGTTTTATGTTTACTGAATCATTGGTAATGTTCTCTACTATGCACCCAGAGAAATTGTCTTGTGGGATAGAGGAGTGGGGACAGGAGCTGTCATCTTTGCTGTACTGAATTTACATGAAATTACATTTCCTTGTGGTGATGGCAATGGTAATGTTGGGTGCAAAGAAGCTTTCTGCTGGTGGTGCTCTGCAAGCAGTGGAGACAGCGAGCTAGCACCTGGGGCATTGGGTGCTCCCTACAGGATAAGATGGGGCAGGTAGTGAAGTCAAAGGAGCAAAGGCACAGGGGGGAAGATGGGGAAAGCACAGAAGAGATGCCCTGCACAAGACTGTATTCAAGGGGAGCTTATAAAATAGATGGAGAGTGACTTTTTACATGGTCTGACAGTGACAGGACAAGGGGAATGGCTTTAAACTAAAAGAGGGGAGACTTAGTTGACATGTGAGCAGGAAATTCTTTACTTAGAGGTGGAGAGGCTCAGGCCCAGGCTGCCCAGAGGAACTGTGCATGCCCCACCCCTGAGGCTCCGCCCGAGCGCCCACTGAAGTTGTGGATGCCTCCAAACCCCCGAAGCCCCTCTCCCCCTACTTATCTCACCAGTCTCGGGGTCAAACCAGTGGCCAATATCAGTGCCGATGGCATCCAGCAGGGGGCGCAGGGTGACGTCACCTGGAAGGGACGGGTCAGACCCGGCCCCTCCCCAAAAACAGGACCCTTCAACATGGCTGCCCTCTGAACCGCAGCACTCCCGCAGCAGCTGGCCCAGGTCCTAAAAGTAGCCGAAGGTGCTCAGCCAGGGTCGCCACCGCCGCCTCCTGCTCAGTGCGGTAACTAGGCTGCTGCTGCACTACCACAGCAATGCCACTCAATAGCTCCGCATCTATGGCAACACGACACAAAATTCTCTCTTTAGATTTTTTATACCATTTCCTTATTTCCATGTGGAACTTGAGTGACTATAGTTAAACATACCGTTGTCTTGCAAAGTTTACTCAAAAACATTTGTCAGAAGTGTGGTAGGCTGCTGGCTCAAGGTTGTCTCGGAAAAACCAGGTGGTTTATCAGTCCCAATATCATCATCAAGTCCCCATCCCTGCAGGGTCATCACGGGGTTTGGCCACAGGGTCTCCACTCTGCTTCATACTCCCTGTTGTTTTTCCTCACAGTTGGCATACCAGGCTCCTCTGGTGGTTGCTAGCAGCTGAGGTCACAGCTCACATTGCTTAGAGAACTATCATGGAACCAATCGTCCACCACATTCCACCTTGGAGGTTTAATGTCTCTCAAGAGGTGGACATTTCAAGAAGTCACCTCCAGAAAATATTCCACACCTCTCCATGACACTGGACAGCACATGGTTTTCAACGACAAAAAACAGCTTTACTGTGCTCCAAAACCACAATTCTAACCCAGAATGGGGACGACCCTCACACAGCACCACCCACAGCTTGAGGAATGGGGGCTGATGTCGCTGTTGGGCTGGAAAATGAGGAGTGGGCTGGAAGATTTGGGATGATGGGAGTGGTTTGGGGGTCCTGGGTGCAGTTTGGAGGCCAGAGAAGTTTGGGGAACATCTTGAGGGTTTATAGGGAGGTGTGGGTATCCTTGGAGTTTTGGAGTGTTTAGGGTTCCTTGGGGTGTGTGTGGAGAGGACCCAGCCTGTGCTGGGACCCTCACCCTCACACTGGGATTGCTGAGCTCGCACCCCCACTGCACCAGGAATGCATAAGTTGCACCAGGACACCCCCCACTTCACACTGGAACCCTTAAACACTGTACAAGGACACCAAAAACTGCACCGCAGCCACTCTACTACACCAGGAACGTCCCCACACCATACTGGGCCTGCTAGTTTCACAACAGGACGCCCCCTACCCTGTCCAAGGATTCCCTGGGATGAGCAACATGGTAGTCCTCCAAAAATGAGCACCCTTCAACATGGTGCCCCCTGCCCCGTACCGTGATGCTCCCACAGCAGCAGGCTCAGGTCATAAATGCAGCCGAGAGTGCTGAGCCAGGGCTGCTGTCGCCACCACCGCCTCTGACACCATGCAGTAACAGGGCTGCTGCTCCTCACTGCTGGCTGCCATGGCAACGCCCCCCAACAGCACCGCCCTTGTGGCAATGCCACCAGAAAGCAGTGCCGCCTCTATGGCAACGTTGCCACAAAGTGCCCACTCCTGATTGGCTAAACGCAGCCCTGCCCACCCCAGCACTGTGCTGCCATGGTGACAGCAGTACCTGCCCAAAGTTCAAGCCCTCCACCTGGCATTCCAGAGAACATGATCCCCAGCATTCCCTGTGGCTGCGCAGGGGCTGCCAGGAAGTGGCAGCACCATGAGGTGGCATGGTGGAGGCAGCGGTGAGTGGGGCTGGAATGCTCTAGGGGGCTTACAGGGGCTGTAAGGGGGCTCTAGGGGGCGATGTGAGCTGTTAGGTTGAATAGGCGGATATAGGGGACTGTAGGGAGGCTATGGGGTCTGTAGGGGCTGTGGGGGCTGGAGCATGGGGATGCTGTAGGAGTCCTGGGATCTGTGAGGGGGCTGTGGGGTTCTATGGGTGATCCCAGCAGCTCTAGAGGTGCTGCAAGTGGTCCTGGGAGCTTTCAGGGTGCTCTAGAGGAGTAGCAAGCTGTGGAGATGGTATAGGGGTCCTGTGAACCACAGAGGGTCATTAGGGGAGCTGTAGGGGTGCTGTAGGGTCTTGGGAGCTGCAGGGGGACTGTGGAGTGTGCTAGGTGGTTGAGGAGCTACAGGTGTGCTATGGGGGTGTCACAGTGAGCCTTTCACTCACTGCCCCCTCCCAGTGGGATGGGGGAGAAAATAGGGAAAAAAAAAAGTAGAACTTGTGGGTTGAGATAAAAAACTATTTACAAAGACAGAAAGGAAGACAAATGACAGTAATTATATATATATATATATATACATATACACTGTGGTGGTTTAATCTACAATAGCTCCGAACAGTTGCTTGCCCACCACGCCCAGGCCACAGAGGCCCAGGCCTGCCGGCATACTGCCAGCAGCCAGTATCAGCGGGATGGAGGAGGAAAGAGAGAAAAAGGAAAAGGTAGAACTCGAGAGTTAAGATAAAAACTACTGTACTAAAATAGCTAAGGAACAAAATATAATACAAATGCAAAGGAGGTATAAGGGTAATAATACTGATAATTGGAATAAAACAGTGACTATTAAGCAGAGTAAGGTCAAGGAACCTGCACAGGAAATCCAGTTTCTAGGGATAAAATGGCAAGACGGACGTCATCACATCCCAGTGGATGTGATCAACAAAATCATTGCCATGTCCCCACCAACCAGTAAGAAGGAAACACAATCTTTCCTAGGTGTTGTGGGTTTCTGGAGGATGCACATCCCAAATTACAGTCTCATTGTAAGCCCTCTCCATCGAGTGACCCGGAAGAAGAACAACTTTATATGGGGCCCGGAGCAACAACAGGCTTTTGAACAAATTAAACAGGAGATAGCACGTGCAGTAGCCCAGTCCGAGCAGGACAAGGTGTGAGAAACTTGCTCTACACTGCAGCCAGGGAGAAGGGTCCCACCTGGAGCCTTTGGCAAAGAACATCTAAAGAGACTCGAGGCAGACCCCTTGGGTTTTGGAGTCGAGGGTATAGAGGATCTGAAGCCAACTACACTCCAACTGAAAAAGAGATATTAGCAGCATATGAGGGAGTCCGAGCTGCTTCGGAAGTGATCAGTACTGAAGCACATCTCTCTTTGGCACCTTGACTACCAGTGCTGAATTGGATGTTCAAAGACAAGGTCCCCTCCACTCACCATGCTACTGATGCTACTTGGAGTAAGTGGATTGCGTTGATTACGCAACGAGCTCGAATGGGCAACATCAATCATCCAGGAATGTTGGAAGTTATCATGGACTGGCCTGAAGGTCAAAATTTTGGAACGCCGCCAGAGGAGGGGACAATGCACGCTAAAGAAGCCCCACCATACAATGAGTTACCAGAGGATGAAAAGAAATATGCCTTGTTCACTGATGGGTCCTGCCGTATTGTAGGGAATCGTCGGAGGTGGAAGTCTGCTGCATGGAGCCCTATACGACGAGTTGTGGAAGCTACAGAAGGAGAAGGTTTTTTGAGCCACTTTGCAGAAGTAAAAGCTGTCCAGTTGGCCCTAGATATTGCTGAAAGAGAAAACTGGCCAATGCTTTGCCTTTATACTGACTCCTAGATGGTGACAAATGCTCTCTGGGAGTGGTTACAGGATGGAAACAGGACAGCTGGCAGCGCAAGGGTAAACCCATTTGGGCCTCTGAGCTGTGGAAAGACATCGCTGCCCGAGTAGAGAACATGGCTGTGAAAGTACATCGTGTAGATGCGTATTTGCCCAAGAGCCAAGCCACTGAAGGACATCAAAACAACCAGCAAGTAGATCGGGCCACTAAAATTGAAATGGCTCTGACAGATTTGGACTGGCAGCACAAAGGTGAGCTGTTCCTGGCCCGGTGGGCTCACAACACCTCGGGCAATCAAGGCAGAGATGCAACATACAGGTGGGCTCGGGATCGAGGGGTGGACTTAACCATGGACGCTATTGTGCAGGTTGTCCATGAATGTGACACATGCACTGCAATTAAGCAGGCCAAGCGAATGAAACCCCTCTGGCATGAAGGGCGGCGGCAAAAGTATAAAGACGGGGAGGCTTGGCAGGTTGATTATATCACCTTGCCACAAACCCGCAATGGTAAGCGCTATGTGCTTACAATGGTGGAAGCGACCACCGGATGGCTGGAAACATATTCTGTGCCCGATGCCACGGCCCAAAACACCATCTTAGACCTTGAAAAGCAAGTTTTGTGGCGACATGGCACTCCAGATAGAATTGAGTCAGATAACGGGACTCATTTCAAAAACAATCTCATAACCGCCTGGGCCAAAGACCATGGCATTGGGTGGATATATCATATCCCCATCATGCCCCAGCCTCTGGGAAAATTGAATGATACAATGGGCTGTTAAAGACCACCCTGAGAGCAATGGGGGGTGGGACNTATTCTTACCACTCTACTTAACTACTTCTCTAGAATTCTTAATTTCTTGCTTCCTATATTTGGAGAATTTTTACCACTCTGCCTCTCAACACCTCTACCTCTCTACCTGTCTAGAATTCTTTATCTCTTGCTTCCTATCTTTCTAGAATTCTTACCTCTTTATTTCTCTAACTCTTTAAATCTCTGGAATTCTTTAAAACTTACTTCCTAGCTTTTTATATTTCTCACCTCCTCAGTCCCCGAGGCCAGCCTCTTCGGAGCCGGCACAGCCAAAACTGCAGTGGCAAATTTTGAGGTACGGGGGTTTTCAGGGGGTTCCTTCTCAGGGGAACCACGTGTGAGCAGAGAGGAGCGGAGGGACTCGGCAGCTCTCGGAGAGAGACTGACACGGCGTGGGCGTTGCCAGGGCAACGGCACCCTCACCCACGCCCTCAGCTTTAAAAAACCTCAGGAAGGGCAGCGACAGGGAGGGGCTACAGGTGCATAAGTACCCTGCACAGCGTGCTGCAGTTGTGGGTGTGGGAGCCCGTGTAGCAGGGCACAGAAATTCTGCCCCTCCTCGCTTGTGAGTGCTACATATCTGTTGGCAGTTCGCGACCCCAGTTTTTGTCACGGTCTCCACCAGGAAGAGAGCTTGCCCCAAAAAGGCTGTGGCAACACAAACAGAGGGCCTGTCCAGAACTGTGGCTACACAGGTCTCTGGCTGCAGTGAGTGCCTGAGTCTGCTGCTGCCGGGGGAGGGTGGCAGACATTCCACCTGTGTGAGGTGCGAGATGGTGGAAGATCTGCTCACCATGGTGGCTGAGCTGAAAGAGGAGGCTGAGAGACTGAGGGACATCAGGGACTGTGAGCGGGAGATTGACTGGTGGAGTAACTCCCTGGTGTGCCAGAGGGAAAGGCGCAAGGGAGATCCCCAGTTGTGGGGTCTGACCCACTGCCCTGTCAAGCAGAGGTAGGGGACCTGGAGAGCAGGGAGGGTTGGGAGAGGGTCCCTGCTCGGCATCGTGGGAGAACCCCTCCTCTGCCTGCCCCCTGTCCCCGGGTCCCCCTAAGCAATACGTTTGCAGTGTTAGACGTTGAAGGGGAGGTAAGTGGGGAGGCGCAGGAAGATTCCCCAAAGAGGTTACCAAGAGCAAGGCGGTCGAATCTGAGCATTCAGACTGCCTCTACCAGGAAAGAAAGAAGGGTGGTTGTTGTAGGTGACTCCCTTCTCAGAGGAACAGAGGGCCCCATTTGCAGACCAGACCTGAGCCTGGTCTGCAACACCCGGAAGTGTGCTGCCTCCCTGGGGCCCAGGTCAGGGATATAACTAGAAAACTCACAGATCTGGTTCACCCCACTGATTACTATCCATTACTCATAGTTCAGGTGAGCACTGATGAAATCTCTCAGAGGAGCCTGTGAACAATTAACACAGATTTCAGGGGTTTAGGACAAATAATTCAGGGAGCGGGTGCACAAGTAGTGTTTTGCTCCATACTTTCTGGGGAGGCGAAGGACACGGAGTGGGCTAGGAAAACACATGTAATGAATAATTATGCCTCCTTCCCCCTCTAGGGTGAAATTGGTGTGAAATTTCCCTGAAATGCCTGTACACCAATGCGCGCAGCATGGGGAACAAGCAGGAGGAGTTAGAAATCTGTGTTCGGTCAGGAGATTATGACCTGGTCGCAATTACAGAAACATGGTGGGACAGCTCACATGACTGGAATGTGGTCATGGATGGCTATACCCTTCTCAGGAAACACAGGCCAGCAAGGCGAGGTGGGGGAGTTGCTCTTTATGTGAGAGAGCAACTACAGTGTATTGAGGACTGTCCAGGGGCGGATGAGGAGCGAATTGAGAGTTTGTGGGTGAGAATTAAGGGGCAGGCTGGCGTGTGTGATACTGTTGTGGGTGTCTATTACAGGCCACCAGATCAGGATGAGGAAGTTGATGAGGTCTTCTACAGGCAGCTGACAGAAGCCTCGCAATTACAGGCCCTGGTTATTGTGGGGGATTTTAACTACCCTGATATTTGCTGGAAGGCCTACTCAGCCAGCCATCCGCAGTCCAGGAGGTTTCTCCAGTGCATTGATGATAACTTCCTGATGTAGATGGTGGACGAGCCAACTAGGAGAGGAGCACTGCTTGATCTTATCCTCACTAATAAGATGACACAAGACTCACCACAAGACTCCTTAGGGTCTGGTTGAAGCGGTGAAGGTTGAGGGCAGCCTTGGTTGCAGTGATCATGAGATGGTGGAGTTCAGGATCTCATGTGGCCGGAACAGAATACCAAGCAGAATCTCAACCCTGGACTTCAGAAGGGCCAACTTTGGCCTTTTCAAGCAGCTGCTAGGGGAAGTCCCATGGGACAGGGTTCTTGAAGGCAAAGGGGCCCAAGATAGTTGGTTAGCATTCAAGGACTGCTTCTTCCAAGCTCAAGATCGGACCATCCCAATGGGTAGGAAGTCGAGAAAGGGAGCCAGGAGACCTGCATGGCTAAACAGGGATCTGCTGGGCAAGCCCAAGTGGAAGAGGAGAGTCTACAGATAATGGAAGGAGGGGC
>VXAV01003169.1:11681-33501 GCA_013399715.1 Alectura lathami
GAAGTGGCCATTGCTCAGTCTTCACAAGGGGCTTGTGTCATCTACCTCTCAGCCCACGCCCCTTGGAGCAATGCTTTTGTGTATCTTCCCAAGAAGTTTTACAACATTCCTTAATTCCTGTAGTTCTACTGCTAGCTTTTAAACTGAGTTAATCTGGTAGGTGTGCTTTGGCTGACAATGTACCTGATCATTTAGACTTGCCTGTACTCTCAACTGCCACATTGCAGTCTAAAGAATTGACTTCATCTGTAATGTGTCAACATTTGATTTGACAGGAAACCACTGGTTTAGAGCTTGTATAAAGCAGATGTATTGCTGGCTACCTGGTTTTTGTTGTTTAGCGTTATAATAAAAAATGGCACATTCAAAGAGAAATATTATATTTTTTTCTGATAAATTCCATCTAGTCTGATCTACTCTTTATCTTATCACTCATTTACATGACAATGCCATGAAGGTTACTGAGTTATAATAAACTGAGGCTTTGTTATGAAAATTTTATATTTAATCATTGGATGAATACTAATAAAAAAAAAATCAGGTGCTTGTTGCAAACAAAGATTTTACTGATGTTATGTGTTATTAGATGAGCTGTAGTTTGCATGTCCCTTTGCTCCTTCCCTTATAACATTCGTTATCATTGTTGACTGTTTACATGTTATGAATAAAAGTGTTCATCTCAGTTTTGCACTTCACTTGACACAAATTAGGCATACATTGTTGCAAGCACATAACAATAAGATGTTTCTTATCCAAGACTGAAATAATTGGAACACTTCAAATGTGTTCCATATTTCTGGCATAGATTTGACTCTGTCCAGAACAGGATGGGTCATTTTGCTCCGAAATCCCAGAAGTCACAAGGAAAGTATCAAAATCCTATAAATTTACAATAACTTATTATCTAAGGTGCACTTGTATCTATGTCTGGTTTTGAGAGTGGCACAGACATAACCACTTCAGGTCTGTCTGCACAGAAGTGTTGATGGCTGGTAAGTCACCTAGGCAGGTTTATAATAGGTATCCCTTTTGCCACAAACTGTCTTTTATCAATCTACATTGCTTTATTTTAAAATACTGTTCCTTTTCACCACAGCTTGCCAGCCACAATAATAATTTGATGCTCTGAGGTGCTGCTTGCCCAGTTGGAAGTTCTTAGAACAGAAGATCCTGAACTGAATCTCTCCGTGCGGTGAGAACATGCTTTTCTCGTGAAAGACTGAAAAATAAAGTGATACTTTTTCACAGTATATCCAGGCCTGCAGTTAAAATGTCACTGTTTGTCATTCTAATCCCACTGTTTACAATAGGAACTTCATCTGCCCATTCTTTTACCAACCAAGATCAGTTTGAAATTGAGCTAATGTTTGCTAACTATTGTGCAGTGGTACCATTATGCACTTGCTACTCTTGTTTAGGAATGCAAATGATGATTAACTGAGAAAAAATGATTTATGTGATGACAAAATCAAAATAATTACATAAAGTTTGCTCAGAAAAGTGGTCATGGTCATTAAATACTGGCATGGCAATTAGCAGTGACACCCATAAATCCTATCACTTAAAAGGGAAGCAATTAATACCTAAACGCACCCTTATACTGTGCAAATAGTAAACAAGAATATTTATTTTATTAAGCTCTTGAGTTGTAAGTTAGTGAAAAAAAAACCCCTTGTCCATGTATCTTCTTTTTTTTTTTTTTTTCCCCCAATCATATTCATTGCAGACAAACATGTTTATCTTTGTAGTATATCTACACATAGAGGCAGACCCAGACCATCAAGAATTTCTGAAGTGACTTTTCAGATCTTCAAAAACTTTTCAGATTTCATTTTTGAGAAATTTCTACTAATCAATATTTTAGCTAGGGTGGTTTGGTTTTTTTTTTCAGTCTTTCAAACATTTTTTAGTTTGGGTTATACCTACATAGAGTGACTCACAAACCTCCCTTTCCAGTGGTGCTTCAATCAGTCAGTCTGCTACATGGAAAAGTTCAGTCCAGAATGAATATACATACGGATTAGGGGACAAACACTTTAGACAATACAAAACTTCAAATTAACCTAATTTGTGAGACTGGGGATTTAAATGGAGAATGACTTGTTGCACATCCTCTTCTCTTTTCAAAATAGACATGGCTGTTCTTGTCTGCCCTGGTTTTTCAGGCAACAGTGTGAGGACAAAGCAAATCTCAACCCTCCACCCTGCCTCTGACCAAAACAGCAGATTCTACTGCATTTCACAGAGATTAGTGCTTATCTTCCACAGTGAACATTTTTAAATTGCCAAGAAAAAGTTGTACCAAATAATGGCTGTATTTCCAAGAGTGTAGAAAATAACTTTTTAATGAAGACTTCTGAATCCATTCCAGTATTTCTTTGTGAGATAGAGAGATCCTGTTCCTAAGTGTACTTGTTTTCTTCTGCTTGCTTGAAATGGAAAGGTTGAATTAGAGTATAATTCTGGAGATATAACTTGGATTAAAAGCAGATTCCACTATATCTAACCCAATCTGCATTTTAGATAAACATCCCCATGCAATATTTCACACCTACTAGCTTTAGTTCCCCCATGTCAAGATAATTGCAGTTCATGAATCACTTTTCATAATGACCATCCTGATGATGCTGCAGAAAAATATTTTTTCCGCAGACATGTTTTTGTCTTTCAAATATAGCTGACAGGATTCAATTCAATCAGGGAAAGTATTTGTTTTGTATTCACTTGAAAAGAAATCAAATGTAATGGTTGAGGCTGGTTGAGTGGTTGAGCCTTAGGAATTTGCTCAAAACCCGCCTGCATTTATTTCTTTTGACCTTCTTTGGTTTGGAGTAGATTATTTTGTGGAGAGATCATGAAAGAATAAAATCCAACTTCTGTGACAGATGCATGACATAAATTATTTTTTTGTAAATACTTATATCCATCCTCATATTCAGCTAAGTAATATTTTAAAATTCTTTTAAATAATTAACCTACTTTAAGTTAGTCTTCCTCAAAACCTAACTGATGTTACTTTTGATAAATGTTAATTAAAAAATATACATACTCTCTTGGAGATAAAAATTTGTGTTGCAGCTCTTTTATTGTAGCCAAGATGTGGCTAATTTATAATAAATATCTGTCTTTATCTCTGTGTTGAAATATTAGTTTAAAATAGTTTAATCTATTTCTAAAGGGGAAAAAATTAGTCTTGAGCTAATGTTATAATGCCTCAAAGATGAAATGGTCACAGAAAATGAAGCATTACTTTAATCTTAATTAGTATCTTTTTATATAAATACAAATCCTTTCATTGAGATAAAGTAGCAAGTGAAATAATCATGCTGGAACCATTCCTGGATTTAAATACAGAGTATTGATTTACATTGCCTTGCTTTGCAATCAATCTTAGACTATCATTTTCTTACTCTTTTGAAGAAACTCCCGAAAGAAATTATTCCCTTTAAAATCCATGTAAAGTTATTGCATTGTATGAATTGCCTCATCCCACTCTGTGTGTTTCGAGTGAGCTGAATCTTTTCTTAACTCCCAAGCCGGGCCTCCGCTGGCAGCAGGGGTTGCACTAGCGAAGCAGTCATCCAAGACTCGAGAGGATCAATAGAAAACAATTTATTGAGAGCTTTCTAACAACAGCTAATAAGCTACTTCGAGGCAAAATTGGCTAATTTGCTAACAGCAATTAATAAGCATCACCAGTGAAAGTACTTTGGCGCAGGTCTATTTCTATATTAAAAGTTCTAAGGCAATATTCCGCAACGGCTACTAACAAGAGTGAAAAAAGTAAAAGAAGATAAAGATACAGACAGACAGACAGATGTATAGACAGCAAAGCAAACAAGTTTCACCATTCCTTGGCTCCAGCAATTTCTTGGTGTCAGGGGTGCTGGTCTTTGGTAGTGGTGGGTCATCCAAGTTGTGATGGTGAGTTGACGATGACTTGACAACAAAAAAATGAACATACATGCTCACTTACTTATAGTCCAGCAGTCTCAGACCGCTCTTGGAGTGACAGTTTCTGGCATCCAGGTTATCAGCAGGAATCTTCTTTGTTCTTGTCCTCCAGGCCTTGCAAATTTAAATCAGCAGAGATAAGAGGAAGCAGGTAGAGACACATAGTGTCCTACCTTCACAGAACACAATGGAATAATCTCCTGGTTTCCTTTATCAAGCTGAAAACATTTGCTCCCTGGCCAGAGTCTTCAGATAGAACACATTACAATTTTGAATCTTCAGGAAGCATTCAACATTGCCTTTGTTGGACTTTCCCAATAGAGAAACAAACAGCTTCTCGATCTGTCCAAAGGAAGTACTTTCATATGTAAAACAGTCAACAAAGTATTGCTGATTGTAGAAGGGTTTGGACTTCTCTGCTCATGTTGATTTGAGACAATGCTTTCTTACCACTCTCACACAGTCACATAAATTACAAAGATATATAAATTTCTGTAAGTAATACACTTAGAGATATCAATGGGCTTTTGACCTAAGTCTTCCCTGCAAATATACAGTATTATACAAATGTACAACATTGTCTAATTAAAGCTAGCACATGAGTTTAGAATATTAGATTAAATGTATAAAGAAGTAGTTTTAAAGCTTATATTTATCATTTTTTGCTGCGTTCTTTTGTGGACTTTTGTTTTGGAGGTGATGATGGATGCTTTGTTCTTAACTTCTACCGGTTCAGAATTGCCTCTTAGTCAGAAAATAAATTTGGTTCTATGCTGATTTGATGCAGTAAAGTATCTTTTGTTTGCTGTCTGTTATGAAAATGTGATTTCAAACACAAGGTCACTGTGGAAATATACATTGACTGGACAGAGAAAATAACTAGAAGTTTAATATAACCTGGTTAAGTTTTGACCCATAATAAACAAGACAGTTTATTTTACACTGTAAAAATTAAAGTTAGATTTTTAAAAGTATTGCTATGAATATTAATGCAAAAGTTTTCTAATTTTGATGCCTAAAGATTTTGCAGTCTGCCAAACCTTTTAGTAAACAAAAAATTTACTTTGTAGTAAATTAAACTTGGCCTGTTTCATTCTGTCTCTACTGGGGTTTCTTGCCTCTTCTACTCTCCAAACACCTTTACATGACTGTTGGCAGGGAGAGGGTGCAAGATGTAGCCCCATGACAGAATGGGGAATTACATGACTCATATCTCTGGAACATTCATACTGTCTTTATAGTCAGGCATGAATATTTTTTCTGTGACTCTGAAACTCAAAGTTTCAGTGGACACTTAAAGTGATATACCTTCACTTGCTAAATGATTAGAGGAGGCTTGTATTTCCAGCTTCTTACCACCTCAAATTGGTGGAAATTGGTGGAATTTCATTGCTTCCATCTTTTCTCTTTCCAGTGAACAATGTATGACTGTCATGTGCTTCTGCTTCCCTATGTGTAAAACAAGTGTGACCTGCAAAGGATAAAAGGGAGTGGTGGCAATAACTCTCAGTGGAGAGTAAGGCTTTTGTAACTTTTACCTCTGCAAATGGTTGTCTTTGCATTAACTATCAATATGAAAAACTGAAAAAATAAGACTATTAGAAATCAAGAAAACAGCATGCCTCACAACCTTTAGCTTGTATATAACAACTCCCATACATGTGGACCTGAAAAATCTTAAATTCTTTCCAAGAATCTAAGTGAGCTGGAAAACGATCAGATCCAGTATATGGATGTCATAAATTTAAAAGTAGCTCAGGGGAAATTGATAAAAGTCTTGATTTGATTCAATGTTTGAACGTAGTATAGAAGGCTGAAGACATATACTAGAGAAAAGATCTTAAACCAGCAGAAAATAAAGTACGCTGTAGCTGTGCTATAAATGTTTGATAGGTCCTCAGGGCTATAGAGCCAAGACTATTACATCATAGCTAAGGGAAGTAATCTTGGCTCTCTCTCTGTGTGTGGTTACCTAGTAATTATATTTCAAGCTACAAATGGGATACAGATAAACATCCCAAGCACAAATACAGGTTGGGCGAAGAATGGCTGGAAAACAGCTCTGAAGAGAAGGATTTGGGGGTATTGGTTGATGAAAGACTCAACATGAGCCAACAATGTGCGCTTGCAGCTCAGAAGGCCAACCGCATCCTGGGCTGCATCAAGAGAAGTGTGACTAGCAGGGAGAGGAAGGTGATTCTGACCCTCTACTTTGCTCTTGTGAGACCCCAGCTGGAGTACTGCTTCCGGTTCTGGGGCCCCCAACACAAGAAGGACATCGAGCTGTTAGAGTGGGTCCAGAGGAGGGCCACGAAGATGATCAGAGGGCCGGAGCACCTCTCCTGTGAAGGCAGGCTGAGAGAGCTGAGGTTGTTCAGCCTGGAGAAGAGAAGGCTCCGGGGCAACCTGACAGCGGCCTTCCAGTACCTGAAGGGGGCCTACAGGAGAGCTGGGAAGGGACTCTTGAGAAGGGCATGTAGCAACAGGACGAGGGCTAACGGCTATGAACTTGAAGAGGGGAGATTTTGGCTGGATGTTGGGAAGAAATTCTTTAATGTGAGGGTGGTGAGACACTGGAGGGTGTTGCCCAGAGGGGTTGTGGATGCCCACTCCCTGGGGATCTTCGGGGCTAGATTGGATGGGGCTTTGAGCAACCTGGCCTAGTGGGAGGTGTCCCTGCCCATGGTGGGGGAGTTGGAGCTGGATGATCTTTGAGGCCTTTTCCAACCCAGGTCATTCTATGATTCTATGATCCTATGATTCTATGATCTGAATGTTGTTATATTAAATGTCAGACTAGCAGAATTCACACAACTATGCCTAATGCGCTACAGCTCCACTTGTTTGCCAATTTGTTCAGAAATCTTTGTTAGGTCATCTGTTACAGCTGAACTGGAGCAGTGGAGAAGTGACTTTCTGGGTCCGTCATTCCTGAGCCTCCCTTGTGCTATCTCTCAGGGCCCTTCACTTTGCCTGGCCCAAGTTTTACCTTTCTTATAAACAAACATTTTTACTCTAAGGCAGCCAACGTTTCAAATAAGTAAAATCTGACTGAAATTGTATCTTTCAAGATCCCATTATTCGTCTTGACATTTGAACTTATACAGGAAAAGTCAATTAAAAATATTGTAACCTATTCTACAGAAAAAAAAAAATCCTCTCATTGTACAGGAGAAAAAAAAATACATTGAATTTTCTCTTCTCTGTGTTTGATTTGTTCACTTTTTTATGCACAAATGGAGGATTCCTCCATGATGTCTGCGTGTTTTATCTAACATTGGGGGAGATAATTCCACTCTACTTACTATCATCTGTTAGAGGAAAAGAAGAAGGAATCAAAGCAGGTCTTTCTCTAAAACCATATTTATTTTTCTTTTGTGAAGGGATTTTTTTTTTTTTTTGCTTGACTTTTCCTCATGAAGACTCTTAAGGCTGAGAGATATAAATAATTATTCGAGTTCTTTAAAAAGATATTTTTCTGAGTTTCTCTTTCTCATTCTATTCTTCCAGTAGATATTGATTTGTCTTATATAGTGGGCAAATTAACTTCGTCTCGAATCTCTCAAATGTTACTACATTTTACTAAACTTTTTAATCTCTTCTAATTAATTTTATTTTGGCTCTCAAGTAAATGTTGGGATTTCATGGTGAGTATTTATGTGAACTGGATGCCTACTGGGAATGATACCATTACTGAAATTTCTGCTTATCAAATCTGCAAGTACAAGTCACATGATTTCTGTCTAGCTGTGCAGAAAAGGCAGAAGACAGAAGACAGTTGAAGCGTTTATTTCTCCTTTTCTACTTTATCCAAGAAAAACTGCAAGATGCTTCGTAAGTTGCTGTATTAGTGCAGGCTGCCCCCAGAGATGTTTTGTGGAGAAGTGTTGTTTCAGTGTACTGGTTCAGGTTAACCTACTCTGTAACTCTCTTGAGACTCATCATATCCTTGGCAAGTTTTTAAAATAGTTGTGTAAACAATCCTTTCATGAATTAAGTCAATATCCTGTTACTAGCTCTGTGATAATGCTGATATGACAGCAACAAATACATATATAAAAAAATTCCCATAAGAATTTTGAAACATTATTTTTCTGGAGAAAAGCAACAAAGAAAAAAAAAAANATAAACATAACCCAAGCTTTCTTTTTCTCATGCCCCAAATGAGGACAATATTTTCAGATACAGACAGAGAAGATCATGTTGTAAATCTGAACATCCTAAATTCTATGATGTTAACGTAGAACGAATGTCAGTTGTTATTGCACTTACTCAATAAACTTTGAAATTGCCTTTAAGTCAACAATAGACATGAAAGCCACAATTTTAGTCACATTGACTCAAGCACTATTTATTTCCTGTTGTATGCTACAGTCCAGTTATCACCAAAAAAGAGAAGATGACAGACTCCTACTGACCATTGGCTTAATCCCTTGATGCATCTGTGAGAGTCTAAATCACTGTGCAAGATGAGGACTTAGAGAAACAAACATTGTCCTTGCAGACAGTCTTCTTTCAACATGATCTTCAAACTGGGCATCAAAGAGAAGAGAATTTCCCCTTGTGGTCCCTCTTATTACAACCTGTGACACTGATGCACAGAGTCAATCACTTTCCATTGCAAGAAAAATTATTCAGTGTTTATTTTCTGCTCTTAATGCAACACTGTAAAATGCCTTGTGAAACTAGTAAGAAAAGGATAGGAAAAAATGAAGGTATATTAGTATGCTCATGCTTTTATGTTATGTAGATGTTCCACAAAACAGGTGAAACACGAGCACAGATTGAATTAAATAGTCAGAAACAATGAGACTTGAATCTTATTTTACCACACCAATCCAGTTTTGCCAGAATCAAATATCTTAGGAAAGACAATTAGGGATGGCTGTGTAATTCTAGGGTGATGTCGAACTACCTTAATTGTGATGGCCACCAAAGGACCATTATTTTTCCTGTATGGAAGAAAGTAGAAGAGATGAAAATAGAGATTATTTTGACTTCATAGAGAGCAAGAGATTACTACTGTGTATTTAACCTGCTGTACATCAGGGGCTAAGCTTGTGCCATAGCCTAGACATCAGTATCATTTGAAACTGCAGCGCTCCACAGAGGTACATCTCCGTGCCAGCATCCCTGGTGCTGATCTTAAAGAATGGCCTTTGTTTGGAGTGAGGGGTCTGAGACAACACAGAAGAGCAGCTCTTGATTCCTTTCCAAAGCGAGCAGTAACACATCGTCAATCTAATTCTGTTATTTCTACAGCTCCTCTCATGACAGGATTTCAAAGCTCCAAGCCTCAGTTTCCAAGATACAAATGGCAGGATATGAAATATGACTGAAAATTAGAAGAGGTATTACTAGACTGTACTGGCAGCTTGAATGGTGCAGTGTTTTGCACTCCTTAAAACCTTTGGACTTCAACTCAGTAACCTGTGGGCTTTGCCAATTACCCATTATTTTTACTATTAGAAAGAAGCTCAAAAGATCCCATGCAGTAAAGTTGACAACATTGTTGTCAGACTCTGCTGCCTCCAAAATCACGAATTTAAAAAAAACCAACTGGCTGTAGTTGTTTGTTCACAGAGAAGTAACAGATGGGCATGAATCATGTGGTGCCCTGCCCCTTGTTATGCATTAATCCACAGCCACAGGTTTTGATATTGGTTGATTGTTCTCTGTTGTGATTTTAGCATGCTGTTAGTTTAACATGGAATTTCTCATACTGCCTTAGCTTTCCCTCGCTGTCAGAAACAGCTGGCTCTAAATAAATTGTCTCCAGCCAGAACTCATGGGTTGGCCTCGCCAAATGGGCATACTGTTGAAGACATTATGTACGTAGCCCATCTTTCCACGTAAGATCTCAAAGTATATGTCCATAAAACATTACAGATATTTGTCTAATCTCAAATGACATCACTTTTACAACCCCTCCAAAATGTATTCTAGTGCTAAGCTATCTCTACACTTGAAAAACCTTATCCATTTTCCTTTTTGCTTAATTGTAATCCCGTTGCTTCTTGCTACATTCAGAGTGAATATGGAGAAAGTGTGCTACTTTCCTTCCTGTAGTTACTTTTTGTATTCTTGTCCTTTGAGACACACACCCATCTCATGCATTTAATCTTTCCTCTCAGATCATACATTTTGACCAGACTCCCTGATTTCTAGACTTTTTCCCATGTTGGCTCACAAATTTTATTGAAATGTAGGGTCTGAAACTAGCAGCAGAGGCTGTCCTAAAACAGTAGCATAGAAAAATAACTTCACAAATCTTGCATAGAACACATCATTTTTTCCAGCAGTGTGATCCTGGTGATTCAGACTCAGGCTATGATCTTCTGACAGATATAAGGGTGATGCAGGAGGAGAGAGGGGCCACCTAACGGGGAAGAGAGAGTGCAGCAATAAAAGTGATGTGACTTTTGAGAGTAGGAGTACTTTCAGGGTGTTATAAATGGATAAAGGCAGTAATAATAGTCCAGCAGATATTTAAAAGCATCTGCTGCCACCTAGTACTCTATATTAGTAGAAGCACTAGCCTTTGGAAAAGCACTGAAAAGAGGATTCACATGCAAAAACAAAGACCCCAATCTTCAATATGTAGCTTCTAACATGAGCCTCACATGCAGAAATGGAAGTGTAAATAGTGCGAGATAATGCCTCTCTGTGTGACACCACTGGTCTGTAGATCAACAGGAAATTAGATCCATAGTATAACAACGTTTCTATGAATGGTGATACGGCTTTTCTAACGTAGACACGGGACTAGGTGATCTACCTGGTTACCTCATTGTCTTCAAAACGTGTTTTTACTCATGCGTATATCTTCCTAGTTCACTACCTTTTCTCAAGCTACTGTTTTATAGTGTTTTCTTACAGTCAGGATGCATCCAAAGTCTGACTACCTTGATATATGTGAAATGTTCTGTCAAAAGAGTGTCTCTGATACAGCTCGTGGGTTTGTAAGACATTCTTTGCCCTGACACTTCTTCAGCCTTGGTAAAAAGCCCCTCATTAACACACCATGGTTAGTGGTCTAGCTAATTTTGCTAGTGAGAAGAACAATAAAAACAATAACAACAAAACACAAATTAATAATCTCTCTTCCTCACCATGGTAGTCAAGGGATATCTGCTCTGAATATACCTTATCCCCTGATGTGTTTCTACTACCTAGAAACATGTATCCCCTTGGAAAGTGTGTAGTATCTCTCTGTTTTTATCCACGACTGATACTCCTAAACAAGACTTACCTTCCTATGCTAACAAAATATTTTTGTTATTTTACCTCACAAAATTTCTATCATGTTATTTAAGCATTATACAGCAGGTTTGTGAATTATGTCCTACCATGACATATTTACTTGTTATTCCATTTATGGACTGTTTTTGTCACAATGAATGTCTGTCAAGCAGCAGTTTTGAAATATTCTTGGCAAGAGCCCTAAAATTACCCTTAGGAACCTAAAACTCCATTTATGTATTTCACCATCTGAATTAACAGACAGAACTATTTTTTTCCCTACATCTGCTTCCAAACAACAAGGACCTCACACCATAGCTAAGGGGTATGATGGCAAAATGTAACAGTACAGAAAACTGTACAAGTTCCTTCCATGAAACAGATATTTTTTAACATTTATGTGGTATATCTATTGCTTGCTTTAATGTAGCAGTGATATATACATGTGAAAAGGATCCTAAGCCTTTTATGTATAGGTAGGATTTTTGTTCTATGCACAATTTTCAAGTTCTATTGTGGTTATATCACCAAAAATAATTTTCTGTCAGACTGCCAATTACAAGTCCTGCATTCTGACATTTCTACAAATGCTTGTTGCCACCCTATTAATCTTGGTTACACACCTACAGCCTCCAGGATAGGCTTAGAAGTGCTTGAGTGAATGCATGAATGTTAATCCTATAAAGAGCTGTTGTTTGGACAACTCCCTCATGGACATTAAGTTGCAGTGTTTTGCAGAGTACCACTCTGCAAGAGTGATGAAAATTCTGGGATTAACACACAATATGTTTATCTTTAGAAGATACAAGTATTTTTTATGCATTGAGAGATTTTCACCTTTCAGATCTCCACCTTCAGAACAGTAACATTAAATAAGGGCATTCAATTTAGTTCCACATTGTATTTCCACTTTCTGAAAGCTGATATTCCTGGAAAGGACTTGGTAACCTGTTTGCATCTACAGGAAGCTGAATGTAAAGGGACTTTTTTTTTCAGTCCATGTGACCACAAGCCTTGACTTGTATTTTGCGTATAATTTAAATCCTCCAAAGTGTTTTGTTTTGCCTTTATTTTTTGTTCTCATTTTGAAGTTTAAGCACTTGCTGCAGAAATGTAAAACATCTGTTGTTTTTTAGCATGAGGAATGATAGATATGTACTGCTTGGTGTGGAAAATTTATTGGATAAAAGGACATATTAAAATTGATTGATATACAGATTAGAAATAGGCATGTTTAGTGTTCAAATACACCTATATATTTCTCATAAGGCTTTAAAGAAAAGGAGGTAATACATTTGTCTTTGGTGTAAATTACAGGCAAGAAGAATGATTTTCAACATTAGCAGTGTTTAGAAGCAAAACAAAATATTTATCAAATTCCTAATTTTTCAAAAAATATGTTTTGGAAATCGGATATGGAGATAGAATGCAATTTGGAAACAAATGAATGGTTAGAAATTAAACTATTTTCTACTTAAACACTTTCCCTTTTTTCATAGTAATGCGTTGGTTATTGTGCTTAATCTACTTTGACAAAGTACAAAATTTTGTGTTCTAAACCTACATGCAGTATATCATATTATACATGTACTATCAGAATATTTTGACTATCATTATGTTGTTTATTTTTTAGTATATCTTAGGAAAAAAAAAATATTAAAGGCAGCTACTGTTTAGTACAGACTAAAATGCCTCCGGTCATCATTAAATATATTTCTTATTTATATTGGAAGTGAAGGAATGTGGCATTGAACAGAAACAAGTGGCTGTCAAAGCTTCTTTCTGTTATGCTGGTCTCTGAATTACCAGCTACTGAAAGCCTGAAGGCTTTACTATGTTCAGAAGAACAAAGCTGTTAGATCTGGCAGAAAGCAAAGTGACAACAGCTCCTAAAGACAGCACTGAATTCATAACATAACTGCACTTGTTGGCCCATGAGAAAGAACATGGGGGTAAAACCAGTCCCATGTAAAACCATGTACAACCAGAAGCACCAGCACATAACTGCCTAGGGCTATGTATACATTTGGCCTGCTACTGTAGAGGAAAATGACAGCTCTTAAGAAGAAGTAACAGCAGAGTGGGTCACTTCTAAATTGATCACCTGCCACTTTTTGTGTTTTCCAGTGCAGGTAGGAAGAGAGTTAACAATCAATGTGTTCTCCCACTCGCCTTTAGAATGAGCCCTGAAGAACTGCTCTGCCATGGCTTTGTTTGATGGATGTGGCAAGAACTTTGTTGGACTCATCCAGTCCAGACTTGGCTAGCCTGTACTGGTGGTGCAGTTGGCATTAGCATGCTGCAATTGGAGGAATGACAACACTTCAAAGAATTTATGCAGACAGTAATACCTACCTGAATTGTCAGCATGCTCTCTGAATATCATTGTGAGCTTAGGACAATCTTTAAATACATGTTAATAATGAATACATTGTCTGTTATTGTTATATTTCTAAAAAGAATTTCCCATCATATCCGGTAAGTTAATATCTGCAGGAAATTGTTGTGGATTATCAAGTGCCTCATATCTTGCAAGCAATAATTTCATTTAGTAAATGAAGGCCTCACAAAGAAATGCCAGCTGGATCCACAGAAGAACTAGAAAATACAGCTAATCTTAAAATGTCTTACTAACTTAAATCTGAAATAGTAAAGCTTTTACAGATGTAGACAAAATATGTGCTAATTTATGCATAGAATAGCAAATTGGTATTTCACTCTGTAAATTACGGAACACATCTGTCCACCCTCAAAACAAAGTTGTCACAAAAAAACAATAACCCATGTTTTGTTTCTTGAAAGAACAGTTTGAGAGAAAACAAAAAAAGAAAAAAACCCTGCAACTCACATCTCACTAGAAAGCATATATTTTCACTTGAATAAAACTTAATGTGATACATTATTGGAGAGGGTTGCGTAGAATTTTTTGAGTGAAGTGTAAGACTAGTGATGGCCAAAAATGTTAAGTAGACCTTAATTCAGTTTTTTTTTTTTTTTTTCTATGTCTTGCTTTTTCTGTTCTCTTTTGGACAAATGTCTATATTCTTTGCTTTGGAGCCTCTATAATCTTTTCTAGTTCATCTCATGGATAGAAAGTCCTTTGAATTCCCTTGGTAGCATGGGACAGGAGCTGTTTCATGACCAGACATTTAATAACATAAATCCCTGAACCTAGGTTGAAGGGACTGAGATATACTTCTCCAGCAATTCTGAATGGAGAAATAGAAATGAAACGTAAGAACTAGTATTAACAGCAGTACCAATGATAAGTAATGCTAAAAGGTACACATATTTTCTGCCAAAGTTAATCACTTCACAATGGATACATCTGCTATATGAACTGCTAAGTGTGATGTATGCTAATAACAACATGGAAATCTTTAATTAAAAAGATTAAGCTTGCTACAGCCAACTTATCTTCATAACATGAGATACAGGAAAATAACCCAGATAGATCAAAACTGCAGATCCAGTAGACTGTGGGAACACACTTTCACTAATGTATTAAATTGCTGCAGAGAAATGAATAGTATTAAGCAGCAGACAGAGCAGGGTCAAGTTACAGCAACGCATTATTCACATTACATTATTGACAATACTGGGTTAAGTAAGAGGCCTTGGGAGAAATCAGGACCAGTTTAATCCACAACTTGGGTAATCCACTTATGGATAATGGAGAATTAATAGTATTACATGCTGTAAGCACACATCTCCTTAATTATCTGTGAGCTAGACCTTTAAGTGGATGCTGGTGGTGGCCTGTCTAATACACAGGCACTAGTAAAATCTTAAAGTTGCTGCTCAGCTGCTTCTTAACCATATGAATAACTACATTTCAGACTGTGTCTAAAGGTTTTAAACAGAAAACATCCTTTTAGCCTGATAGATCTTCAACAGCTGAAGTGAGATCTCTCAAATCACCCCTTTTCACTTGCTCGTCGACGAGATTTGATCTTCTTCCTCTGTATGTACCTTACTGGATGAGCAGAAAGGGAGACTCCTATCCCAGAGCAGTTTGTATAGGTAAGGATATAGTTTAAATGACATTAAACCTGCACCTTTCTGGTATAAAGTACTGAATTCCATAGAGATGGAAACTTCCTCTTTTTCAGAGTTTTGCTGTGAAAGAGAGTGATGGCCACTTTGTTTATAATGCAGCAATTCAGTTTATTCCCTAATGGATTCAGCCAAGTGAAACTCCTAATTTTTACTGTTACTTAATTGAGAGGTATGAAGGTGGGGGACTTCATTTTACTAACCATTACAAAGACTTGTTTTACCCCAAACTTACCCATTGTATGGCTTGTCATGACGCATAGAGGAAAAAAACCTGTGTATGCACCACACATATACCACCAACATGTTGAAGTCTTCAAATATTTCGGTTGATACCAAAAGACTCTTTGGCTCGGGTAGAATGAGAGTGTGAGAATGCAAGCAATAAAATAGTCACTGAATACCACGCTTATGCCTTTCTTCTCTCTGTTCTGCAGTGCTTTCTTGTAGAATAAAGACATACAGGGATGATCGATTGATTGATTTTTCTGTGTGGAGTGACGGAACATGATCTAAAGCTAGACAGGAGACACTGTAGAAAAACGGCTGATGAGCAGCTGGCTGTACTTGGACTCTGTGCCTTCCATTCTGAAATCTTTAATTGCACTCATGAGTATAATTATTTCTTTTCCTTTCTGGTATAATAAACTTCAGTGTGAAATCTATGCCTCCAGAATAATCAGAAAGTTGTTTCTATATTGCTGTCAACACACACTCCCTACACATTTCCCTCACAGCTGAAGGGTTTATAATAAAAAGTAAATAACTAGAAGAGTTGTAGGGGATTTGAAAATTACTGGCACAGCTACTTTGAGTTCAGATAGTCAGAAACTGGTACTGGTTCTTCCAGTCAAAACGTTATTACAAGCATTTAATATTTATTTATTTATTTTTTGCTTCTCTTTCATGAGTATTTCAAAAAAAAAAAGTATGTAATTTCTTACAACATCTCACTCCAAAACATAAGACAGGCCCCGGGAACTGTCATCTCTATGGTTTTCCACATTGCAAAGTACAGTTCAGAATACTTATAGAAGTGATTGTGAATCAAAGCTGAACGTGGTTTGGTCAGTCTGAACCTGATAGTAGCCATCATCTGCAACAGGCCAAGTGTGACTAGCTTTCTTTTTTTTTGAACTAGCAAAACTGAATTTCTTAGGAGCAGAATACAGTTGTAACATTTCTTTTTCCTCAGATGTTTAGGTTTTAGTGCCTAAATGTTAGCTATAACTGACACAACTGATAATTATACCTGGTTGGAGTGAAATTGCTTTGTTCACTGAGTCTAATTTTAGATAGAGAAAGTACTATAATTAAAATTTTTTGACAGTCGTAATCTTTGGCCTTCATTTGAATTGTTTGAAAACTCACCTACTTATATTTGAAAAAAATGCAGTTTTCAGAATATGACTAATATATGCTGGAGTAAAAGAAGAACTTCATTTGCCTTAGATTGTACTGACTTCTGTATGTCAGGAAGACATACAGAGCTATAGAACTGAACAAATAATTAGGAAAAGAAAGAGTCTGGGGAAAAAAAAAAGCACAGCATACACTTTTTCACTTATTAGATGATAAGTTTTAATTTATCTTCTGCCCCCTCATTCATCATAAATGGCAGAAAAAAAAAAACTTGTAAAAGTTGAGCATAAATCCTCCATATAAAAGCATGCTTTTGGGGATAGAAGATCATGCACTAGAAAACAGAAAAGATGTTAAATCTGCAGCAATAAATAGCAAAAATGTCTTGTTAAAATCAATAACCTTGAAAGAGATTATAAACCTAGCTACATTTGCATAAAACAGTATTCTCCAGACATTAGCTCATGTAAATGACTGCTGACCCATGCGCATAAAAAGAGTCAGATGTTAGTCCTCTGCCCCATAATTTGGCAAAAACATTTATGAAAGAGAATGCCTTTGCTCACAGAGCCACTTCTCTTGCTGTTCACAGAAAGTAGATTAATTTATCTAGCGCCATTCAAATAAGACAGTTTAATGCATTTGGGGGCTGATTATCCAGTGTCTTCTCACCTTCTGTACCAGACGTGGAGCCCTAGCTTTGCTCCATGTGTCACCTGTTGAAAGATCTCCCCCGTAAATCTCTTATCACTTAGAATCATAGAATCACAGAAAGATTTGGGTTGGAAGGGACCTTAAAGACCATCTAGTTCCACTCCCCATGCCATGGGCAGGGACACCTCCCACTAGACCAGGTTGCTCAGAGCCCCATCCAGCCTGGCCTTGAACACTTCCAGGGAGGGGGCAGCCACAGCCTCTCTGGGCAACCTGTGCCAGTGTCTCACCACCCTCACAGTAGGGAATTTCTACCTGATATCTAGCCTAAATCTCCGCTCTTACAGTTTGTGGCCATTACCCCTCATCCTATTGCTACACATCCTTCCAAATAGTCCCTCCCCAGCTCTCCTGTAGGCCTCCTTCAGGTATTGGAAGGCTGCTATCAGGTCCCCCCGGAGCCTTCTCATCTCCAGGCTGAACAACCCCAACTCTCTCAGCCTGCCTTCTGAGGTGCTGAAGGCCCTCTGACCATCTTCGTGGCCCTCCTCTGGACCCCCTCCAACAGCTCGATATCCTTGTGTTGGGGGCCCCAGGACTGGACGCACTTCATAACTTATTTCAGAATGATCCTTAGGTTAAGTGTTGGTCAGGTAATGGAATACACAAAAACAGAAAGCACAGCATATTTAAACATGTATGATGTACACTAATATGAATTTTTCCTGACCAGAACTTCTTCATCTTGAATGGTAGATGAAAAGCATCTCTTTCATTACTGGCATGAAATCTCTGAAGATGAAGTCTCTATTTCTGACCTCAATGAAAGCAATGTTAACATTTCTACTGATTTCAGTTTTACTGAGCAAACAGTTTTTTGTTTTTTTTTTTTTTTTCCTGTTTTGGTAAGTTGTCCGAACAATGGTCTGCACTGGATTCTACTGTACAGGTGAATACTACTATACACATTAATGGTACGTCTATATCACTAAATCAAAGCATGCCCAAGAATGCTTGGGTAATGCTTGGGTACTGAAACACCATTTCTTATGTTTATGATCTCTGCAAACGTCGCCTTGCATGCTTTTGTTTCCTGTGTTCTACCAGGCAATTTTCTGGTGCTGCTTACAGATCTGTATGGTCCTGAGACCAAACACAATCAGCACCCTGCATGAAGACACACCATTTCCAAGGCTAGCAAAGTCTACCAGCATAGAGGTGGTTTGCTCTTTCACCAGGAGCCTTGGTATCCAGCAACATTCCTAGGCAAAAAGGTTTTTACTGCTTAAGATGCAGCCGTAACCACCAGATGGAAACATGACAGAAAAAAAACAGACAAGAAAAAACTGTAGAATAAATCACACAAAAAATCTTGTATTTCTCTGTTAAGATATTAAAAATGTAATTGCAGAAAATTAAGCTTGGTTTGTCTTCTTAAGAAATTTTATTTCTGTATATAATAGAAATACCATGGGTAATTGAGTTTCTAGGGGGCCTATTAGGGAGGTCACGCAAACACGTCAATGATACAGCTGGGCATCTTCTGCACATGGCCAACATAAGCAGCACCCTCACAAACGCAGCACAGAAAAGCTGCAAACTGGCCTGAGGAGCAGGGGAACTACATTTTTCTTCTCCCTCCTTTTCTCCCTAAATTCCTATTCACACTTTCATTGGAGATCTGTTGTAGCACAGTGCAAGCTACAATTCTGTACGTTTTTACACTGCTTGTGATTGTGTTCAGCACACAATTTCACTGGGAATAGAAGAACCTTAACTACAGTTCAAAGAGAAATTGACACTAATTTAGACCAAAAGACTTGGCTTTAAATTGCATTACTACTAGGAGTTATCTGTAGAAGATTTAACTTTATTCTCAAATAAAACTTTAAAACTAGGGTTTCACTGTGAATTTGATTCTGCTAATTTGAACTTTGTTCTGGTTTCATGGTAAAGACAGGCACTTAGAAACAACCACAGTGAGCACATTGTAGTAATCCAGATACATTACAGTCTGCTATTCAGTTTGTAAATAAAAGCAGTTTGTGCTCATGGAAATAATTTTTTTGCCTATTACTTTAAACTGCTTTAAACACCATTATTTGTCAAATAACATTTAGAAAAAGAGCAAATGTTCTATTGTTGCATCTTAAAATATAGTATTTCACAAACGTCATAGTGCAAAAATATGTTTCATTTCACGTTTCGAAACTGGGCTGTTTAATTTGGTGGGGAAATAAAAAGTACTAAAACATGACCAACATTTCCAATAGAGAAACTAAGAACACAGGACAAAGAAAGCTTTTATCATCATTACCTCCCATCTTCTGCAATTACAGCCAGCTACTCTACTCAGTTTATGGAATTACTGAGATTTATACTTGTTTGTATTAAATATTTTTTATACCAGTATACATTTCCCATTTTAGACTCCAGCTGGAAAACCAAAATCAAAATGATTTCAACAAATCTGTGCTGTTTTTCATTTCTTAATTTTATATCTCTCTGGAAAAGTCAATAAAATTGTAACAATTTTACACTGACAAGCAAGGATGCTGATGAATTTTTCAGCAAATATTACCCAAGGTTTTAAAATTATTATTTATTTTATTTAAGCTTGTTATTGAATTGTAAATTATCAGGATTTTTAGGAATGAAAAATAACGTACCGTAACCCACTAAAGATGGAAGAACTGGGCTTTGTGTATTCAAACCTATCCCAGAATAAAAGTGTATTAGTATATATTACTGTGTTTGGCACTATGACTACATGACTACTAGACTCTTAATTATAAAATGTAATGAAATGTAAGATGATAAAGGGTTATAACAAAAAATAAACTTTATGCATTACTAGGCTAATAACATATAGCTATAAAGCAGGAGAAAATGGATCACTCACTTGATCTTTATTTGATAGATTGTTATTTACAACCTGCTTACTTCTAAGATCATGATGGTATGAAAAGTACTGTTTTTATGTAAAATAGAAATGGACTTTCATTAACATCGAACGTGGATTTTTAATGGGAAATACATTGGTTTTTTTTTGTTGTTGTTGTTCCCACTGCCACAAACCTACATAAAGAAATAATTTAACTGGAAAGAAAATATTTTTTAGGAAAAAAACAGTTAAACAAAGAAAATATAATTAGCCAAATTCATGCAACAACTAAATTAATAATTTTCTTTGCTTTTCTTCATTTGAGTGTCATAATACTGTGCTGTACTAGTGTTTTCAGTTATTGAGAGCTGAACTTTAAAGCAGGTTGATTGGCCTACAGGTTTCTGTAGCAAGCTATAAACTATCTTCATTATATTCATGCTCTAAATATAAAAGGTTCACAATTATCCTAGCTGCAGTGACTTCTTTTCACCATCCTCCATTTGCCAGAATAGGATATATCACTGATAATACCCTGTGGGCTGTAATGCAATGTGGAAAATGGCATAATGAATAGATATATATTGCTATATAGTAGGGTAGAAAACTTACTGGAATGGAAAAAGGTCTAACCACAGTCTGCTAAAAGCGAACTAAAGCTTGTAAAAGCATTCACGTCCAACTGTAGTCACTTTGAACTCTCCCAAAGCAAATTTGACAGTCTTGTTTGATATATGAATGGCAAATTTAAAAGTTTTTTTCTTTTTTTTTTTAAATACAACAAAATATACAATAATTCCAGCTTGAAAACTTGTACTTCAGAGCTGCATGATTAATAACTGAAATTCAGTACTATGTATATATCTGGACCCAGGACTGTATACATAATCTTTGTATTTAATACAATTTAATTTAATCTAATTTAAGCCTGTGAACAGTAAGATGTTTTTATCTCTCAAGGACAGGAATCTGTACTGTACAAATGCAGTTTCAGATATTTTTGGGAGTTCTTGTCTGAATGTCAGTGTTTTCTCTTCCAAAAGGACCACTTACAACAGATCGTCAGCATCAGCGACCTACACCGTCACCTGCAATGGTATCCAGTATGCCTACCAGCACTAGATTGAAACAAAGGTTGTCTATACAAGGCATCATTGTGTTTTAACTCTTATTCAGAGATTCAGTTTGCTTATGAATGTTTTGGCTTGGTGCTGCCAGGGTCTGCCTCTTGGTGTGAGACCTTTTGGGATACTTAGAACAAAAGGAAATTGCCACATCAGTATGGCATAATTAACTGCACCTTGTGCTGGGTTGGCAAGTAATCTCTGAGCTGGTTCCTGATCTGACTTTACTAGAGAAAAATATTAATGCTTGATTAAATTAAATCTCCTTAATGGCAGATGGGAAAGAAATAAGCTCACAGCCTGCCACAAACTCATCCGTTAAACAACTTGGAGCCTGAAAACTCTAGGGCCAACTTTGAAATACATTTGATAAAGCTCAGCAAAATTCTGCTTTTCTACTTTTTCTACTTCTTTTCTTTCTTTCTTTCTTTCTTTCTTTCTTTCTTTCTTTCTTTCTTTCTTTCTTTCTTTCTTTCTTTCTTTCTTTCTTTCCTTCTTTCCTTCTTTCCTTCTTTTTTTTTTTTTTTTTTTTTTTTCACTTTGT
>VXAV01003169.1:47203-60412 GCA_013399715.1 Alectura lathami
GATAATCTCTTTTGTATTGTGCTATTTTTTTAGGATGGCCAAATGAACACTGACATGTAAGATCTGACTCTATAATTGCTAATCATATGAAAGTCACATGAAATAAAGGAGCAACAGGTCTGGCTGTTCTAAAAATTATTTTCTTGTATCACTCTGAATGGTTCTCTCTTTTTAAGGTAAGCACAGAAGATACTGTTTTTTGAAACTGTTTTGTATGTCATCACTTGTAATGCTGTCTTAGAAAAAAAGTAGAATAATTTTTTTCTCTTTAGCAAAGTCTACTAATATCAGTAAAAAAAAATCTCTCTTCATCAATTAATACAGAATAAGTCCATACTTCAGCTGGTGCCTCTATTGTTTATGTACTTAAGATGTATTTATTTGGGTGTAAGTCACGTGATTTTGACTTTATCTTTGAGCTGTAATAAACAGAGTATTGCCAGTATTCTTTGGCAGCATATTGAGATTACATCACATTTGTTTTCTTGCCTGGTTGCAAGGATACTATGTATGATCATTATATGAACAAACACACACACACACAAAGAAAAAAAGAGAAGCTTTGAGAAGCCTTGACTTTCTTCTAGAGATGTAGAAGTTCAGCTGGTAGTTCAGAGTGATTGTTTCTATAAATAGCAGTTTTCTTTGACCTATTTGATCTAGGCATATTTGGGGCTACAAAGCTGATCAGAGGGCTAAAACACGGCCACTGTGAAGACAAGTTGAGAGGGATGGCATTGCTCAACCTAGAGAACAGACTCCAAGAATACCTTATAGCACCTTTGCAGTACCTAAAGCAAGCCTACGAGAAAGATGGAGAGAGACTCTTTATCGGAGAGTGCAGCGATAGGACAAGGGGTAATGGTTTTAACTTTGAACAGAGTAGATTAAGACAGTAGTGAAGGAAGAAGTTCCTTAGTTATTGGGTGGTGAGGCAGTGGAACATGTTGCCCAGAGAAGCTGTGGATGCTCCATCCCTGGAGGTGTTCAAAGCCAGGTTGGATGCGGCCTTGGGCAGCCTGATCTAGTGGAAGGTGTCCCTGCCTCTTCCTGCTTAAACTATTCTGTGATTCTGTATGGGATTAAAATGACCAATGGACAAAGAATGTATGAAATTACAGTGAAGTATGAAAAAGAAGACACTGAATAAAGATTACCTGATAAGAGTCTTTAGGAATGTTAGAAGTTATTTGTTGATCTTTGAAAATATCTAAGCTACACCAAAGGAAAGGAAATTCAAATGAGGTGTGGGAAATAATTTTCTAATGTTAGAGACTAAAATACAACTACAGGTCATATGGGGAGATTGTAACTTCTCCAGTATTGAGGATCTTTAAGAAAATCTTTAAAATGCCTTTCAATAATTGATTCTTGGCTGGTCCTGCCTTAGAAAGAAAGGTAGATCGGGTGGGTATTACAGTGATCTGATGGTAAGAAGGTGTTCAGCTGGTTCTGTTCAGATATTTTTCTCTTGGGGACCCTGTCTTACTCTTGGACCACAGCAACAGTGCGTTAAAACACAGATCATACAGGCTTTCTTCATATAAATTCCATAGCATGCTGACCACCCTTAGCATCATGAATTAAAATGAAAAGAAGTCAATAATGTTTCGTGAGGTGGGAGTTTGGTTAAGAAATTACACAATTGAGTATATAGAATGAAAGAGCTAATCACTGCTGTGATTTTATAGACAATGCAGTTGGCCCAACACAGAGATTATTGCATGTAAAAGATATTTGTTTTACATCTATTTTAATTTTATTTGATACCCTGAAGATCAGATACTCAAGTACACAAATTAACACATACTTTCTTTCACTTTTATCTTTCAATGCAATGACCAGCATGTCTGATAAGAACCATTGATTGGCTGCCAGCTGTGCTGAAACACTGCAAATACTGTCATGAAGGGTGATGATGTTAAAACTGTTTCACGACATTTCTGATTTATTGAATTGAAGATATGAATTCAGCAATCAAGCCTCAGAAGGTACTTGCAAAGTACAAATCCCAGTTAAATTTATTGAATTTTAAGCCAAAGTGCTCAGACACCACAACTAACAAAAATAAGAAAACAAGATCTGATTCCTGACTGGAGGCCATGCAAATGTGGTAGGTGGTTTTGGTTTTTTTTTTTTTTTTTTTTTTTTTTTTTGGTTTCTACAGAAATTATTGTATGTTGTCCTCCTGCTGCCACTCATACTTGAATGGATAAAGCTCTTATTTTTTCCCTGGCTCNTATTAGCTGCATATTTTCTTATGAGTATGGTCATAATGTATGCTGGTGGTTAGCATTCTTCATTGTAGTTAACACAATCAGAACAACAGTATTTACAGCTCTGAAACAGGAATACTTGGAAACATGTTTCCCTAGAGTACTTGTTTCTGTATCTTGTTACTCAGACCAGTTTGACTGGAAATAACTCTTCAAACTCTACGATAAACAACTTAAATATATTGTGGAAAACTAAAATTAAAAGCAGGGTTTTTTGTTGTTGTTGTTTTTCTAAAATGAAACAGTCACAAAAGGGCACAAGAACAATAAAATTGTGTTCACAATACGAACTGCCATCAGAGATTTTGATATCCCTTGGTGCATTAATCTATGGTCTAATTTTAAAGCTGTGCAAGTAAAAAATCGAGGCTCATTAATATTATTTAGAGGAAAGGAAAGTTTTCTATTAGCAGGTCATTTTTATTTTCACAATCTCTACCTCTTTTCAGCTCACATCAATGTTTTCTAATATACATTACTATGATACGATAGCATAAAATTGTAATTCTTAAGCAAAAAATATATTTAATAATATATTTAGGAATACCTAAATTCTTGAAAAAGTCATATCACTTCTCATTGAGATAAAGATAGGAATAGTTGTGAAGCATTTTAATGGCATGAAAGAGCCATCTCAGAGTATCCAGGCTTTTTTATAGCAGTTTAAGCTCTTTTCTAAAATTAGAGAAAAGTTACTTTTAGACAGGAATCTTTAACAGTGAGCCCTGGCAGCCCAAAGGGCCAACCGTACCTTGGGGTGCATCAGGCCCAGCTCTGCCAGCCAGGCAAGGGAAGGGACTGTCCCGCTCTGCTCTGCCTGGCGCAGCCTCACCTCGAGCACTGGGTGCAGGTGTGGGTGCCACAATGTAAGACGGACATAAAGGTGCTAGAGAGCATCCAAAGGAGGGCTACAAGGATGGTGAAGGGTCTGGAGGGAAGACATATGAGTAGCAGCTGAGGTCCATTGGTTTGTTAAGCCCAGAGCAAAGGAGGCTGAGAGGAGGCCTCATGGCGGCCTACAGCTTCCTCATGAGGGGAGTGGAGGGGTGAGTGCTAATCTCTGGAGGTTGTTCCACACCTTAAAATTCTATTATTTAGTGACTTTTGCTTTATTTTGTTTTGTTTTGTTTATTTATTTATTTTTGAGTGGCTGCACCTAGTATTTTTCACACTAGTGAGAATTCATCACATTTAACATGGTGCTTTGATGAGGTTATGGCTGTTTAAGCTGTGAGAAAATAAGGGCTCAACCACGTCAGACTTTTTGGAAAAAAAAAATCTTGAAATGTGCAAGACAAAAAACTGCTAACAGGCATCACACTATTTTAATCCTTTCATTTTATTTATATAATGGTTTCTAAAATATTGCCATAAATTCCTGTTTTTATTTAGGAGTCTGAATCTGACTTTTTATAAATTGATAAAGTTCTGGAAGTTTATACTAGTTATATATTTTGTTTCAGATTTACATTTTCTTCACTGTAATCACATACCACACGTTTTTGCCTTCTTAAAGAGCTTACCTTACCTCTTCACTTTCTCTCTCTGTTCCAAGACCAACTGTATACCATATATACAGCTGTATGCCAGCTGTAGACCATTCAGTGTATTGCTAGACACATGTGTATTACTAGGTAAAAATGATGGGTCATAGCATGCAAGCATATGATGTGTTATCCCTGTATCAGGTGCTCTGTGTTCCCTGTGTCTGTAAAGTACTCAACATGATAAATACTACTGTTCTTTGTTCTTTGTAGGATACTACTCTCTTTTATTTGGTACAGAGATGAAAGAGCAGAAGAGAATGGTTTCTTCTGAGGCCACAGCATGTTCCTTTCACCTATACCCAGCCAAGATTACCTAGAGAGATTAAACTAAACCACTGCCTGGCAACCTGCTGAAAGAACAGATGAATGAATCAGATGTCTGAGAGCTCTTGCCAGTGCCACCATTTCTCTTCTGGCTGCCTGCATTCTCCAGCGGGCAGGCTGTGAGTCTTTTCTGTCTCATACTTAAAAGCACAAATCTCTGCCCCACAATCCCTTTAGCTGCTGTAATACTGTCATAAGCATTGATTAATGACAAATTTGAATACTGAAATTGGGACATAAATGAAGAAGAATGTACTGCACCAGGCATCCTATAAAATGTTAAAGAGAAAGAATGTTTCTAATCATCCAGATTTATAACAAACTATGCAATTATTTTCTGCAGTAGCAGAGAAACAGAACTTTCAGAACTGTTCTTGAAGATGAAATAACATGATTTAACTGCATCTTGTCCAAATATAACCTAATGCCACTTTATAAAAGCACGGATGGATTTTTTTTCATTATTGTGGTGTTGTAGAACAAACAGGAAAATTCTATTGAGTGTATGACTGGAAGAGACTGACATTTAAAGCGTGTCCCAGTGCGCTTCCACTATATTCACATAGATACACAGCAACTGCAGTGGCTCCAAAATAGAGTTCCATGTGAGAATTTGAGTTGATTATCTGTACAGTACACAGGACAGAAAGATTTCTGAATAATGTAAAATAACTTTGAACAAAACAAAATATTCTCCTCAGAGATATGGTAAACTAAAATATTTTCCCCAAGAAAAAGGTTTTATGGTGTAAGAATTCTGTTCATATGAAAGAGGTAATTGTTATTACTGACTTACACTTGTAACTACTTATCTAGAACTAGCTCCAATTTTGTCTTTTCTTTAGAGAGTTCAGAACGCCTTTTTTTTTTTTTTTTTTTCTTCTTTTTGTCTGTAGCTTTGTTTGCCTTATATGGCATCTCAGTAAGTATCATCTATGATTTTCCTTTATAGTTTGAGTGAAATACCCTTCAACTACTTGGAAGGAAGAAAATAAATGAACAAAAAAATCTGCGAAAGTTTTAAAAAGCCTTAGTTGTTGTTGTTGTTTGTTTGTTTGCTTTTAAATAGGTATCAAAGCATTCAGCTTTTATTCTTGAAATTTCAATCTCTTTTATCAGTCAGAATAATACAATGGAATCGATCATGCATTTTTTGCCTAGCTGAATAAGGTGTTTTCCATCACCACCCAAAATGGCTGCACTGTAAAGTCTTTTCTGATAGAAACCATGACAGGGATTTATCTCCAGGGCACTAAAGAAAGAAGTTATCAGTTTTATTTGCCAAGTTCAGAGATTTCACAATCTCTAAATCACCCTAGATCTACGGGACCAGTGACAATGCCTGGAGGCAGTAAGCAAAGGGTTTGTCATATGATCTGATTTTGCTTGACTACTGTTTTAAAATGAAACCAGGAGCATTTAACAATATTTTAGAAGTCAAAATTATCAAAATGAAAGGACTGAAACTCTGTGCTGCTGTTCCTGTGGACAGTTTTTTGCTGGCAAATCTCTCACAAAAAACACCCAAAGGTTTTCCAAAATTTTTTTTTTGGACAAAACACTAAGTGAGAGCTGTAATAACTTTGAATTTATTTCCAAATCCACATGTTTGCAGAGGATTTATTTTTGATTCAGAATACTTCTGAACACTGTGAATATTTTTAAGCAATTGTGCTTGCTAAGTTCTTTTTAATGAAACTTCAGAAAAGATCTTAAGATTTAGAAGGTTCATATAAAACTTTTTTTTTTTTTTTTTTTTAATTTACAAAATAAGTAAATCGATGTTTCAGATTGTCTGAGATAATATATATATATAATCCAGGAGTGATATGGATTTTCATATATTACAGTCATTTATCATGTCAGTGTCTCAAAAATACTGAGTTGTTTAGGTGGCATATTTATTCAACAGCAAACATCTTTCCCCTTTGCCTGTTGACATCCTGAATATCATGGGTCAAAATTGCCATCCTCATATAAATGGATTCACTACTCCTAAGGGAGCTGGGAAAATGTGTATTCTTTGGCCCTCAAGAAGTATATTTCTGAAGTATTTCACATATGCATCTTTTACATAAGAAGACAGAAAGTGAAGAAGTCCTGATATGACAGAAATGTTATAGGACATGGAGACTGATATGGTTTCATTAAAATATATGCCAAACTATAATCCAATTTTATTGATCTAGGATTTTGCCATGAGCTCTTCAGAAAGATAGCCTGAAAATGAGTTGAAAAAGTGTATAATAATCTTCATTTCATTAGACAAATACAGCTACTTACACTAACACATACACTTTGCATTCGCAGGGATAAAGAACTGAACTATATAAACACTGCTGACAATTGCTGAGAACAGGCTATCCATTCTTAAAGCAGTGGGTTGGATAATTTTACAATATTAACTCCTGTGAGGATTAGGATGGAGTTCCTTAGCATTTATAAGCTCTAATGTTGCAGCTACCAGGAATGGACAAGGTAAAGGGAATCATAGGTTTATGAAGGGTATAGACGGAGTCTGTACTTAAGACTGGGAGAGATGGCCTTTCAAGTTCACTTCCCTCAAAACTGAGAAGGAGCTTTGCCCTTTTAAGAAAAGCATTTTAGCCAACAGTCCCTGTGCCATGCAAGATCATCAGGAAGAAACGATGTCCTCTGCGAGGACAGGCTGAGAGAGTTGAGATTGTTCAGCATGGAAAACAGAAGGATCCAGGGGGACCTGATCGTGGACTTCCAGGACCTGAAGGGCGCCTAGAGGAGAGCTGGGGAGGGACTCTTTAGAAGGGCATGTAGTGACAGGACGAGGGGTAATGGCCACAAACTGTAAGAGGGGAGATTTAGGCTAGATATCAGGTAGAAATTCTTTGCTGTGAGGGTGGTGAGACACTGGCACAGGTTGCCCAGAGAGGCTACGGGTGCCCGCTCCCTGGCAGTGTTCAAGGCCAGGCTGGATGGGGGTCTGGGCAACCTGGTGTAGTGGGAGGTGTCCCTGCCCATGGCAGGGGGGTTGGAGCTTGATGATCTTTAAGGTCCCTTCCAACACAAACCATTCTATGATTCTACGATTCTATGAGTTATATTAGTGGGAGACTCCCTGCTGTGAGGGGTAGATGCTCCTAATTCCTTATCTGACCTTCTGCTAGAGAAATTTTCTATTTGTTGGCATTCTGGATCCAAGATATAGAGGAATTGCCTCTCTGGCTACTACCCTCTGCTGTTCCTGCATGTGGGCACTAATGATGCAATGAGGAGTAAAATGGAGTGTGTCAAAAAGTGGCTACAGAAATGTGAGGGTAAGAGTCACAGAAGTTGATGCCAAGGTATTCTCCTTTTTACTGCCTGGTGAGGGGAGAGGGTGCAAGGAGGAAGATACCCATACTCCATGCTATCAACTAGATGTAGAGCAGTTGCAGGCGGTAGAGTTTTCTATGGCCATTGGGACCCTATTAAGACATCAGTATTTGCCTGGGGGAGATGTACTATCTCACTAAGTGGGGCAAAGGTATATTTGCCAGCAGGATGGCTGGCATAGTAGAGGATGCTTATTAGCTAGGAATGATGGCAGAGGGAGAGAATTAACAGACATCCTGTGAAGGAAGTGATAGGGTTAACAAGCAAAGAGTGATGCAAAAAAAAAGGGAGTACAAAATCAACAAAACAGGACTTAATCAAGAGGAAGTGTCTTGCCTCCTGCAACTTATGAGGAGGTAACAACTCCATTTCACCAGTATATGATGGGGCTGGCCAGCTGGAAAGCAGAAAAGGATATGGGGTCCTGATGGACTCATAGCTGAACATAAGCCATTAATGTGCCCTTGCTGGAAAGAAGGCTAATGGCATCCTGGGCTGCATCAGGCAAAGTGATGTCAGCAGGTCAAAGGAAGTGATCCTTCCCCTCTACTTTGCCCTGGTGAGGCCATACCTGGAGTGCTGTGTCCTGTTCTGCCCCAGTGTTGCTCACAGTGATGTGAGAAACTGCAAGTAGTAAGAAAATGTTTGTTGACTGAAATCCATATAAGCACATGATTTTTAAGTATCCTTCAAAATAAATTGGACAATTATGCCTTTGTTTGCCTTGGTTGCCAGGTGTTTCTTGGAGAAGACACTGCAAATGGGAACTATTGAATATGTTGGTACTTACTGTTTTTTGTTGTTGGTGGTGTTTGTTTGTTACTTTTTTTTTTTTTTTTTTTTTTTCAAGAACAATGTTTTATTGAGATTCTGAAAAAATAGAGTTGATACTGTATTTGCAAAACTAACTTTTGTTTAATGTAGCTGCACCATTATTCTCAATAATGCTCCATTATTTCAATGTCTTTATTTTACTAGGGATTCCAAGCTTAGGGTACTAGAGCCCCTTCTTTTGAAGACCACTAAATTTATCTGTCTGTTTTCTAAACAAAATCATTACCAATATCTGTTTGAAAAAATAAATTTATGTAAGTTTTAAAAGAGTTTAAAAAAAAAGACTTCTGTATCGCTACCTTTCTTTCTCTCCAAGTCTGATACTGTCAAGGAGTTGCAGAATTCTTTCTTTGCTTAGGTTCAGAACTTGGCCTAGCAGGAAATACTAATTCTTTTAGAAATCACAGAATACTGCATGCTTAAGTCTCTAAAGGAAGTAACCCTTTTCCAGTCCACTAGCATTTTATTACAGTTACTTCTAGCTTCATCAAATCAGCCTTCTAAATGAGCCAACCAATACTCAAACTGAATTTATGATGAATTTGACCTCTTTTCTCATGAGGCAAAACTGGTAGCATTGACAGAATTAGATAAATTAAACAGAACAGTCATGATGAATATTGGGATACTTTTATTGTTTATTTTGATTTTCTTGTGATTCCTTCTGAATCCTTGGACTGTCTGTATGAAAATGGACAAGTGACATACATTAATTCTGATTGCAAGGACATAAGATCTGATTTAGATAAAGATTATCTGATTTAGATAAGGTCATAGGAGGTTCTGCTTAAATATGTGGAGAAATTTCTTCACAGTGAGGGTGACAGAGCACTGGAACAGGCTGCCCAGAGAGGTTGTGGAGTCTCCTTCTCTGGAGACATTCAAAACCAGCCTGGACGCGTTCCTGTGCGATCTGCTCTAGGTGTTCCTGCTTTGGCAGGGGGATTGGACTAGATGATCTTGCGAGGTCCCTTCCAATCTCTAACATTCTGTGATTCTGTGATTTCAAACAGCTGAAATATACTCTGGACCCAGGTATGTTTTTTGTAATATGTTTGTTATTTCTTTCCTACTGTAGAGAAGAGGTCCACTCTGAGCATCCTTCAAGAATTAGTTTCTGCCACGTGTTTGTTTTTCTGGTCCTCCAGGCATTCTGTAAATGTAGCAACTGGATGATTGTTGATGTGACTAGAAGGCTAATTTTCAAAATTGAACAGATTCTTGCCAAAGTGGGGCATGAATGTCTTCATGCTTGACACAAAATTTTGAAAAGGCTGACTTTACACAATGAAAAGAAACAAAGTCCGTACATCAGCAGTTTTTGCTCCTGTGTGATTAGTCAGAGGTGGAGGGAGGGAAATCTTCTGTCTAAAGGTGATCTACCAGCACTGTCCAAGTGAGTCTGGAAGCACCTGGAGTCGATATCATGATAGACAGAAAAACAGAAATATTTTTTTTATACTTTGAAAAGGTTCTTCTACTAACCTGTTAATAATGCACTTCTTAATATCCTAACAACCCCGTTATATTCTATTTGATTTATACAGATACGTCAACAACCTTTTAATGTAGCACAGGGGAGTTAGGCACACTGCCTGGCTTTATTGACAGAGCTGTATTTCCTATGATCCTGAAGTGTATTCTTACAGAAAAGAGCAGACATAACCTTTCCTATCTGTATTACAATGTTCAGGGACTTTTGACTGTTTGCAAAGATGCTTTGTAAGCTGGAGTTTAAACATACGAAGTTATTGACTAATGCACATAATAGTGTTAATATTCTTCTAAGTTAAGAATTAATATTCTCTTGGCCATGGATCAGAGATCAGTGACATTTTGCCTTCCATAGAGTAACCATTCCAGTGGGCAAGGATCATCTTCCTCTGCCCTTTGGAACAGCGGGTTTCTCAGTGTTGTTGAGATGAGTTGCCATTTTCTATCTCCATGATTCTTTCCCTCACTCCATTTGCCATTAACCCTCCCAATGTCAACAATTTCACCTCTGCCTTCACTGTCTCGTGTTGTTTTAGCCTAAATACTTTCTCAACTTTTTCTGAATTCAGCAGTCTCCTCAGAAATCTGAATCAGTGTTATGATGTATCAAAACTAGATCTTGTGATCCAAGGATCACATCATGCCGAACCACTGCCTGGTGGACTTCAGGAAGACATCATGATTACCAGTGAGGTGTTTTTGGATTTTGAATGTGAAGTACTGTGTTTCCTACAGGTTCTCTAATTCCATGCCTTTTCTTGCAAAAACATCTGGGAGTTTATGCAAAATGAGGCCAGTTTTGACAAGCTGGTACCAGGAAATGCTTTTCAGCCTTTCAGAGAAGAATATAAACTCATTTTCTAATGAAACCTTCAATGATCTTTTAGCTATGCTCACAAGGGAACAAATGTGTTTTTTAGGAATAAGATCTTTAGATGACAGAAGACTACCTTGTTACTTTGTCTGAGCAACTTGGGCAAATGAGTTTAGTATCTTGGGTCTGAGTTACAGTTACAGAAGCAAAGGTATAAGAAGGTTATTCAGTCCATTTTTTACATCTTTCCAAGTTAGATGTTACAGATATCTTCATGGGAATGAAGATCAAAACAATCTTCATTGTCTTGAGAGCAGAGGGCAGACGGCACTGCTTGCTCTTTCCTGGAGAAAGAGAAAGAGTCTAATACTTGCCAGGCAGAAATTCGTTATGTGGTCACTATGAAAGCAGAATTACTGCATCAGTGGAGGGTGAAAAAACTCCTAATCACTTTGAATTACTTCTTTGGCTGATATGATAGGATTAGAGATTTTTTTCTATGCTGTCTTCCAGATGAGAGGTGGGAAACATAACAAATAGGGCTCCTGTGGCACCAGTAGGCAGAAGAATCAAATCAGCAGCACATTAGACATCAAGGTTGGAAACTACCTGTGCTTGGAGGGAGGAAAAAATAAAGATCAATGGTTTAAGCACAGAGTAATGCCTCTGTAAAAGACAAATGATCAGAGGTGACAAATACTGTGCAGGTGCAATGAAAAATAAGTGAGGGTTTCACTGAAAAGTGAAGAAAAATAAAATTTCTTATTTTTTTCTTTAGGAAAGAAATCTGAGAAGTATATTTAAGTATAAATTGTTTAAATCATCTGAAATGACTATATTGAGCAGTAATAAGGCATGTTAGAGTAAATTCTATCAGTGACTGTAGTCAGAGATCCCTTTGTCTACTATTGTAGATCTTCTTAAGATGTAATTTAGAGGAAATAACATTTCCATAAGCTCTTGAATCCCACGAATCAGACAATGACAGAGTGCATCTTCTGGTATTACTCACACAAGACCAAGAAGTAACTAAGTAACATTTACTAATGAAGGCATCTACAGCATGCCATAGTGAGCGAATGGTGTATTTTCAACCCAATGTATACAGGTATTTTAAAAATTATATGCAGAAAACTTATGCTCATGGGTTTAATATCCAAGAGTTGATGCAAATGAGTTTAGCAGCTAAATTGCCACAAGAACAAATCCATACTGGATGAATGGAACACAACAAAACTTTTCTTGATGTCATTCGTATTTCCTGGCAAAGAGATGATATGAAGTAAGGTTGAAATAAGCTAAGCACTACTGAGCTGTTCGCTCCCCCCTGGCAGTGGGATGGTGAAGAGAATTTGAAAAAAAAAAAGAAAGGACTCCACTTTCTGTAAAATGTAGCAGACAGTAACAGAGAATATTATATCTGAAAAATACAGACTTTTCTATAAACAGTGACCTATCGCCGAATGACCACGTTTCCTTTCCTCTCCAATCCATCTTGCCTAAAACAAATTTGAAAAAATAGTTTTATTATCCTAGAAAGCTTTTAGTGCCTTAAATGAATTAATGACTAATGCCAAATTTTAAGCATGTCACTCTTTACTTCATACAAAAGCAAGAGAAATAGGTAGCTACCTGCAGGTGAGTTATATTGTGCTGCTCTAGGACTTGACAGAATCGAAGAATCTTACCCTCTAAAGTATTTTTAGAGCAATACTGTGATTTTCCTCTTTCTCTTCTTTAAGTCTCAATAAATGAATTCTTCTGGTTTGAATGGTATTGTTGCTTATGTAACTATTTATTTTTGGAAGTATTTCTAATACTTTCAACAATTCAGAAGGGACCGACAAAACTGCATTACATAATTTATTTTTTTTCTTTTTTTTTGTATTGCAGTTATGGAATTGATCTCCTGGAATCAATACGAGGGATCTGGTCTTTCCATTAAAGAAGAAATGACAACTTGGGCCTTTTTGAGTTTCTAAATATTACAGCTATGAATAACTCTACAGTAGTAATGAGCATTGAAACAGTCTGGAATTCATAATTCAAAAAACAAAATGACAAAAAACATAGATGAAAAGTCATCCCATTTCAGTGAAAACAAGGTGTAAGTGGAAACAAACCTTCAGTACATGAATGAGTTTGAAATGAGAGTACCGGGCTTTAGTCCCCCCCAGTCAATATGGACTTCACTTTTAGATATCTACAGAAAGCCAGAAATCATTCTAGTATTTCTAGGAGTCAAAGAGTAGACTTCTTTTTTTTTTTTTTTCTTTGATAGGGGATGCAGTAACCTGCTTCAAGTCCAGTCAACACAATTAGTAAGTATGGAAAGAAACATTCTTATCTGTTTTTCTACTCTAATCTGCAGCACAAGGACTGTTAAGATGAAGGAGAAATATGCTTGATTTTGTTCTAGATCCTTGATAACAGATGTATTGAAAATAAAATTGTGAAAATCAGATTGTCATAGCTCTTCTATACTGAATGTATTGAATGTATTAAAAATAATAAGACAGAAAATGCCTGTACAGTTTTTTTTTTTTTTTTTTTTTTTTTTTTTTTTTTT
>VXAV01003169.1:76984-93008 GCA_013399715.1 Alectura lathami
GAAAAACTTTGTGCCATTATGAATCCAATCTCCAGTTTTCATAGTCACGTGTATACTTACTGATACAAAATACCCAGGTTCTTAAATGTCTTGTAATTTATGTAGTCAGTTGAAACTACTGAAGATATTGACTGGATGTAAAACATGGAAAGAATTTACCAACCTGGTGGAAATTCCACTGCCTACTACAGATACATAATTTCAGAACTATCCTATTGAAAATCCCATGGTCTTTATGAAACAGCAAAACATGCCCTGCTGTTTAGAAGTGTCATCAGCACTTACTTTGGTCCACAAATGTATTTTCATCTGTATATAAAAGAGGTATATACGGATATCATCCCTCTTTTCATTTCACCTCCATTACTTCAATTTCTGAGGATAAATCCAGAAAGTCATTAAAATAGCTACCTTACGTTAATTATAAAAATTGGAGAGAAAACTTATTTAGTTACTTGGTAAAATAGAGAATTCCTAAAGAACTTTTTGAAATAGGATTTAGCATAGTGGTATTATATGATGTACAATGTCTTTTTGACCACAGTGACAACACCATAAATTGTTAATGATGTATCTAGACTTATTCAAATTAATGATCTAATCTGAAGTAATTCAGTCCTTAAATCATTTTCATGTGTCATCTGGTAGATCTCAGCAAAGATTAACATTTTTATTATGATGAAACTTTGTTTCTGCTCATGTTCTGTGCGGCTCCTGAGCTGAAAGATTTTCCCTGGCTATCTTTCTAGTTGGAGAAAGAATGGCTGCATATTAAATGTAGAAATTAAATGTCACTCACCTTGCAATAAAAATGTGCTGACAGTCACCAAAGTTTCTGTACTGTTTATAAATGAATGAATCAATCAATCAACAAATAAAGCTAAGTACTGCCAGAAGGATTTGCCACTACTTCTTTTATCTTTGAAGTAACAGACATTGGAGTAATTAAAATAGATTTTTAAGTATTTGTTGCTAATCTTTCTGCTGTGCATTGCAGAATGCATCTGTTAGCTGTTTTACTTGTTCAAAGGCATACATGCATTTTCTAAGCACTGTATATAATCTAAGTAGTCCCTATTCTGTGTTTTGTTTGCTTGTTTGCTCTCTAAATATGATTTAATACATATAGTTTTCTGATAAAAAACAGTAGAATTTTTGTTGAATGATGAACACAAAGAGAAAACTGCAATCTAGAAAAAAATCCTTCCACTGCTTTTACTGTAGCTCGTTTCAGAAAAGATTCTAGAAAATGTTATGAAATATTACTGTATAGTTATTTTGCAGACACAATAGATGTTATATATACAAAGAGAATGTTCTCACAACACACTGGCAAAGAGTTCTAGCATGAAAGTACTTTCCTCTGTAAATAAAACACATACAAAGAAGCTTACAGAATATTTAAAGGATGACTTTGTTTTTGCCCTTCATCTCCACTTGAAGAAGAAAAATTTTAAGAATTCTCTTTTTATACAACAAGATAGAAAAATAGTGGAATATGTGCCAGAGAAGCTGTGAAATCCCTATCTTTGGATGTCTTCAAAACCCGAGACCTTTAGCAACATGATGTGGAGATGGCTGGGGAACTCGATGACATATTTGCCTCAGTCTTTTCCAGCAAGTACTGTAACCATACTGCCTGAGAAGGGAAAGGCAGGGACTGAGAAAATGAAGAATCACCCATGGTGGAAGAGGATCAGGTTTGAAACCATCTAAGGAAATTGGAGGTGCACAAGTCCATTGGACCTGACAAGATGCATCTGAGGGTCCTGGCGGAACTAGTGATTGAAGTTACTAAGCCACTGTCCATCCTACTTAAGAAGTTGTGAGCGCCTGGTGAAGTTCTCACTGCCTACAAAAGGGGAAACATAACCTCCATTTTTAAAAAGGTAAAAAAGGAAGACCTGGTGAATTACAGGCAAGTATCTTTCTCTAATATAAAATGAACATTAAAGAAAATAATTTAGAGAAGAATTTAAATAATTCTGCAGGTATTTTTTCTATTGTTATAACCTAGTTCTTGCTAGCCTTACTTAAAAACTTCTGTGACATGACAACTTCAATTTGGACTCGTAGGTCCCAAAATAAATCTAACTGCAGACTTTTGCAGCTTTTCAAGTGTAACTATGTGTCAAACATCCAAGATTAATTCAACTGAAGAAAATTTTTGTATTTTTACCTTCCCAGACCACCAAGTCACTCCTGGGCCAAGGAAAACCATCANTTGCAGCTGTCCCTGGAGCTCCGTCAACAACATATCTGGCCAGCTACTTTCAGGTTGAACACTCCATGACTGAGATATGGCTACCTTACCTCAGATAATTTAACATCTTTCCTCCACCTAACTGCTGATCTTTGAAATAATAATTTGGCTGTATTTGTCCAAAATTACTTAAATTATTATAGCAGGTTTCTGAAAGAGAGAGTGATAGCACAAATATATTTATCTCATGAAACAAAATGAAGGCCAAAAACGAATTAAAATCCTATTTCCTTTGACAGGGACTTTTGTCTTATTCTGCTGCTATTGGTATCAGTACTTTGTCATTTGAATCACCATGATTCAATAGCTTTGAGTTATAGAACATCAGCACAGGGGATGTCTCATACAATAACACACCATTATATATTTATCTGCGGGCGACTTCTGGGAAAAAGAATGGTCCACTTGACTAATAATAATTTCTCAGTCTGGAAAAACTTTGGCAGATAAACAGCTTAAAAAAATTGATGTTGAAATGTATTTTTCTAAGCACATACAGAACAGTAAATGCAGCACTCATTAAAAGAAGGAAGTACTGGCTTTTTACAAATATGCATTACCTGTTTCTGAATTTGGAAATTCATTTTCTGGATTTAATTAGTTGGTCACATGAGCAACAAACATCTGATGTGATCCAATGAGATTATGCAAAATAGTTTGGATTAAAATACCATTTAAATGATGTTGAGACTTGGCATTAAAAATGCTGTGGACAGCTTGTTACTGAAAACTCAATAGGTAATTCAGTGATAACTGATAGTTGATAACTCCTCAATTAAGGCTTACCAAGACTCATAAAAGAAATGTCTGGACATTATACTGTTGGCCATGTATAAGAGAGAAGAAGGAGGAAGTATGCAAATAAGGTTGTAGAGAGCATCTGTGCAGATGTCACTGACTAAGAAAACAGTCTATTGCTTTTCCAACCAACACAAAAAAGCAAAAGCCTCTTATATTAAGGAATTTCTACACTCAAGTTGAACTGTTTCAAGTGAGAGCAGATTCTATCACAAAATGAGACAAAGAATTAATGTCAAGAATTTGGAATAAACTATGTTGTTTTGGCACTAAATCTCAGGTTTTTGAAAAGTTAAGAGATTTATGTATAAATATACACCTTGTCATGGAGTTCAAGAGAATATTAAACTGTGTGAATAGGCTCAATGTAAGAGCCAGGAGATGAGACTTACACCTTTGTATTTATGTTGCTAATTGCACAGAAACATTTAATTTGTTATGAAACATGAGAGAAGCAAATAAATATACCTTAAGTGGATTGTGATTATCAGATAACTAATTTAAGAAAAAAATGCAGCATGCATGAAAGAGGAAGAAGGTTCAAAGAGATGTTTGCTTTTTTTTTACCCCCCATGTGAAATAAATCTCTTGACTTTCAAAAAGATAAAATAAAATAACAAAAATGAGTAGAGTAGCAAAATGGTACTACGGTTCTGTCTGGTAGTACAGGTAGGTCCAGTGTTGTTTCATTCTGAAATTCGGTATAATTTATAGTAATCTTTATTGTATAATGGCATATGACACAGATTTATCATAAAGTCAGTCATTCTGGCAACAGGATTCTTAATTTGGATACCCACTAGTCTGTATTTTAAATACAGCTGAATTACAGACAATATAAACTGGCAAATTTGTGAAGTTAGATGTTTCTTTTTGGCAGATCGGATGAGGCTTTGAGCAACCTGGCTTCCCTGCCCATGGTTTGGAACTAGATAATCTTTTAAGCCCCTTCGAAGCCAAATCATTCTACAATTCTATGACTTCTTGAATATAACTCCTTTTGGTTCTGCTCACAGCGTGCAGCATGTTGAAAGTTGGAAATGTGGATAGTAATCCTTACAAGTGCTTGAAACCACTGACTAAAGTCTCCCACATCTTGGAGAAATGCCCCACCCATTAGGCAGGCAGTGTTTACTGTCACCGTTGCCTTCACTCACACACTGGTGTGGTTATATGTAGCTGTTCTCAGATGAAAATTCCAGTCTGTGATTTCCAAGTAAACAGAAGAGCCTATGTTTTGAGGGGGCAGGATATGACATATGCGTCAGCCCTCAGCATTTCTCATTACCTAACCTTAGCTGTTCCTCCCTTGGCATGCATGGATACTGACCATTGATACTTCTGCACAGGGATAAATGTTAGCTCTCCTCAGGCTATGTATGACTGGATCTTGAACGTGACCAAATCGTTCATCACCTAGCATATCATTGGCTTACCAACACATTATTGTGTACATTGTTCCAGAGAACCCAAGATTGGTTTCCATCTCTGGAGGCCATGTACCTGCCAAGGCTAAGCACTGCAACACTTACTGTCTGGATGTCCATGCCCTTTTCTGGAGGTACCCTTTGATTTTTATGAGAACAAAATCTCAAGAACATTGAAAAGCTCTAAGAATTAAGGTTCGATCATCATCATTCAGATTACAACTTCACATATCCACAGATGACACATATGATGATGATTGGAAGTCTTTTACTTTTTCACAGTAATGGAGTTTAAAATCTAAATTTAAACACAACAGAAAAACAGAAAGTATTCTCCATTTGTCTGCTCATTGACTGCAACGTGAAAGAACCATTAATATCTTCATATTTTTAGTTAATCACTGGTAATTTCAATGTTAAAAGACAAGATGAAATCTCTTAATTGTGTATTGAATCCTGCTGGGGAACTGGCATTGTGAAGGTAGGTGAGCTAGATTAAATGCAACATCCCAGTTCTAGAAAAGGAATTAAAATTTTGGCAATACATAATTCAGCATCTGACCAACCTTGGAGTTCCTCTCACAAACTAGTTGGGAAAGGGGGTCTCAAGTGTTATTTCTTAAGCTGTTACAATTTACCATGTTGCATTTCCTGTTCCTTCATTTTATCCTTCATTGTCCCACCCCTCATACACCTTATTTTCTACTGCAGTCTCCCTCTGACCTGCGTATTATTAGGCCCTACTCATGGAAAATGCATCAGAGGTAGAAGAGCAGGAAAGATAAAACAGAAGACAAGTATTATGTTAAAATTCAAGCTGCCAGAGGACCCAGCTTGTCATAATGGAGAGTTACAGAACACAGACTAGCAAAGTTTGTAATGAAGTAAAGAACTCCAACACCTGGCATTAAGAAGATATGAAGAGTATCTTGAGGAAAGGCAACCCGCAGGTGGGAGCTCCCTGGCAATCTGGCTGCCTGGTAGGTCCCCTCCAGACTGACTGCAGTCAGCAGGCTGCGCATGAAGGAGAGGTACACAAGAATTTCTTAGCACATCTTTAGGAAAGTGCAAAGCGTCTGGATGGAGGAAATTCCAGAATATACCCACATTGCCTTCTATGGGGCCAAATGGCTCATTCTGATTGTGGATAGCTCAGTGAGAAAAATCAATATTGTTTCATAGGCTAATTATATGTCAGATAAGACTGCTGCAGTTAAAGAGAAAACATGTTGCAGGAGAATAACATTTTGACTCCTAGGTTAAGAAAATTACCATAAATCTGCTGTTACTAAGGATTAAATGAGAGTATTCTCCTCACTGTCATTTTTCTTCTGAATTCTTGAGGAACAGATATCGAGTAATTCTGCACTAGAATAATTTAATTTCATTGTTCTTTTTCATTCATTCCTGCTATATAAGTACATTTTTACAGAAGAATGCTACAAGTTCTTATTTGTTTAATTTTAGAATTGATTACAATGTTCTTCAGATGTACTCGCTTTATGGTTGCAAAGCCCCAAATCCTCATTTTATTCACTTTACAGCCCCAGTAACAGAAATATCAAGTGGTGCTTCCACTTGATTTTTCCTAGAAATAACCTAGAAACTCATGTTTAATGAAAGAAGAGAGCATACTTTGATCTTTGTGTTCGTGTAATCTCTTGTATTTGTGGTAAAACAGTAAATGTGTTTGTTACTGCTCTGTTATTTTTGGACACTCTTCCAACAGAAAATCAATTGGCATACCCTTCACACAGTCACACAAGCTTTGAAAGTGTGTGTATACTAAGATAACATATTTAATATAAGTTCTCAGAAGTGAGAAGCACTGCAAATGAGCACCAGAAGGATCATCCTAAAAATGTTTCAATTCAGGACAGACAGCATACTGTAAAAAACCTTAGAGATGATAACTTGAGATTCAGCACTTCAGAACAGAAAATGTCTTATTGCTAATTCAAAAAAATATAATCCACGTGTCTATGGAATGTTTTTTGTATTATTATTTTGTTTTTTTTTAATTATTTTGTTTTAATTCTCTGATTCTATAAGGGGATGATGAAGACATTACTGCACAGGGAACTGACTAGTATGGCACTGCATTTACACTTCTTATCTCACATTTTATAATAGTAAGCAATTGTCCTTCAGTGGCACCACCAGCACACATTCCCTTTCCTGCTTCTTGGGCAACACCTTCAGTCTGTTAGCCAGAGATGCCACGTGGTTTCCTTAAAGCTCATGTCTTTTTGTTGTGAGCAGAGCTGGCAGAATTCTGAAATCACATTGGAAGGCATGCCCCTTCAGATAAGCGCTCAGAGTGCATCTCTGAGGGCCTCTGAAACACCACCACCACTTTTCCTCACCATCCATCTATCAGTGATATTGTCACGGCACCAAGTCTGCTGCAGAAGCATTTGGACAACGCTTTCAGATTATGATTTGAATTTTAGGTAGTGGAATTAGGAGTTGAACGCAATGATCCTCGTGGGTCTGTTCCAACTCAGGATATTCTATGATTTTGTGATCTGTGTGTGCCTTAGAGATATTAATCATACTGAGCAAACCAATACTCTGGATCACCAAATTCAACTGATCTGCATGTCAATGGTTGATCACTGTGTCTTCCTTGAGAATTCAGGTATCTCAAAGTAAAGGACTGTAGTTGATTAGCTGGATATATTTTTTATTTTTCATATGCTGTTTTAAATATGTTAAAAGAGAATTATATGTGCAACATGAAAGTGAAATGGCAACAAAGGGTAGCTGTATGAAAAATAACCACTTAAATGTTGTCTCAGAAATGTGGCATATGAAAAAATGGCTATCCAGCAGAGTCTAGCAATATTTAAAAAAAAAAAAAAAAGTAAGCTTTGAACAGTATCAAGGAAGAAAAATATACGTATCATTATTTGAGAGTTTTCAGAATTAATTTTTTAAAATGTGAGTTGGGTAGAAAGTTGTTACCTTAAAAAGGCTTTGAAGAATCACACAACCACTGTTTGATCCTGAAGAAATCTCAGTTTATACATACTTTGTCTTTGCCTGTATGACTTCCTCTAAACCTGTACCTCGCGCAACATGAACAGAAACACCCTGAATTTACGTGTCCTAATCATCTTACATTTCATCTTGTTCTTGGGAAAACTGAGATACAGAATCTATATCTTCTTTTCATTATTTGCTGAGACTCTTAAACATGAAAGTCTACTCTTGAAAGGTCTAACAGCTCAGCCTCCACACAAAAGATGTATATTTCTCACTATTGTTTAAAATTTAATATATGCCTACTGAAAAATTAGCTCTCAAAGAGTGAGATACTGAAAACTGGTCTTAAAATATAGATCAAGAATTTAGCCACAGGAATGACTATCTGATGAAAGTGACTATCTGATCTGATTCAAAATCAGAATTCAAACTAGAATTTTTAGCTGAATTTGAGACAAGAAAAAATAGTGTTTTGTTGAAAACATTCTATAGTAAATTATTCACCCAGTTAAGGAGAAAGAATTGTTTCCTGCATGTAAGTACTAGAGTAATCATACTGACAGTGTTGTTTAAAGTAGGTTTACAAGCATCTCATTTTGAATTTCTTCCACAGTAATCCTGAAGGCTAAACGATTAGTGTTAGCTAAGTTAGATATTTCAGGAAGCTAGATCAGATGTTCCCATCTCTTCTGGCACAGCAGCACATGTAGTGGCTAAATATGATGTTGTACATCATACTTCATACTTCTCAACAACCAAAGGTGTAAAATGTAAAACTGTGAGTGGTATGAGAGACTCCTGCAAGCAGCATATTTAGCTTCAGCCACAGGCTGGGCACTACTGGTTTGGGCATTGAGGGACATAAAAACTTCATGCTTTTGTAGCAGATGCTAAATAAATCCCAGCAAAGATCATTTACTTTCTGTGAAATCATAAAATCACACAACCAAGTAATATCTTGGAGTTCAGTAAAGCTTTGGCTCTGCTTTCCCTATGTTTTGGACTGTTTTCTTTTCATTCCATTTATTACCTTGCCCTGTCTTTTCATTTTACTGTTGTCAATTCCTTTTGAGAAGATAAAACATGCAGATGAATCCATTATATTTATTTTCTAATATTTTTTTCACAACCATTTTGAAGTCGAATTTTGGGCAAACACTTTTTTGGCACACTGTAATGCCAACAACTTTCATTCTGTGTGACAGCATCACCTACAGGATTACTGCATTCACAGCAACTCTCTGCTGCAGTTGAGTTTTCGAAAACAGACTAAAATAAACGTCTTACTGGCTCATCTTCCAATGAACCAGTGAGCTGGTCCATTTCCCTCCTGTTTATAAGCTCCCTTTAGGTACTGGAAGGCCACAATGAGGTCTACCTGGAACCTTCTCTTATCCAGAAGGAATAAACCCACCTATCTCAGACCTCTGAGCATCTTCATGGCTTCCTCTGGACCCGCTCCAGCAGCTCCACATCTATCTTGTGCTGGGGGATACAGGCGTGGACGCAGTACTCCAGCTGGGGACACACGAGGGCAGAGTACTGCTGGCCACTCCTCTCTTGATGCAGCCCAGGATACTGTTGGCCTTCTGGACTGCAAGAGCGCACTGCTGGCTCATGTCAAGACTCTCATCCACCAGAGCCTCGAAGTCCTTCTCAGCAGGGCTGCTCTCAAGGAGCAGTCTGTACACATACCTGCACTTGGCCTTCTTGAACCTCGTCAGGTTCTCATGGGCCCAATTTCCAAGCCTGTCCAGATCCCTTCAGGGGTATTAACTGCACCACTCATCTTGGTGCCATAAGCAAACTTGCTGAGGGTGCAATCGATTCTTACTAGCTTTAGTAGTAGTACTTTAGTACTTAGTACTTTTAGTTTAGTGAACATTTCTTGTTTTAAATAATGGATTAAATGTCATCAGAGTTGCTTTTTTTTTAAAAAAAAAAAAAAAAAAGAACCAAAAGATATAGATGGGAGAGTTTACAATGCACACAACAGATTAGATACAGACTGTTGCTTTAAGAATTAAATAAATAACTTTTCTGTCCTTCAGAAATGTTAGCCAGTTTCAAAGGGAGGACACCAGATATTTTTCACTGTCAGACTCAGTTCAGAGTAACAAAAAATTCCAAGTCTTGCCCTTTAAGTAATTTTTAGGTAAATACTGAACTATCCCTACTTGTTCAGTCTAGCAGATGCAGTACTCTCACAGCATCACTTCAGGCAATTTTCTGCTCCTGCTGTGCAAAATCTTACTTCATTTCACTGTCACTTGTTTTTCTTCTCCAGAATAAAAATAATTTAAATAGTAAAAGACCCTTACAAACCATCACAGCAATTAAACTAGAATTGTGTAAAACCACAGAAGAAATCCAAGAACTCTCTTCTATTCTAAAGAAAAAAAATGAACATTGTCAATAATGCAATCAATATAACAGGACTGCTGTGATCTTAAAATCTCCCTTACATCTATTTTCTTCAAACAGATTCACTAGTCTTTTCCATCACTCAATACTTACCTAATTTTAGATGGTCTATAACTATTTTATCCCAATTGATTTTTTGAAATGTGGAATTTGACATAATAATAATGATGAAGTTACAGTCATCATTACAATGAAATGTACTCATTCATGTTCAGCAAGAAGGTACAGAAAGTCTTATCCTTTAAAAGACCATACCAAGTTCAGCAGTGTCCAACACATTTCCTCGAGGAATCCACTTTTTTTTTTATAAAGATAAGAAACAAACTAAAATATGAAGAAAAACCTAAAAACGAATAGATGTTACTTCTGCTGCTCTTGAATTCTATGGTAGGTTTTCCCATTGGCTTTGCAGAAATCAGAATTGATCATATGAGGATAACACAATTTTGAATAAATTAATTAGTCTCTCTACTAAAATTTCTATTTCTTTCTACTAAAATAAAACTTTAAATTTGTGCCAATTGAATTAAAATTAAAATTTATGTTTACATAAGTCAGCATTGCCTCTCATATTTTGAAAAGGTAACAACCAGTGCAAAAGAGAAAAATGTACCATTGGATATCCTGTCCTGTTCTCTCATCCCTGGTTCTCTATAACATAGATTCATAGTCATGCAGTTATTTTTCCTAGTTTCCAAAAGTCATGAAACTAGTCATTACATTTTATGCCAGCCTCTCCCTCTGTACTTTTAACTCACTGTACTGTTTCAATCTAACAGATATTTCACACTCTTAAGAAATATCTTGCATCTTTAAGAAAACTGACAGAAATAGGAGAGAATACAGACAAAAATTCATGCTTCCAACAGTGAACAATACTACAGATTTAAGGTGCTTTTAATTCTTCTTGACATGAATGTTGCTCAAATATTTAGGTTATTGCCAGTGACCAAAGTCTTAGTATTTATCTCTGCTGTATTACACAACCAAACAAAAATATTAGACAACCAAAGGAAAATAATTTTACATATGTGAATGTAATGATGGAAACTACAGGGCACTGAATGCAAGAAGTTTCAAGGTCATGATGAAAAATGTAACTACTACTTCAGTCAGTGTTTCATTATGCATAGCAGAAGCTCAGCTACACATGTAATAAAACATATTTCAGAGATTACTTGTTTTACAACTGATGGTAGATGCACTTAAGAAACATTTTACTATGGCCAAATTAAAATCTGTGGGAAGTTACTTTCAGTAACCAGAAATTAAGATGGAGATACTAAATAATGTGAAAACAATAGCAACAGCAACAATTACACTGCTCCTAACAGAAGACTCACATGGGGTAAGCTGGAGGCAATGTCAGAAAAGTCTTCCTTCCAAAAGTGAGTAAATTCAGCTCCTAGCCACAGTTACTTTATATAATTTCAGAGGCTCTAGAGCATCCAGGATATTTGCAGAAGGTATTGTGTACAATCTGCAGATCTCTTTTTTTTTTTTTTTTTTTTCCTGTAATTTTCCCAATAGAATTCAGTTTTGTCTTTGGCATGAAATGTTAAAGTACATTACTAATTACTAATTTTTGAAAAATATTCTCCTCTTTCTTAAAGGAAGGGTTTCTCAACAAGAAAAGTAGATTTAGCTTTCAACTCTTCAAAGGAGTGTTGATTTTACTAGTTTTCCAAATCTGACAGAGCATTGCAGGAAATGAGGAAAACAAAAAGAGAAAAAATACAGTTCAAAAAACAATATTTGAAGGGATGAATAGAAGTAGGTGTGTGTGCTATACTACAGGAAATATGGTTAAGAATGGAACAATAATATTTACAGAGCATGGTTAGCATAAGAATAGCCTAAAGAGGACTTTCAGCATCTGTGGAAGGCATTAGTATCTATTGCACATTTATCCTGTCCATCATACTTAAACCTGGACTGGAATATTCTTTAATCTTCTGGCAGTATGACATGGTGCTGAAACAGAAATGGCCACTTGGACAAAAGAACATCCTGTTCATGCAGTCTTACTGAATAAAGGAAAAAAATAATTGTGAATCTGTCAATAATCCTTTCTTTCCAAAACTATTAATGTACACTTGCTTCACGTAAATTAGCTTAGGACAAACTGTGCTTGATAGGACAAGGAGAAACGGTTTCAAACTGAGAGAGATTTTGCCTGGATATAGGGAAGAAGTTTTTTACAGTAAGCGTAGTGAAGCACTGGCACAGGTTGCCCAGAGAGGTGGTGAATGCCCCATCCCTGGAGACCTTCAAGGTCAGGCTGGACAGGGCTCTGAGCAACCTGATCCAGCTGTAGGTGTCCCTGCTCATTGCAGGGGAGTTGGACTAGATGATCTTTAAAGGTCCCTTCCAACACAAATGCTTCTATGTTCTGCTCCATGTGGTGCCCATGGGCTGCAGGGGGACATCTTGCTCCACCATGGGCCTCTCCTGGGCTGCAGGGAGGTTCCCCTCCATGCTTTAAGAACCTCTGGTTCTCCTTCTGCACTGACCTTGGTGGCTGCAGGGCTGTTTCTCTCACATTTCCTCACTTCTCTTTTCCAGCTGTTACACAGCACTTTTTCCCTTTCTTAGATCTGCTCTCCCACCTGTCCAACTGGCGTCTCTCATGGCTCAGCTCTGGTCAGCGGTGGGTGTCTTTTTGAGCAGATGGAGCTGGATCTGGTCTGACATAGGGCAGCTGCTGGGGTGTGCTCACAGATGCCACCTCTGCAGCCCCCTCATTACCAGTACCTTGCCACATAAACCCAATACATTCTTATACTTTGAAGATGACTCTGAAAGTAGCAGTAACTGAGGAGAGAATGAAACTTCACACATAAATGGCTTTTATCCACTTGGCAGTATAGTGGATAATATTACATAAGAAGTAAGCTGAAACAGGGATAAGGGAATAGTGTAATATCTTTGAGGAGACAGTAGTTAAGCAATTTGTTTTCTAGTTATCAAGTCTGAACTTCAGTAGGATAGATTTTGAAATATGGGGAAAATCATAAGGAATTTTATCAGTCATTTTTGAGATATTATATTTCATCTTCAGGGTAGGAAAATGATGAATAATATGGGGTTTCCTTTCCTTTCCTTTCCTTTCCTTTCCTTTCCTTTCCTTTCCTTTCCTTTCCTTTCCTTTCCTTTCCTTTCCTTTCCTTTCCTTTCCTTTCCTTACCTTACCTTTCCTTATGCCAAGACATTCAAACCCACAGGAAACATGCAGTGCTTATAGCATTTATATACTTGTAAGAATTCAAGATTTCTTTTAGTTGAAAACAAATGTTTAAAATTTGTAGAGATTACTTTTGGTAATCCTTTGAATACTAGAGAACGTCAAAATAGAAATACAAAAAAATCCTTTATTTCTGCATACTGAAATTATACAGTGTTTGAAACTCTCTAACCAAAATGGCAAATCTTTTTTTTTTTTTTTTTTTTAACCACCTAAGATACATAAAAAAAAAAAAAATAAAAACTGCTCTCTTGCACTCACCTACTGCTATGCACCTGCCTTATCTTGGACCTGCAATTAACATTCTAAGATAGTAGGTTCTGCTTTTGGAAGTTTCTGCTTGGCTGTCTGCTTCTCCTCTCATAAGATACTTATTTTCTTTCTTCTAGCTGTGATACAGCTACCTGGTTCATGGCCCAGCTGATCAGCTATTGGTCAGGAAGTCAAGTATGTCTCAGCAAAATTTCCATTTCCATAGCATGAAGACAGGTAAAAATTAACTCTGGATGATATATCTTGCTAAAGGTCTTAAGCTCAGTTAAATGCAAGCTAGGCTTTAGTCAAGCTAAGGCAATTAAAAATTCATGGATGAATACTTCAAATGAAGTTCAATTATTCCTCATGCTTTACGATATTTTAATGAGTTGGAGATTAGCTCATAGTCTTTGAAAATCAGTAACTGTTAAACTAGACTAGAATATACACCTCGATTTACTTCTAGCTGATAACTATACTTCAACTGGGAATATATAGTCATGATTTACTAAATACTGCTGGTATCATGGCAAATACTGTAATAGGAAAAAATAGAATTAGCTCCTGTGGAACCATAGAAATGTTGCTGTTTGCATCATTTGGAATGCATTTAACTTTCAGATTTACAAACAAATTTTAACCAAGCAGTATACTCAGTAGACAGTGCACAGGATTTTTGCCATCCATGATAGTAGAAATAAAGCTGAATCGTTGAAGTACTTAACTAAAGGAGAAAACAAACAAGGAATCAAACAAAGCAAACAAAAAATGAACTCTAATAGCTAAATATTTGTGAAGCTTCTACTTAGTTAAATCTACTTCAGAACATTTACAATTGCTAGCCATTCAAACAGTAGAAATTTGAGTGTGAATATGTACCAATTAAAGCTTAGTACATATTATTTTTTTTCTGCATAAGAAATGGTATCTTTCCTAGGCAAAATAAATAAAATCATATTTTTCTCCTGAACTGTCTTCTAACTGAATTACAAAATTATATACTGAATTACAAAAAAATTATTGTCTTTTAATCCTCATAAATCTGTAATATATTTTCACTAAAATCCAATTTGGAAATTATAAAATTACAGAACTTTACACATCTTTTACTGCTAATTCACTAATATTGAACTTTTATAAAGTAATTATTATTGTCTATTTTGTTCTCACTAACTGTTTTAAAATTTGTAAATTGGCTTTCAAAATCTTTTTCAAGAAAACTTCTTTCAATAGCGTATTAACAAATTTGCAAAGGAGGAAAATGTATAATCAAAATACAGGGACACTGAATTCTTTAAATCGGAAAGGACCTCTTGAGATCATGCAACCCAATCCTCCAGCTCAAGCAAGGTCAGCTAGAGCACAATGTCCAGCATCATATGCAGTCAGGAAATTTGCGCTAGTGTTTGATTATTTCCACAGTAAAAAAAGTCTTCTTTTTTTGTTTCTAGTCCTGTCCCTGGGAGCAATTGAGAAGAGTCTGTGTCCCTCTTCTTCTCTTCCTCCAATCAGATTTTTACACATATTTATAAGATCTCCCTGACTGAGCCTTCTCAGGCTGAACAGTCCCAGTCCTCTTAGCCTCTCCTCATATGTCAGGTGATTCTGTCACTTAATTGTCTTCATGGCTCTTCATTGGACTCTCTGCAGAAAGTCCACGTCTCTCTTGCACTGAGGAGTCCCAAACTGGGACTAGCATTCTGGATGTGTCTCACCGCTGCTGAGAGGAAAGATCACTTCCCACAAAATGTTGAAAAGGCTATTCCTAATGCAGCTCATAAATGAAAATAAACACATAAGGCAGAAAACAAACACATAAAAAAGTGGGTACTTTAAATGTCCTAAATATTCCTGTTTCACAAGAATTGCCATCTTGCAGTGAACAACAGATTTTTCAAAGAATTAGTCCCATTCATTTGAATTAATAAGTGTGGAGATTCAATTGGGAGCTAAAAATGAAGAAAAATAATTTTATTCCTAAATTTATCTTAATTTTTAAAAACTGAAGGGTTATACTCTGGAGATTTTATTAAAATACATATCTGATAAAGCTTCTTTTTCAGTTATATTACACATTTTATACTTTTTTTTTTTTTTTTTCAGTTAAATTACCTCAGAATATATTCCTTTATTGTAAGCTCTCTACTTGCCAACTAAGTTTGAATTTCTGTATTCCAAATGTAGGGTGATTTTTAAATTGAAAGTACAGTCAGATTGTAAATTAAATGTAATCAATATTCCTTAAATTTACTGATTTTCTTCTAGTGCTAATTTTTTCTTGAGAAACTTAGTATAATTAATGGCACTTGTTTCTTTGGTTTTTTAAATGCAGTATTTGGAATAAAGAAAAAAGCAGTCCTGAGCATCAGTAAAATATCTTTAATTTACACAGATTTTCAAAGCATTTAAGTATTAAACTACTTATCCCTGTCTGAATTGCCTTCATCCTTTAACATGCCATTACCCTGGTTATACCTAGCAATACCACTGATCTCCACTTTCAGGTGTCCTGTGAATGGTCGGTATTCCTTATCTCTTCAGACCTGCCAAATTAGATGGACTGTGCACTTCATCTTCTCCCATACCTGACTGTTCTCTCTTCTTCACCTTTTTTTTTTTTTTTTT
>VXAV01003169.1:103196-118195 GCA_013399715.1 Alectura lathami
AAAGACACAGATGGTACAGAACATATTTTCTTTAAATTACCTAATAAAACATATGAAGAAAATCCTCACTTCATGAAAATTTATAGAAAATTTTACTAATATTTTACTACAGATATAAAACCAGTTCAGTACAAAAAAAAAATGACTGGAAAAAAAGAAAAGTAGTAAAATCTATAGAATTTTAAGAATGATGTAGTAAGAAAAAACATGGTTAGACAAATAATGATGGTTTTCCACATGAATNTGTTAAGAGGCATAGGATGACTCTTATGACTCTAGTAAAATAACCAGAGAGCAGTTAAAGACACAGATGGTACAGAACATATTTTCTTTAAATTACCTAATAAAACATATGAAGAAAATCCTCACTTCATGAAAATTTATAGAAAATTTTACTAATATTTTACTACAGATATAAAACCAGTTCAGTACAAAAAAAAAATGACTGGAAAAAAAGAAAAGTAGTAAAATCTATAGAATTTTAAGAATGATGTAGTAAGAAAAAACATGGTTAGACAAATAATGATGGTTTTCCACATGAATCTTTCTATATCTGGGTAGAAAATGTTTTTGTTTCACTATGACCTAAATTAAAAAGTGTAATAATCAATCTGGTAATGGGTATTTCTATTACTTTCAAAAATGTGAATCCTCTCATGGTGGTGAGAAATGGGCAGCTGTGACTGGATGGGTAGAGCTTCCTGCAGGGGGCAAACTTGGGCCATTTTCTGATTGTGAGCTCGAGCTACTCTGATTTATGAGTACGTTACATTTCTGGTTCATTTTACTCCATTTTCTCCAGTTGCTGTTAAGACTTTTCTAAGCAGTTATTTATCTCAGTAGTACTGAAACAATTCTAAATAACTGAGTAAAATCCAAAAGAACTAAAACATGCAAACCTTACAAAATCTTAAACCAGTCTTCAAAGAAGATGTGGTAATGACTCACAATTAAACAGAAAAACAGAAAACTTACAAACCCTGTTTTTCCCTTCTCCACTTCCAACGTTTTTTTCTGTTTAGAATTATGAGATTTCCAGTGTTCCCTTATGGAAACTCAAGTCCAAAATGCCACAATAAACACTGTATTCCAAGCCAGCTCAAGAAATTTGTAACTCTGCAGCCTAGGAATATATAAAAAAAATCTCAGTTCCCATCCTAGACCTGCATGGAAATTCAGTAAATATTTAACACTTTTTGACTTTTGACATTTTGACATTGTCCAATATGTCTATAGTTTAGTTCATTGGGATAGTAAGCACATTTTACAACTGAAATGGAAATAAACTAAACAGTAAGGGATTTCCAACTAGATAAACTAAAAAACAAAATTTTCATTCCATAGCTTCTCATGATGTCTTGATATAAAAACCACTAAATATCAAGGTTTAACAAAGCTGGTCTAAAATGAAGTGAAAATAGTATTATTAATACTCTATTCCAGATTTGTCACTAAGAAGTATGTAATAAAGTAGCTTACTGATCACCAGAATAGCAAGAAATTTCCCCCTAAACAGAGTCCAGTGATCAAGCAATGCCAGCTTACTCTGTAACATTTTCATTGGAAGCATCTCTGCTAAAGTACAAACTGTGAGTATCAGAGGTTTATTCGATTTCTGAGAACACACATGGGATTTCTATTCACGCTTCACAAACCTGAGCCAAATCTTTTGAGTTTTACAGATCTGGGCTATGGATCTCATGAGAATACACTCACTTACAAGATTTGTAGAACACATTGCTTTACTAGTAAAANNATGCACAATCTCTTCCTCCAAGAAAGTACATGGAGATTCACAGTACAGTCTGCCTATTAGTCACCATTAGTTGCCCTCTTAGTTACCATTTCTTTCTTATTGATACAGAATATGATGTCTCCTGGAGCCATTTGATAACTGTAGGAATTTAGTCATTCTCTCATTTCCTATGAGAGTACTTCTCAGATCCTTTCTGTGTAAGAGAACAAGGAACAAATATCTCAGAGTTCAGTTAATAACAAAATGGCTCTTTTCTCAACCTAGAAATACTGAAAGATATGAAGGTTTTCGGGTTGATTCGTTCAGATGTCCCCAGGTCCACTGGTATCTTAAAATGGGCCTAATAGTGTTTTGGTTTCTTGCTACACAAAGTGAAGAAAAATAAAGAAAGAGAGCATCAGTGAAACAAAATTTTAAGGTATTCTTGTTGGTGGGTTGTTTTTCTTCAACAAAAGGCAAATGATTATTGTAATAACTATAAATTCATTTAATATATATGTAGGACTTTTTCTGTCAGGGCTGGAGGAAATGTCCTTCTACATGCCTGTTTCAGAGTGACAGGACAAAGGGCAATGGGCACAGCTTGGAACACAGGAAGTTCAATCTGATCATGAGAAAAAACTTCTTCACTATGAGGCATTGGAACAAGCTGTCCAGAGAAGCTGTGGAATCTTCTTCTCTGGAGACATTCAAAACCCTCCTGGACACTTTCGCATGCAACCTACTGTAAGGAACCTACTTTAGCAGGCTAATCTCATCTTTGCTATATTTTCTGCATCTTGAAGTCTAGTTATTACACTCTGATCACTCCTACTGGATCAAACCTCACAGACAATATCCAGATGGAAACAGGAAGAGTGAGAGACCTGCCAGGGCTCAGGTGTCAACTTAGTTTAGTCTTAGAAATGGTCTTTAGCAACTTTAGCAGCAGAAACACAGGCAGTTTTAAGCTAAGGAGCAGGAAGTGTAGGCTTTGAACATCTGTATTTAAGCAGTGGTATCCTGGTGACTGAGACAATTCAATGTAATACTGAGGTCTGGAAGTCCCATGGTTGCTCTAACCACAAATGATTGTCTGACAGTAACAAAATTTATGCTGATATGACAAAGACTTATTCTTCCTCGGTAGCCAAAAATATAAAATCCAGCCTGTTACAGTAGTTAAAAAATGACTCCTTTAAATAATACTAGAATCTTAACCCACAGCATTACTAAGATGTAGTCTGTTCTCACATCACTGGAGTGTGTCATAGCAAAGTATACAGACTGATATACCCTGCTTTGTTGTTCTACCCAGGCTTTTACTCCTTCCACTTCCTTCTTGCTTTTATCTCCACAACTGAACAGCATGCAACCAACAACGTAATGTCAACATTTCTCCCTAGACGAATATCTCCTCTCACTTGCAAAAATAAATATAAGCTCTGTATTAGATCTCCTGTGAGGTTGGTTTGAGCTGTACTGAAAGCTGAACATTTACATCCCAGGGCTTAAATTCAGCACATTATTTCCTTTGTCTCAGCTGGTTGTAAGGGTTTTCTTAGGATACTACATGTTATGGGACTCCTATATCTTACCATTATAACAGATTTATTAAATCAAATCACATTTACTCATTTATAATTCCATCCCTTTAATCTTCAAAAAATGTTTCTCTAAGGCTTTACTTTGATATCTCTCAAAAGGTGTGGTCTATTCCACTTAAAGTACAGAACAGGGAAATAGATGGCAAGAGCAGGAAGGCATAACCATTGTCACTCAATTTTAAGATGAGGGCAGACCTTTCTGGTTATTAAGTCGGAGAGAAAGAATAGCTGCTAGACAGTTTAAATTAAAAAAAAAAAAAATCTGCTTGAATGAATTCCACTGAAGATAAGAGAAATACAAATGATATATTCCATTATAAACCTTGTAATAACTTAAAATTGATTAGTGTTTGAAGACTGATGGATAACTACAAAGCATTACTATTATAAAGCAAAGTGCAATTTTTGATACCATGCAACTCCTTCAAGATCTGTATTTTTTCCCTCTTTTATACTATTCACAACAGAAATAAAGAGATATCTGTCATTCATAAGAAATGAATCTAGAAAATGATATTGTTAGTCATGTCAAGTTTTAATAGAAATGGTGAAATAATGATTTGGAAATATTGGGAACAAGGATCAGAAGAAATGGTTAAGACATGCAAGTGCAGGAGGTCTCTGCTTAGAATCTCAATTACAGGAGGTCAGGCGAAGGGAGTTCTTCTGCAAACATGAAATTTTATATGAATATATTCAATAACATATGTAAGAAAAAGCTAATCTAGGAAAATCACAATTCAGTCATGAGCTCCTGAGCAGACTATTTAGCCTTAGTCCTATGTTTTGTTTGTTTGTTTGTTTGTCTGTTTGTTTGTTTTTCAAGTAGCTAGCATACAGGAATTTACAAGACAGTAGATAGAAATTGGGCCATGGAAAAGATGCACTGGCTTCAAAGGATAAATCAGAACCTCAGAAAACGTGTGTGATATCAGGTTATCTTGCCTGGGAAGATAATGGAATGGATCCTTCTGGAGGAGATGCTATGGCACATGCGAGATGAGGAGGTGATCCAAGACAGCCAGCATGGCTTCACCAAGGGCAGGTCGTGCCTGACCAATCTGGTGGCCTTCTATGATGGAGTGACGGCATCCATGGACCAAGGGAGGGCAACTGCTGTCATCTACCTGGACTTGTGCAAGGCCTTTGACACGGTCCCCCACCATATCCTTATCTCTAAAGTGGAGAGATGTGGATTTGATGGGTGGACTGTTCATTGCATAAAGAACTGGCTGGATGCTCGCAGCCAAAGGGTTGCAGTCAATGGCTCTGTGTCTAGGGGTCACGAGCGGTGTCCCCCAGGGATCCATCTTGGGACCGGTGCTCTTCAACATCTTTATTGACGACTTAGACTGTGGGATCGAGTGCACCCTCACCAAGCTGAGTGGTGCAGTTGATGCCCCTGAAGGAAGGGCTCTGGATGCCATCCAGAGGGACCTGGACAGGCTGGAAAAGTGGGCCCACGAGAACCTGATGAGGTTCAACAAGGCCAAGGGCAAGGTGTTGCACTTGGGTCGGGGCAATCCCAGGTGTGTGTACAGACTGGGAGAAGAACTCCTTGAGAGCAGCCCTGCGGAGAAGGACTTGGGCGTTGTGATCGACGAAAAGCTGGACATGAGCCGGCAGTGTGCTCTCGCAGCCAGGAAGGCCAATGGCATCCTGGGCTGCATCAAGAGAGGGGTGGCCAGCAGGGAGAGGGAGGTGATCGTCCCCCTCTGCTCTGCCCTTGTGAGGCCTCACCTGGAGTACTGTGTCCAGGCCTGGGGCCCCCAGGACAGAAGGGATGTGGAGCTGTTGGAGCGGGTCCAGAGGAGGGCCACCAAAACAACCAGAGGGCTGGAGCACCTCTCCTGTGAGGAAAGGTTGAGGGAGTTGGGACTGTTTAGCTTGGAAAAGAGAAGGCTCCGGGGAGACCTCATTGCGGCCTTCCAATACTTGAAAGGAGCTTACAGGCAGGAGGGGGACCGACTTTTTACACGGGTGGATAATGGTAGGACAAGGGGAAATGGGCTAAAACTGAAAGAGGGGAGGTTTAGGCTGGACATCAGGAAGAAATTCTTCCCTGAGAGAGTGGTGAGGCGCTGGCACAGGCTGCCCAGAGAAGCTGTGGCTGCCCCATCCCTGGCTGTGTTCAAGGCCAGGCTGGATGGGTTCCTGGGCAGTTTGATCTAGTGAGCTAGTGGCTGGCAGCCCTGTCCACGGCAGGGGGGTTGGAACTAGATGATCTCTGAGGTCCCTTCCAACCCAAACCATTCTATGATTCTATGATTCTATGATCTTTTACCAAGTAATTAATAAAAGTGTTGTGTTAGAATAATGCAATTCATAATTAATTTTGAACTAAATGCAGTTCAATTTATAAGAACATTCTTTCTCTGATTATGTTGTTCTGGCAAAGACAGGATGGTATTTGAAACACTTCATTAGAATCCAATGTCACAAATGTGGTTGGATTCTTTTGACTTTTTATTTCCCAAAAGAAAAAAAAAAAAAAAAAAGAGTCAAATTCTCTCCTGTGTTGAATTTTTAGATTGTAGCAAATCCTAGCTTCTTTGTTAGGTATCTAACACACTTCAGATAGATACAACATAGATGGATAGGTAGGTAGGTAGACAGACAGACAGAAATATGTCTCTGGCAAACAGTGTGATGAAAGACAAGACAAGTCTTCATAAGAACCAAAATTTCACAGGATAATGTGCAGTTACTTTGGAAATTAGGTTGGGATGTGTAGCAACAGCACAGATGCTAGAGTCACTGGCTCTTAGAGGAACACAATCTTTGGCTAGAGTTTTCCCTTCGCTGACAAAGCAGTTAAAAATGAGTGCTGGGAAAATAATTGATTTTATTTAAATTTAGGTTTCCTGGCAGGAAATGAACAAATTTATTTAAGAAGAAAAGTAAATTAGCAATGATTTCTGACTGACTTTTTTTTTGTAAAGAAGCTCACAGTAAGAAATGTGGACTTGACAGATTTCCAATGGAGCTGCAATAATATGGAGTAGAATTTGGTTGAGCTGTGAATACTTATTATCAATACTTCTCTTTTAGATGGACTATGGCACAACTTGGAAGGTCTGCAATGTTCCAGATGAAGAAGTGAAGCATAGATTTAACTAAATAAATATCAGAAATTTTAGTGTTTGAGGAAGAGCTCAAAGCATTGGGTGGGGAGAACGAGTGACATCAGTTGAATCATACTTTATACATTTCATTCAGACGACCTAAAACAGTAGGTTTAAAATTTTAACTTGAGCAAAATGGGCTGCTAAGAAACAGATTGCAATCTTGTCCTGTCAAACTTCTACTGTAATAGTAATACTGTAAGCTATCCTCCATAACCCAGAGCAATTTTCTGTTCAGTTGCCTTATTTCAAAGATGATCTGCAAGTTAGATGTATTGTTTATCTTCTAGCTTTACTGACCTCAGTAGTCTGATCCTTTAAATCTGACAGAATTAAATAGGAGGTGTAAGTGAATCTTGTTTACCTTGGAAAATACTATTATGTCTTCATCAGGTTACAGCCCCAAATTCCTTGGCAACAGCTATGTGGCACTGAGGAATAAATTCAACATCCAAAGACTGTCCATTCTTCTGTGGATGCACAATGCAGTTTTATAGATCTGCCCTTTTGGTATACCTGCTTCAATATTACAGGTGGATTTGAAGAACAGAAAAATGGATAGGAAGCTCATTAACAGTATTCATCTGATAACCACTCAGCTCATAACTTCTCCTCTCCACTAAACAGAAGTTGTCCATGGACTACCTGCAAAACAAAACAAACCAAAACCAGCTCTGAACAACATACCATCCATAGCATTCTCTTTATATACCATGAATATTCTGCTAAAAATTTCATTGTGTACTTTGAGATATTGGTGTACAAATCCACATGAAACTCTCAGGGAGTGTTTCTCAGAATTACTGCTGATGTGATACGGCAGTATCACTGTGCAAGTATCATAAGCCTTGTGCTAGTGACTCAGGAGAAAATTTTCTTGCTTACAAATTATTTTCCATTCCCCTTCTCTTTGTTGTGCTGCACAATACTGTACATCTTATTAAAGACCTTGTTAAATGTCATTGGCACCTATTGGCAATAAAATCTGTGCTAGTAGTAATGAATAAAAAACATAGAATGGAAATTGAATTTAAAAGAAACCATATATATGAAAAAAAGTAGCATGAGCGAAGGTGCTCCAAGAAAGAGCATTTTTCACACAGTAAATATGTATCTTATATATCAGAAACAAGTTTTTGAACTGCATTCAATGTATGATTAAAAAAACACATGGAATGATAAATCAAGAAAAAAGTAAAATAAATGGATATGGGTCATATCTGAACAGAAGATGTGAGAACTGTATTAAGAGCAGAAGAAATGCTCCAGTACATGCTGGGGTTGAGCAGCTGGAGAGGTTGGGGTACTAGTGCACAATAAACTGACCATGAACCAGCAATGTGCCTCTGCAGCAACGAACATCATCCTGAGCCACATAAACCAGAACATTGCCAGCACATTGAGGTCCCTCCCCTCTTCTTCTCATCCCTGTTGAAGCAACACCCGCAGTGTCCAGTTCTGGGCTCCCCAGTATGAGAGAGACATTGAGCTCATGGAGCAAGACCAGAACAGGGCTATTAAAATGACAAAGGAACTGGAGTATCTCTCATATGAGGAAAGGCTGAGGGAGCTGGGCTTGTTCAGCTTGGAGAAGGCTCAGGGACATCTGATTAATGTGTGTACCTGAAGGGAGAGTGTCAAGAGGATGGAACACCTCTTAGTGCTGCCCAGGGATAGGATGAGAGGCAATGGGCACAAACTGAAACAGAGGAAGGTCCATCTGAGAAACCTCTTTACTATGTGCATGACAGAGTATTGGCACAGATTGCCCAGAGATGTTGTGGAATCTTCTTCTCTGAAGATATTCAAAAGCTGCCTGTACACAATCCTGGGCAATATCCTCTAGGGGACCTTGCCTCAGCAGGGAACTTGGACTTCAGAGGTTCCTTCCAGCCTCAATCATTCTGCAATGCTCTGATTTCTTCACTGAGAGTGGTGAGGCGCTGGAACAGGCTGCCCAGTGAAGCTGTGGCAGCCCCATCCCTGGCTGTGTTCAAGGCCAGGCTGGATGGGTTCCTGGGCAGTTTGATCTAGTGAGCTAGTGGCTGGCAGCCCTGTCCACGGCAGGGGGGTTGGAACTAGATGATCTCTGAGGTCCCTTCCAACCCAAACCATTCTATGATTCTATGATTCTATGGTTCTGTGAATATGGAGATGAGGGACACCAGTCTCTGTGTTACCCCATCTCACAATAAAAGCAGAGACAATACAAATACATTACCATAATTAGTAGGTGTACATTTGTTGTAGTCCTGCTTGGATAGGAGAGACAGCAAATGACAGAATTTTAAAGGTGACATTGTGACATTCCCATGGACTGTGCAGCTTTGTTTCTGCATTCCTGCACAGAAAGGAGGCCTAGTAATGGTGGAGTTAATTTTTTTTTTTTTTTTTTTAAGGGTGAAAAAGGTACTATATTTTATTTATAGCAGGCACATGAAAAATGCCATTAAGGTCTCTGGGTTATCTCTACAGTGGAAGACCAAGTTCATTAAATCTTTCTGCTACTACTTCTAGGGTTGTATGATCTCTAGCTTCATCTTCAATGGTAAATTAATAAAGGCAACACTGACCCATCATTATCTGTATGGGTTGATTATTTTCCTTGGCACAACTTCAGTCTGTGCGAAGTAGAACACCTCCTGAGGGAGCCTAAGGGCCTCAGACCTGAGAATCTCCCAGCTGCCTGAGTGGGCACAGGTCATGCTGCACAACTTGCTGTCATGGCCAGGGAACAAAACAGATCTTAGACCTGTTAAGCTTGTTAAAGCAAGCATAGCAGATTCAGGTCAAAAGCACAATGGCAACTTGATAGATCCTTCATACTTACGTCTTTCTCCTAGGAACGTTTTCATCTGGTCATAGTGTATGGGGCTTTCCAAAGTCTAAGCTATTAAGTTTCTGGCTCAATGGTTGAGTAAGTTACTATAATAGTTTAAGATACTACCAACTTAAATTTACAATATTAACAGTCTGCCAGCGTTTACTAGTACACTGGCAAAGTTCGTCAACTGCAATGTAGCCCTGTACTCCAACCAGTTCAGCATATATCCTGGCATTTTTCCCAGTTTCTACTTGCTGCTAAACTAGCGCACTAATCTTTAGGCTGAAACATCCAGCACATGGATTTTATTCTGTCTACTCTGCTACAGAGAAAACTGTTTCCAGTAGACATTTTAAACTGACATGTGTCACAGCTCATTTGCCAAGGACATTTTTCTCTTGAAAGCAATGGGAACCAAGATCCAAATGAACTTCCAGACTTTCGGATACTGCCTTTCAAAATTTCTACTGATCTGCAGCATAAAAAGTAACGATCATCTCAAAATGTTGCATTGTACAGATGCATATTTTATACATGGGCTATTGGGCTGGCATCAGTCCCAAATATTATATAAAGAATTAATTTTGAAAACATGGTAGAATAAATTACGACCCTGGCTAATACAATGATCATTGGGAAGGAGAGTTATGAATATGAAAATTAAGGCTCTATTACAGGTAGCTAACAAGTATACACTAGTATACCAGCAATCAACAAACAATATCAACAATATCAACAATACCAACATCAACATCTTTCAGGATATGTTTCAAGTGAAGAGAGCAATTAATTATCAGCAGAAAGTGATTTGGGTAGATGCCATAATGTACAGATAGCATTAAAGGTTGGTGAATAATTTAAATGCCATTTAGACTACCTCTAAATACATTTGAAAATAGAATATATATATAGAAAAACATATGGTTTATTTCATTTTTCATCATGCATCTTTGAAAATAATAGTAATAGTCCTAACATGACCTTAGCAGGAATAAAAAATTGCTTATGGGAAAGATTGTAATTCACTCATTAATTCTGAAGCCTTGCTGTAATAAATTGAATTACATAACAGATATCAGTTCAGCCTTGCATGGTTTAGTTTCTTGAAGTGTGATGTAATCTATCTTTTTAAGTGTTTTTGAACATGAAAGAGGAAGTTCCTTGAAGAGTAAAAATTTTATACTGGAATGAAACAAGACTCTCTACTCCAGGATCCTACTTTAAACTGATGTCACACTAAAACTTCAAAGGGAACATTAACCTTTACATAGTATGTAGAATTGTCCAATTCTGTATCATTAAAATAAGTTTCTTCTCGAAACTAAGTGGTGAGGTATTACAGCTGATTGGGAGTTAGAGTTCTTTGGCCCTGCTTGAAGTTTACATGAAGAGAGAAGACCATATTAATGTTGCTTATATTCTCATTTTAATTACCTTCCAGAGTAATTAATTGATTAAGTAATTAAGTAATTAAAAGTAATTAATTCCAGAGTAATTAAGTAATTCTCCTTCAAGAAAAATACATTGCTTTGTCTTTCAATTGTTCTAAGTAGATCTGAAGTTAAGTGTAGAAGTTTGAATCTTCCATTGAGATTGACCTTTTAATCCTCCAGAGTAAAAGCAAAATTATAACTGAATTCCAGCACTTGTAGACATTACATTTAAGTCTTTATTTAGACAGAAGCATGGATCTAAAGCACCAGGAAATCATAAATGGGAAACAGAAACTGTAATCAAACAAGGAAACAGGAACAAGTATAGGATGAAGCTGGGGGAATCAAATGGGAAACATCCTCCTTGAGAAAACTTCCCTGTGCAGAGAACAGCACTACTTAGAGTATTAAAAAAAAAAAAAAAAGACCAACAAAAAACATTCATTAAAGAGTATAATTTATTCTGGAATGCCTCTGGTTAGCAAAATACAAATTTGATACAGCCAGAGAGAAGTAATTGTGTTGTTCAGGAGGAAATTTTGTAAACTGAATGTTTGCATCTTAAACACCTTGTTTGCATGAAGACATGAACATCATATACTGACAAGGCAAGAAAAATACTGAATTTGTTAGAATATTAGAGCAAGAGACTCTGCCATTCTCCATCACCATACCTGAAAGTTATCAGCTGCACCTATCAGGGAGAAGTTGTCAATCAATGCTATTGCAAGGATGAAAGAGTAGATGGTACAGTTTAATTTTATTATGGAAATTGATTTGCATCTTTTATATGTCTTGATTGAAATCTTTCCAGGTAATGGCATTGAAGAATACTCATAAAACTGCCATGACTGTGGTAATAACTATTATTATGATCAAATTTAATAATAAAAAAACTGCCTGCAAGATGGGCAATATGAATAATTCATGTACAGTGTTGCTTAAAACGTGATAAAGAGAAAAAGACTTGTAGGAAAATTCTTAATGTATCTAGACAGGGATGATAATTGGTTTTTACAACTAAATGAGTACTTCATGTACAAGACAGCACTAACAAGGCAGGAGAAGAAATTTACACATTGGAGAGACAATTTCATTTATCTAGTACAGCAGAATAACTGGAATAAATGGTTTTCCTTAAAGGAATTGACAGAAAAATGCATATCGTGATAATAATTAGTTTTGTTTACAGCTGCAGAACAACAGAACAAGAGACACAATAGCATCTCTTCAGTATATAATAACATATGTACCAAGTGCCTGTGTAGGCCTTACTGGTGCTATCAATCAAATGCCTGCAAACACCAGCCAGTTCTCTTCTAGTCCTGTCTTCTAGTTGCATGCTTAAACACAAGTCTGGCATATGGAGAATTGTTTCATGGTTGCACTTTATTTAATTTTGTTTGATTTCTTTTAAGCGTGCAGTAGCAGGTAAGTTTGTATCTCCTGGTTTTATTGCCTAGCATCTGCTGGAAAAAAAAATGCAATAGCATAAAAAAAAAAGGAGAGATGACTAAGAAAATATTTTAGTGGCAGGGTCTGAAGTTTAGTGAATGAATTCACCAAGGATGTCAACTTCAGAAACAGAAAGCCATATGAGATCTCATCCCTCAACCCTTGTCCAAAGACACTGATTATGTTTAGGAGCTGGCACCTCACTGACGGGTATGACTGGTGGAATTTCCTGCATGTCAATGTCTGTGTTTGTCTTTCTGGAGCAAAAGAAACTTGAGAATAAACCAAACTCACAAGCAGCAACCTACATTCTCCAGTTTGAGCAGCTTAAGTTGGGTCATTATTTTCTGCTTGCGTGGATTTCTTCAGTACTGAACACACATCAGGAGGATCTGAATAACTCATATGAATGCGATACAAACATACAGATCACAAACAAAAACAAAAATGAAAACAAACATATTCTATTATAAAAACAAAAAGAAAAACTTTGTGTAAGAAAATACCTCTGCTCCAAGAATCTTTCTACTAGTGTCAGTGCAGCCTGGTGTTCAGATGTGGGAGGTTCAGGGTCTGATGGTCAAAAAGCTGTCCCGTTCCTTGTTCTTCTATTTCTAATCAGGGCTAGGCATACATATGAAAAATATAATTATCTATAAGTAGCTACGTGTAACAGAATGGGAGTATACTACTGTCTGGAGTACACTATGTTCTCAGGTTATCAAAACCAAATGAAACTATATTTTCCTTTTTCAAAATGCATTTAAAAAGCTATTTACAGTAAGACACAAAACCCAGTTAAGTAGCCTGAATAAAAGTTGGGAATCGGATTTAGTCAAAATCCTTCTTAATACACTGTGCTTTACCCATTTCTAAATCTCTCCACATTTGAACCTGAGATCAATCCTCTTTGTTCTGGTTTGCCACCAGGGTCTCTGATCAATGTTGATAAAAGAAAATGACAATAAATAAAGATTTTAAAGCTACTGTGGAGAACTATGGGAAAAACAAAACAAAATTGTGTTCTTTTGTTATGACTATGGCTGGTGCCTCTATGTGTTTGTTTATGGTGGATTACTTGCTATGGAGATAGATCTAAAGGGAGTTGCATTTGCGAAACTACACAAAAATCTAGCTAAGAGACATCAAAAACAAATACTAAAGTATAGCAGTGTGGTTAATAGGTCTGTAGTTGTTTTGCCAAGATAGAAATCTGGAAATGATAAACCCTCTAAATCCTCTTTATCATCTGAAAAATTCTGCCCCATGAGGAGCTTTCCAGGATGACTCAGATAAAAGACCAGACCATGAAAACTATGTATTGGTTCCTGAGAAAACCAGGGCTGTGAAGGGAATGTTGTCCAGCACCCAGGGGAGAGATCAAAACATGTAAATGATAGCTGAAAACACCCACTGAAATTTACCTGGCTCTTGAGTGTGGGCTGTGGGCTGGATAGGAGCATGGAATGGTGGCACACCTGTTCAGAGTGACAGTTACTGCCAAGCACACAGCGGTCTAAGATTTGTGTTAGGAATCCAGGGCATTGTACCCTCAGAGCAGTTAGGCTACAGATCACTGCCTTAGTGAGATGTCCCAGAGCATCTGATCTCAAATTGACGTGTTGCTCTAGAGATGACCAGTTCAGGGCAAATGCTGTCCCACGTGGATGGCATGAAGAGACATAGCACGTAATATTTTCAAGGTAAAGGAATTATATATAACTATGGTAGTAATAGAAATCTCTGTAAATTAGCCATGTCCAAAGGATGTACAATTTAAGAATAGAACTCATGCAGCTGATTTGCTGATTTCATAAATATTTCAGAAAAGGGGAAGCATTTGAGGAAGACTGACATTCTTCAGTTTCTGCGCTGACTTTGCATTACTTGTTAAAAGAAAACATGGGGATGTCATCCAAACAGCTAGGAATTCCTGACTTTCCAATTCCACCAAAAAGAAAGTTAATTTGTGTTACTTCTGAATCCTCTGTACATTTGGGATGAGTGCTCCCTACTGCTCATAAGAATTACATTCATGTTGCATATGAGAGACAGCAACCCCTCCTCTGTGTCTTGATTTAAAATTTTAAGATTTTTTTTTTTTTTCCTTCATAGATCAAATCTGAATCCCATGAAAAATGGGAAGGATAGTTTTTATTGGGAAGGCAAAATGCCCAGGTATTCTTTGCTATGGTAAGGATTAGCATGAAGGAGAAAGTTATGGGTTGTCTCCCTATCTCTTTTCAAAAGTCTACAAACGAAATTCAATACATTTTTCAGCCCTGTTTTCTCAATTTTCAATCTTTTTAAATACTTTGGAGAAAGGCAAGATGTACTTTGAAGAAGAATAGGACATGGGTGTCAGTTCAGATTATATATTGTAGGATAGAAATTCTTTGGCAATGGATTAATGGTCTCATTTTGTCCCTCTGGATACTTCCCACATCACTGTAGTTACTACATATACAGCTTGGGGCTGGGAAAAACAAAATGAAAAAAAAAAAGATGAAATGAACCTTTCACTGCTCAGAAATGTCAAAACTTTGCAACTAATATGTACAGTAGAAAAATACAGAATAGATGAAGGAAGACAACAAGGAAAGAGAGACTATGGTTTGGTAACCTGGGAATTCAGGAGATGGGAAAGATCTGATCACCGAAAGAAAGAAAGTTTAGCTCCTGGCCTAGGGGGAAGGATATGGGGGAGCAATAAATGGCTAGGCAGGGGTAAAAGAATTCTTTACTTAATCTCAAAGTACCCAGAAGACCTTATTCTCATCCCAGCTGGCATAAAAGAAAAACAGTGTATAATTTTTCAAC
>VXAV01003169.1:131093-147446 GCA_013399715.1 Alectura lathami
ACCTCCCTCTTCTTCTGTTATTTTCTTCAAAAATACTTTGTGAGATAACAGATAGTTATATTAAGAGAGATCATTGTTTGGGTGCTGTTAATACACAATAATAAAATAATTGCTTTATTCCTCAGGTAGCCTGAATATTTTCCCCCAGTAAAATATGCTTCACTCACAGAGCAAAACATGTCAAATTATTTACCTGCTGTGTATTTAGTTGAACTATAAGGAACAGAAATCTATCCTGGCAAGTCACAGAGCACTGAAGGGGAAACGTATCTTTAAAAAGAAATTATACGGCTAGAATTTTGTTGAACACAAGAAGAGGTCTAGATTAGTCTTACCATTTTATTTTAAAAGACTGGTTTAGCTCCAAGGGCAGATGTTGGATATAGCATGTCAGAACTTGCATAACCTAAGGGCAGTATGTGGAAGAACAGGTTGAAAACTGTACTTGAGACATTTCTTTTTGAGATAATGAGGAGTTGCATCATGCTACATTTGCACGCTTCATCTCTACAAGTGCTTTTGGCTAGGGCAGTACCAGCTATGCCCTGGCATGTTATACACTGGCATTCGAACAGGGAAATTACAAATGGCTTATAAAGGGGGATAGGCAGTTATGATGAGTGGGTTCATTAACACTATAAACACAGTGTCTATAGCTGACTTTCAGAGAGGAAGTCCCTGAACTGTTGAATGCTGCTAACTGGCACCACGCAGCTGGAGCAAACCATTTTGCATTGGCATTGCTTCCAAAATCAGCTGCTCTGAGCCACAGACACAGACAGACTAGACAGGCATTCACTTGTTCTCACCTGGATCAGCTGGGGCCTCGCTACTAAGGCTGTAATACAATAGTAATAGAGTGAATCGCTCCATGGGAACTGTCAATGACTTACTTTAAACTTGCATCAAGTGGGTACATACAAACCCAAGCCTTTGCTTGGCATGCTGTTTCACCCCACCAAAATGATTTCCACCTACAGCAAACAGGAATTATAGACAGTAAAAAAGGAAGATTTTTGAAAAACATAAGGAGGAGCCATGTTGTAGCCAGAAACTGAATGTCACTAAAAACATGAGTCTGAAAATACCACTTGAATTAATGCTTTACTATCGGTTGTAATCCACCCCTCAATCTGGCAAACTCCATAGGTTTTATGAAGTTGTTTATATCCTACATCTATCTACATCCAGAAGACGTAGGATTATCTTAACAGGATATAAATAAAACCTGCTGCACATTTTGACAAACAGTTCCTTTAGAGAGAACTAAGCTCAAACGTTCATTAGAGTTCTATATCAAAAGCTAAAATTTCTTTTTTTTTTTTTTTTGGAAATAAAATACTGAAACAAACTAGGTAAGTGTTCATGTTGTTGCGCCTACCACCTCTAACATCTGTGTATTTAACGGACTTGGGAGAATGGAAGTTACCCAAAATATAAAATACAGGAGCCTGAGTTCAAGATACAGAACAGGAGCTTGAGCTGAACTTTCACAGATGACTGTTGTTATATGTGCAATTAAAACTTTCCTGATCAATCCTTCAATTAGTTCTTGGTCTCTTTCACTTTTAGCTTCTGACCTTGATTTGATAACATCTTTTTCTGCTCATATTCCAAGTGACTTTTGCAAGCAGGAGAAAAGCCCAGTAGCAGATCAAGGCAGCTGCAGTTCAGGGACAGAAGGGTTAAAAATGTGATGGAATAGTTTTCCCACAGTGGTAACAGCTACTATGAGCAGGTGAACAGAATTAGTGATCTTGCCAGGTGCCTGTCTGAGGGAAAAAACACCAGAGGTGGAGCCTGAGGGAGAGATTTAATGATAAGGGGTTACCATGAAAATATGTGATTCATATCTCATCTGTTGAAACTCATACACATTTTGGTTAAAGTTTACATGAAATCCTGCAGTTTTCTCAAAACCTCAGTTATTGCAGAGTTGTTTCAGAGGCTGCTATGGTGGTTAATTGCTATCAGATGTGCTATGTGAAACTCTTGCCAGTTCAGCTAGGTGAAAATCTGGGAATCTAGCACATCCTTTAGATGAAAGGAAAATTCTGGCACACAGTGAGATATGTGAGCAATGCACCAGTTCAAGCATTCAGAGCAGAGTGCAATATATGAAATTCAAAATGAAATATTCAGTAACTCAAAAACTAGTATACAGACTGTTTGAACAGCACAAAAATCAAAGCTTCTGCTCAGCAACATCACTCACATATGTCCAGGGAAACTAAAACTAGGAACTCTGACCTGGGAGAAAGGCAGAATGAGTATACAATGCTGGCAGAAAAGCAATAGATATCCTAAGAAAGATAAAAAGTAAAGTGACGACAACACCGTCTCCTCCATCCAAGAAAAAAAATAAAATTCAGACAAAGGATAACCTCTGGTCTAATATTTGACTATTTCACTGAATGTTACTGATGCGTACTACTGTCTGAAATATTATTAGTAGGATGTGAAAAGTCCAAGGGCATTATGCTAGGGATAGTATTTCTTTTCTAAATAACAAATTTAATAAACGGAAATGACTTGTGAAGAAGAGATCACTTCAAAATGCAAAACATGCAGGAGAGATGATCAGCGTGTCCTCCATAAATCCTGCTATACTTTACATATCTGAATGTACTATTTGTATAGTGTTTGTTCTCTAATAATATAAAATTAAAACCTGTATTCCTGAGACCTCAGGGAGGTCGCCAGGGTGAATTAATCACTAACCAAGTAAAAGAGGTGTACTCTAAGGAAACTGTGATCAATTTTGTTTCACACATTAGTTGATGGCTTGCTTAGGAATTGTTAAAAAACAATTTTCAGTCAGACAAAATGAATTAATTCAGTGAAAATGTGCTTATAATAAATGTATAGCTGTTCATATAGGAAAGGAAAATATTAAAAATCAAATCTACAAATACACTGCTACAGAAGATAAAAGCAAGCCATGTGTACTCTCTGCTAAGGTAGACCGGTGTAATCAAATGTACACACATCTCCATCATCATATCAAAGCTAAGGCTGCTTGAAAGAAGAGGGGCCTTGGAATAAGGATGGATGAGTCCTGCAGAATATTATCTTGAAGGAATAAACTGACAGCAGAAAGCTCACACAATTAAAATCTGCTTGGTAACAGAAGTTGCACTTTAACCAAACAAGCTTCTACAGCTTATCTATGCAAGGGGAGTGCATTTTGAGTTAGACTGTTTAATTCTTTAGAGCAATACAATTTTTCATGAAATAAACAGACTGCCGAAGTCCCAACAGTTTTCTGTCCTGGACTTTATCACATAAAATGAAATTCAGGATTAAATCATCAGTACTTTTCAGTCTGCTGCAGGTTCCAGGTCATTGACTTCACTGCTCAATCAGTCTTCCATCTCAATGCCTAGGATTTGCAGTGTACCCAGAGACTGGCAGAATTACGTGGTTTCAGATCAAGAAATGCCTGCATGTGTGTGTACTAAAATGGAGGGCCTTACCAATGCACACCCTGGAAAATGCTGTGTTTGCTCTCTGTTTTTTATTGAGTGAGCATCAGGTGAAGATGTTCCTTAGCAGCAGCTGTAGAGAATAAAGCAACTGATTCTATCGTCAAGGATATTTCGGTCCAGTAACATACCAGCAGGCAGAAAACTGTCACATGCTTCATAGTACCAAGTTGTTCCTTCACAATGGTCTGCTAGGGAAGTGAGATGCTGAGTCCTGCACCAGCATCTGTTTGTGGATCATGTTGAGGGATAGCTCTAGGTAAAACCTATCACCACATATAAAAATTAAAATAAAAATGGCCACTCTGGGTCATATTTTGTGCATCTTCAACAGCAGCCAAAAGGAAATTCCAGGCAGAAGGAGTAATGATGATGGATAGTCTTTGAGATTCCTGCATTCCACATTTTCAGGACTTGCTGTCTAATGGAAGGTGAATCATTGTGTTTAATAAGTGTTGATCATCTATCGTACAAATCATACTCCTTAAAATTGTCTAGTAACATTTTGAACCAATTTACAGTTTTGGCCTCTATAAAATATATATGTTTTTATTCCTCATAAATTCATCACAGAATCTGAAAACCTTCAAAATCTTTTGAAAGGCATGTTTAAGGCATGTTTACTGAAACAACAGGATCAGCACTGCACACAGGTTCATTGACTCCTCCAAAGAAGTCTAATAGATTCTTTGGTGATAAGAAATCTCATTTTTTGGAGGGATGATTTCTATTTACAAACAAAACAACAACAACAACAAAAACCCACTTTAACTCTTGCCAGATATTTTATGCTTAACTATGAATGTTTTGTAATACTAGCTTTATCCCTTTCCACAAAATGAAATAACAGTTTGTATTTCCCAGTAACTCTAGAATCTGTAAACATCATCATGACATTTTCTACCTTCCACTATTCTCCTGTTCTCATTTTGAATTTGTATTGCAACATACACTGTGCTGAAAAGGTCAAGTTAGATACTCAGTCATGCAACACACAAGTCAGAGCCATAGGAACAGAGCAGATTTTGAGACAATATGGTGGCATGAGTGTGGGTAAGAAGTCATGTAGAAATAAGTACATGCAAATTTTTGCAGCAAGAACCTGACCAAGGAAGCAAGATCTGATTGAGATGCTGATACCCTGACCTGTGATGCAAACATCAAAGGGAAGGGCTTAGTGTGACAATATAATTAATAGTAACCGTGTTGGGAAGATTAAATGTTTACAGTATCCCAAAGACAGGATTACAGTCACTTGAATGACAGTATCTGAAAGTTTTTGACAGTACTAACAATAGTGCCAAACCATAATGGTAGGATAGACAGGCCGTTATCTCCACAGAACTGTCACTGTATATTTTAAACAGATAGCTCACAGTCATTTCTCTGTTTCATCCAAGCGTTACCAAAGCATTCATCCAAACTTTAGCATCAACCCCTGCTATCAATACAAGCTGGGGGATGAAAGGATTGAGCAGAGCTCTGCTGAAAGGGACTTGGAGGTACTAGTGTATGACAAGCTGGACATGAGCCAGCAGTGTGCCCTCGCAGCCCAGAAAGCCAACCGCATCCTGGGCTGCATCCAAAGAAGCGTGGCCAGCAGGGCAAGGGAGGTGATCCTGCCCCTCTGCTCTGCGCTGGTGAGACCCCACCTGAAGTGCTGCGTCCAGATGGGGAGTCCTCAGCACAGGAGGGACATGGAGCTGTTGGAGCGCGTCCAGAGGAGGGCCACAAAAACAATCCAAGGGATGGAACACCTCCCGTGTGAGGACAGGCTGAGAGAGCTGGGGCTGTTCAGTCTGGAGAAGAGAAGGCTCCAGGGAGACCTGAGAGCAGCCTTTCAGTATCTTCAGGGGGGGCTACAAGAAAGAAGGGGACAGACTCTTCAGCAGGGGCTGTTGTGATAGGACTAGGGGAAATGATTTCAAACTGAGAGAGGGGAGATTAAGATTGGATATAAGGAAAAACTTTTTATGGTAAGGGTGTTGAAGCACTGGAATAGGTTGCCCAGAGAGGTGGTGGTTGCCTCATCCCCGGAGACCTTCAAGATCAGGCTGGACCGGGCTCTGAGCAACTTGATCCAGCTGTAGGTGTCCCTGTGCACTGCAGGGGAGTTGAACTAGATGGCCTTTATAGGTCCTTTCCAACCTCAACGATTCTATGATTCTATGAAATTGTCAGGTTTTTAATGGATAAATAAGGATCTGATAGGTGTGGGGTAAGGAAGAATAAAGTCAGACTATGAAAAGGAGTAGGTGTCTGAACGTTTTGAACAGAAGGACAAGACCACTAGAGAGAGACACATGGGACTCCACTGGAAGTTAATTAAAGAACACCAACAATTTGCCCAACATTACTATTCAGAGTGCTCAGCTTGGAAGAGGTCTACTACTACTTTCTAACCTTCCTGAGTCCATATGATTAAAAATACTTTTTTTTTTTTTTCTTCAAAGATAGAAAAAGGCGAGTCTAAATATATTTTCTTGTGGATTCTGCTTTGTTTTAGATTGTATCCTATGTTTTTTTTGCGTTTTTAATTTTAACGATTAAGGGTATGGTGGGAAATCATTAAAATTAATGGCAGATTAATACTATTAGTGCCAGGAGGAATTTAAGTTGTGTAATAGTGTTTAATGTGTTGAAACACTATCTGAAACCAACAAAAACACAGTTCAGATCAACTCACTTCCATTTGCAAAGAAATCGGAATATTTTCAGAATGAAATGGGCTGCTCAGTCACTGAGACATGACTATTCAAGCTGTTTATCACTTGAAAGAAATCCAAAAATCAAAACATTGTAGATTCTTCAGAGACAAAGAACATGCTGCTAGGCTTCCTTTTTAATTTCTTTCAGTTCAGCTTATGCAGCTATAGTACAAAATAGTGCATTATTACTAACACTGCATTAATTCACTTAAAAGAATGACACAGTCCCATGTATAGTATGAAAGGTAACTTTCTTCAAATACATCTGTTCAAACAGCCCTAACTGGAAATCAACAGATTACAAATCTTTATTTAGGCTGAGAGAGTCTTCTGGACCCAAACCAGTAAAGGAGCACTAGGTTACAAGTTCTTACTAGGGCTAGGAATGTGGTAAATAGGTAAGTCAGTTTTGCTAGCATTGAGTTTTGCAAATCTGATTTGGAAATGAGAAAACATTTCAGATGGCCACCTGTCCCACTACTCAGAGCTTTTAAAGGTCCTCTATTCTCTTTGGCAGTTTTTCTTCGGTTCTCTTTTCCTGCATTTTTCTCTCACCATCCTACTAGAACAGTATAGCATGCACAACTTGTCAGCTAGAGATTGAGGATGCTCACCAGTTCATCTGTGATGCCTGTTGGATATCAGTCACTGCTGTTTGATACCCAACAAACAGGGTATTATTCTCTATGCACCATAGCTCTTGGATCAATCAAATAAACTGCTTGGGATTAGACAAGAGAAACTGTAGTCTCAGATCAGAGCCATTATCCATCTAGTATGGTAACATGTCACTGACCAGATGTTTCAGAGGAACAACAGAGAGAGAAACCTGATGGTACATTCACATTCTAAGATGCTCAAAATAAGACCAAAGAATTTAGAAGTGTCTCTCTTCGTGAAACTTTTAGAAAAGATCTGTATCCCGTCTTAAACCTTCTCAAAATTCAGGATTTCCCTTTCCTTTTATAGCTCAGAAATGAGACAAGGAGATTTATCTACTTATCTTGTCTTCCGATTTTCATCTCTTTGTAACAAATAAGAGTCATTATTTTAAACTGCTTATTTCAAATTCTGTTTTAAAGCATTCTGTCTTCATTTAGCAGTTATAGATACTTGAAAAATACTGAGTCTTATTGTAATGGTTTAGATCAAATGAGAAAATTGCACTGATAGTGTTATATGATTTAGAGATAGAAAGTTCAAACTCAGTGGGAGATGTCTTTCAATTCAAAATGCTCTTTCTCTCAATAGCAAAACAAAGAATAAATCTTCAATGGATAATTATATTTATCATCCTAAAATATTGAAGTATTGTTTTGTTCAAGAAGCAAAACAAAATATGCAGAATTACACTAAATTTATATGAAATATCCTACACTTCTAAATCTTGCATGCTGATAGAGAAGCATTTTGTTTTAGTTTCCTTATGTTCATGTTTATTAACAATGTCTTTAGATTTGTTAAATGTGTCACAAATATACATGTAATTGTTATAATTAACAGAGGGATATGATGAATGTAATTGTGTAGAGATTTTATTTTTGTGTGGATAAGTGTGTTATAATGAATATAAAATATATTAATCTGTAATAAGTTTGATTAATGCATTTAGTTTACATATATAGCATACACATTAAATAATACTCTTTATTAAAGATGGAATGAGAGCAATGCTATCACTACCTTACTGTGTGGAGCTTGCAGTTGTGTTTCTTTGCATGTAACAAAAGTCGTATCCAAAAGTGGTCATGGGTAAGGCAGAGCACATCTCAAAAATCTGAGGTTGTTCATTCCTCATGAGCTCAGAACCCTGGCAGTACTATGTACTCTCACTGCAAGACATTGTAATAAACTTCAACACTTATTTCTTCAAGCTACAGCTCCCAGGTTTTGTAAGCATCTAATGTTTCTGGTGAAGCAGTGGTATTTCCAAATCTTTATGGATTTAAGACTGGACCATGGAACTGTGAGGCCACAAGAGTTCATCAGTAAAGATCAGTGTTGAAAACTTGTGATGAGTGAGGCCAACTCATAGAACTGGAATATTTGGAGTATTTAGATTTGTTATCCTTTTTCCTGTATATAGAAATGAATACATGGGTACTGATTACATCTCCAGCTGCTCCATTATCCTGCTTTCCAGTAACATGTCTGCTCTAATAATAGTAATAATAATGACAACTACAACAAAAGTATTAAGACTATAAGGACAAGGGAAGAAAAAAAAAATATTCTGGTATACTTTCATTGTGCCTGAACTTTTGCAACTCAGAGATTTCTAAAGGTAGAAGTAATATCCTTGTGCTATATCTTTCATGGATTTTTTGTTGTTTGCTTCTTTGTTTATTGAATATTTTATCTAATCACATTTGAACCACTGTAAAACTTTGGCATTTACAAAGAACCTGTAAGAAGGAGCTCAACCATTTCATTTGTTGCAGGTAACGGTACATCTTCTGGTTTGTTCTGAACCACTTTTCCTGCTAGCTGTGTTTGATGCTTGTTTATTCTTTACTGAACGAGAAAAAAAGCAAACATTCTATATTCGTGTTCTGCATACCATTTATGATCTTATATGGATCTCAGCAACATCTGCCCCCAGTTATCTCATCTTCAGCAAGTGTCATAGGCTATATTCCTTGTTGGGAAAATGTTTCAGTTGTTGAATGACTTTCTTTCCCTTATCTATTCCTTTGAAGTTGTAGTTTATATATTACAGTAGTTCCAGCATCTCATTCCTAGTTCCTTTATGTAAATGATATCTCATCAAGAGTTGTTCATTTTGGGAATTTTTAAAATAGTTTCAGCCGCTGCTACTTCAATGCAAGATGCTTCTTCTGTATCATCTGTATCAACTCTCAGAAGAAAATTCTCAAAATACTGAATATGTATCTGATGTATTTTAAGTTTTCTACTGCAGCTCTATGTTTTCTAAGTGTTTGTTTTTACTTCTATTGCCTTGACATTACTGTCTCTGTTTCAAGCTTTCTGTTTCTGAGATGTTTTTGCACTCCTGTAAGTGAGGTTTTTGTGCTGATAGTACTTGCATTTCTTTTTTATTTTTCTAGGTGGCCACAACTTCAGCATTCTAGAGNTAACTAGCCATCACGATGCCTATATAAATTTTACTTTTTTTTTTTTTTAATTTTTAATGTCTTCTCATGAAGTTTTTTCACTTTTTCAGAATTTCACCATTTAGCATAAAACTATGTTAGTGAATATTGGATATTTGTTTTTTTTTTTTCCTTGATAAGAATATTGAATGTAAATATTCTATAATCATGGATGCACTGATTATAAAATTTGAATAAGCTCAGCATGATTTTCTTCTATCACTATGAGTTTACATGTGATAATGTAATGTATTTCAGGAGTCTAAACATGTATTTTCCTGTTATATCTTCATGAGTTAATCTATTTCAATTTAACTCTGTGTGTCAGGTAACTGAATGAACCTTTTATCACATCTTTCTGTCCTGATAAGATTTCCCTCAGTATGTTTCAGCTACGCTTATTCTCCTGGCTGGCTGATTTATAGTAAAGATCTTCTACTATGTTTTCATTTTAGGATTTAAACCCATTGGGATTCTTCATTTCCTGGTAAGACAAAAGATTTATTTATCTGCTTGACTCTAGGCTTTAGTACACCTCAGCCAATAAGAAGTGCCTTCTTGATCTGAAAACTTCTTCTCCATATCCTATATGTTTTAAGGATCTGGCTTCCTTGGGGTAGCTATCTTCGTATTTCCTTGGCAAGTGACAATCAGAATGACGAAGATCTAAGAAAGGGAAAGATTACAGGTGTGCTTGCAGATATTCATCCCCCACAGTTCCCATAGTCCTTGCAAGGGAAAGGTTTGAAACTAAACAAACCCCTGAGATAGTATTCATGCAAAGATTATACAAGTTTTGTGAGAGACAACTTGTTTTATTCTAAATAAGCAGGGGATCATTTCCTTTGAACTAGAAAACATGTTTAAATAACTATTGTATTTTGCTTACTTTTTAATGAAACTGTTGACAAAACAAAATGTCTCCATCAGTTCTATATAACAGATTTCTTTCCTTACTCAAAAACCCTTAAAGAGTAAGGACACTTCACTGCTGAGATTCAGAGTCACAATGAGAGTCTCATAGTGCAAGGTGAAGAAGTTAGTATAAAGTATGAGTATACAAAATAATATATAATCATCCTCTAAATATCATCTTTTCTCAAGATAAAAATGCAATGACACAAAAACAAACAATGCCTTTTTATATAGAATATTCTTCTAAAGCAGAATTGTATTATACAAAATCATTTCAAAGAATGTTTATTGACAAACATTATTGGTCACTCACTGAATAAGATTCATCCAGACCAATGGGTCTTTATCTTATTTTTAGTGTCCTTTCAGGCTGACACTACTTCATGGCAGCCAACAGTTGGAAAATTGTTTTCAGTGGGATTTATTTGACTGGGTAAACAAATTAAGAAAACCGTTGCTCATAAGGATACACACCATTTGGAATAGTTCTATTTGCTGGGGCTTTACAGAAACTAAGGTGAACCATAACACAATGCTTCTCAGAAAGCAGAATAATAAATAGCAGTATAACAAAATGTATGCAGTATGTGGATGCAATAACATTGTGACTCTCATGAATGCTGGAAAGAATGATTAAACGTATCGCACCTGGACCAGGAGCAGTTTAGAGACCCCACTATACTTGCTATATAACATGGGTTCATACACACCAGCTCAGAAATGGTACACTTACAACGGACATTTTGGAAGCCTCAGACAGGAATGAAGTGTCTAAATGACTTGTTCTTTCGCCAAAGCATTGAAAACAAACAGAAAGTCTCTCTAGTTGTTCACAGGAGTCCCAAGATTGTTTCAATACTGTTAAACCTTGGAAAATAAGAAGCATATGAAAAGTATTAGAACAAGTCTATAGTGCAGTTCTTGCTATATTTCTCATCCTACATCTGCTAGCAAGAGGCAAAAGGAAAAAAAAATAAAACCAAGAAAAAAATAACAGTGCATTTTTATAAAGTGTAATTGCAGTGTGATTTGAATGCCAGAAAGCCAGCGCCTAAGTAAGATGCTTGTTTCAGTTGTCCCAGCTGTATGTTGCCAATGTAGACTTTAGTTTAATTGCGGGTGTTCTTTAAAGTAAATCATTATCTACCATTGTCATTCCAAAATGATAAAACATTAAAATAGAAGCAACATTCAGCACCATTTAGACAGATCTGGAAAATTTTTTAAAGTATGTATTCTGTAGTCTTTAGATCACAGAATTTTATACAGTTGCTAGAAAGACCTTTCAGATCAAAATGTAAGCCAAATTATCCATAAAATATTGTAAACGGGTAGAGGAAAAAAGGATAAGCCTTCTCATTTCCCCATTTGTCTGAAATTGGAAATGCTATAAAGATATTTAATTACTGTCATTTCATCAGGACGTCTCTTCAGTCAGTGCATGAAACAGAGATCATGAGACATCAAACAGTTTCTTTCAAGCAGGGGGAAATCCAAAACTCCCCAGCAAGATGTGATAAAGGAAAAGAAGATGTGACATGGTACTTGGCATTTTAAAAGTCACATGGATGACAAAAATATTCTCTAATGATCCTGAATGCCAAGGTCAAAATTAAGGGAACCCTAGGAAAATTTTAAAGCTCCTTTGCGTAACATGTAATAGAAGCATAAGATGCTATGGAATTGTTGCATGTCAGCCAAAATTAGAATTATTAGTAGTATGTTTCTGTACCAGAAGCTATATTCCGTCCCATTGTTCTTATCCACAGCTTGGCTACATACATACTTTCTGCCCTGTGTGGGAGCAGCTGAAAGACACAGAGTGTACAGGGACACAACAGAAGGCAGCAGAGTCACTCTGTAGCTTACAGAAGGGTAAAGCAGCAGGTTGCAGATGCTGTGAGCAATAACTGGATTTGTTTGGTGATCATGGGATTTACATTGAATCTGTGTGTCACTCTGCCTTAGTGGTTCTGACATATTGCTCCTTACACTACCTTATTGTTTATTTAAGAAAGTTTCCTCTGTTGCTGGAACTTTGCCTCAGACCATTTTCTCTCTTAAAAATCAGAAGAATAAAAATATACATATTTCCCTGGAGGGGATTATTCTTCACCTAGCCCACCTGCAGATTAAAATATAATACAGCTCTGTATAATATTTTAGAACCAAGATATACTCAAATAAATTCTACAACAAAGGAACACCACTACCACATCTCCCATCCACCCTGTCTGCAAGACTGTGCAGCAGAGGAAAGAGAAAGAGTGAGAAATGTGTTCCCCTTTTCCATGTAAACACAATCACTTCCTTATAGTCACAGCCTAGCTAACATCCTGTATCACTTGGGAACATAATTTATGGCAACTGCACTAGAGTGGAAATGTTTATGCTTTCCTTCAGAAATATATATGTTGAATATCTGATCATCGTAGTTTTCAAATTGTGCTATTTAGAAGCTATTTAGTGTGGTAGGATTCTAGGATGACCTAATTTAGACTTCCCAAGTGTAGCTAACAACATTTTCCCTGAGATTGCCGTTCCCATAGATATCCGATACTGGATGCAATCTGTTCCGTTCCAAAGACACAGGTCAAACCTACTGGTTACTCAGTTCTGTACCAGTCATGTTAAACCTGATCTGGTTGGAGACAAGAGGTGCCCTTCTCCTACAAACAGTAATTTATTTTATAAGCCTAAAGGATACGTGACTTTAAAGGGAGGATTTATTTCTCCATAACTAGTACGGACATTAAGTCAGCCAATTAAAGCAGGGAAATCAGGTCTACGTACCGCTCACTGTGTCGGAACAATTTCTCAAGAGGCTTCTACAGAGCAGTCTTCAGGAAGAGAGAAATGCAGCCTCTGCTCATTCTTCATGGATCAGTGTCCCAGTGCGTGCCTCCTTCTGGACACAACTCATCTTTGCTGTTTAGACTGATACGCCAAGCCCATCTGGTTCCACTAAGATCCTCTAGGTTTTACAAGGCTCCAGCCACATTCTTTGGCTCCAGCTTGCAGAATGTGCTTCCTGGGTAGAGGATCTCTGTCTGCTATCACTTTTTGGAAATGGATCTGAAGCTATAAAAACAACACTGAATCCCCTAAGAGTACCTCTACATTCTTAAAAGGCGTAGCTCCCCAGTTCACCCCCAGGTCTTGACAACTCTCCTTGAAGCCAGAGTAGATAGTTTTAGCACTCTAGGCATAGCCTAAAACTCAATAGGAGTGTCTGTGTGCATTTTTTCCCTCTACTTGTTGACACCCCAAATTATGCAAGGGAACGTTATCTGGAGAAAGGAGATACAAATTTTCAAGAAATTTCTAAACCAACAGCTATTTAATTTGGATAATACAGAAAATACTAGGAGCCAAACCAGCATCTACTGACTTGTTTCTTTTTCATCATTCTAATTCTCTGAGGGAAAAAAAGAAAAAAAAAAAAAAAATCTCTTACCTTCTGGAACAAGATTTCTGCTCCAAATACGGTTTCCTCTTTGGCTAATAAAGACAACATCCTTTGGCATGTCTGGGCCAGCAAATAACAGACCTGTTCTTACACATGAAACATTCTCCAGTCTATAAGTTCCCCTTCCTGGCTGTTTTGTTTTTGGACACTTGGCACAGTTATCTGCTTTTTCTTTGTTTTTGTCTAGGGTCTTTTCACTGCCCAAAGAGTTGGTTCCCTGAAGAGGAACTAAAGAAAACTGTTTTTGCTCAGGATACTGTCACTGTGTTTGTTTGGGCAAAACATATGCAGGTGCTGATGGCCATCAGCAGGTGTTCAGAAAAGCTCTGCTGTGTCTAGTTTACAACCGCTGAAGTCTTTTATTGATTACACCCAAGATTCATTTGGGATAAAGAAAACTGCTTTTCCCATATAACTTTCAGATACATATTATATTTGTACAACATAATGACCCCAACAGAGCAGAGAACATTTTAGATAATCCCCAAGTTACATATACTTTGCAAAACAGAGTACTCACTTGGGACATGGGAAGAATACAGGCATCAATATGGCTTAAATTGTTGTTAAATTGGGATTCCTATGATGGACAGATTTTAGTTTCTCTCCCAAATATTTGCTTTATCCCATGACATAATAGAAATATTCTGAAAAGTAACTTCATTTTGTTCCCTGCATGTTTTTGTATTGGATAACAAATTACATTTGAGGCTTTCCTGATTTTCTAAAAAGAACTGTGTGCTTGGAAAATTGCACATTTTTTTCTACTAAAGCATTCATATCGGTGAAATATTTTGTGCCCAGGATGTAACATGCAGCCTAGATCCATTTCAGAAGTTTGAATTTTGGAATTGCTTCAGTTTGGTCCCGTTTACTGAGTTTCCATTTGAGCTTGAAATGCACTAGGTGCACTCCTTGAGTACTCCTTCCAGCTGAGAGAAACCTGAAAAGCATTCAGTTTATGCATTCTAAAATCTCTCCAAGACCACTGTACAAGTACTATAAGGGTGAAAACTCATACTCAAAATACATAAAGTGTTAATAGTCATGCTTAGTTTCAAGAGCACTCTTCTGATCTGAGCTAAATATGCGTGTAGATAAACACCAAGATGAGTCTCAGCAATGAATTAAGAGCAATGAGAGGCCCTCAGAACAGTTTATAGTAACCTATTTATTTATTCCCTTCATAACAGAACTGAAAATATCACCTCTTTTTGTCACTCCACCATTACTTCATAACTATATACTGAAAAACCAATGAGTGAAAACTTCTATCCATCTGGATGGATAAGATGGAAATTATTATTTATTTTCTGGTGTGTTTGTAATGTGTCTGATATCATAGATGACTTACTGCCTAATGTCTGGGCAGAAAACCGAGATCAGATGTTAAACATATTTCCTTTATGATCTAAAATGGATCAAGATTCCAGGGGAATAAGCAGTGTCAAAATTATGAATATTATTACACTCAAAAATATAGCAAAAGAACATTGTCAGGTTTCAATGTCAGACACTCTCTATCCTTTGACTCTGGTGGAAGGTGCAAGAAGTGTTTGATTCTCCTTCACCCACAAGATTACAGCAGTGAATGTGTCATGAGGTACAACATAGGAGACAGCCAGGAACATGCCAAAGGTCCTAGAATTATGATAAGACCTGTAATTACGTAAGACAAAAGTAAAAGTAAGGTCATCTGTCCAAAGTTAATCAACCAGGGTAGGNCGATCCATACTCCAGTCAATGTACAGAATAGATATTGCTCACTTCACCATCAGTTTTCAGCCTCTTTCTTTTCAATGTTCAGTGTGTACTTGCAAGTTATCTGCTTGACACTAGTTTGATCTGTTCCTCATGTGAGTTTTTCTACTGTTTACCACTGATGCATATGAATGCTTCAGAAAAAATTTGTCTTCACAACACCCCTGTGAGAGGATTACCTTTATTCTTCTGTACAGAGAACTGAGACACGAGGAGATAAAGGCAAAAAGTGCACACTTACGTGGAGTGGATAATCTGAGATTCATCAAACCTGATAATTTGCATCATACGGTATGATACAGGAGGCTGTTTGCTCAAAACACAGCTTCAGTTGCAAACACGAGCACACAGTGTTTCTGCAGAGCAGACTTCGATGTGAAACTGGACAGTAAGAATACACACACCAGAGGGGACACGGGTTCCCTTTGGCTGTACTTTCAGGGAAGAGCCTTTTTTCCCTTCTTGCCTCAGCACTGTTGCCATCCTGGAGAGGCAGCAGCGGAATGTAATCTTGGAGGAAACTATGTCATATTCAAACCTGGCACCTTTCTGAATAACCTGAGCATTCGTTATGGCAGGGAGAAGAAAAAATGTTATTAGTGACTCACTACAAAATATTTGTGAAAGATCGTGATAATACTCCTTACAGTCCGAAGGCAGATTTGTAAAATAAAGTTCACAGTTTTTGTCAGCCCTTGGACATACCACTCTAATGGCCAATGAAAAAGTCTGGAAATGATCAGAAACTATGGAGGCAATTATCAGAGTAATTCTTGATTTGTAATGTTACATCCTGAAACCTGAATTTTCATTCTCATAATACACTTACGTGAAAGCCAATACAAATACTTGTTGTACTGGATCACTTCTCTAAATGCCTTTAAACAGAATGAAAATTGAAA
>VXAV01003169.1:172303-182328 GCA_013399715.1 Alectura lathami
TTTTTTACATTTTTAACATTTTTATGGTGTACAAATAATCATTATGGGAGTAAGGTATTATGAAGATTCTACTCATGTAATTTTTTTAAATATCTAACTCAAGAAATGATGCTCACTATTAGATATAACTAAAATTCTCAATATCAAATTATAAGTACATGTGACTCAGAATATAGGCCTGTTAGTTTTCTTCCTCTAGGTTATACTTCCCCAAACCATGTAAAAACACTCTGTCTAGTCCAGTCCTTGAATGGCATGTTAGCAGCTATAATGCTGAAGAAGATGTTTTCTTGCTTTAATTGATACATGTGCATAATTTCAGAAATGACTTAGTTGTTTCTTTCATTAGTCTAATCTTTTTCTGGTCATAGTGAACATTGCCTACACAATTACAATTCTGTGACTGTAATTGATGTTTTATCTACTGATCCATCAATTCTATACAGAAAATGATCTGAATGTTACAGCTTGAGTACTTTTTCCTAAACAGCCTTTGAGATTATATATTCTATTCTAAGTACATCTTCAGAAACCTTTGTAAAAGAGATTATTTTATAATTTAAACAAAGAGTAAAGCAATTACTCACCAGCACAGCTACAGTATATCTAAACTCATTTTCCTTCTTGAGAATGTGTACTTCAGATCAGTGTCCCAAAACTACCTTAGAGGGAAGACTGTTATTTTTTTTTTTTCCTTTTTTTTTTCTCAGTTGACAAATATTGGCAAAAAGGGTAAAATTATTTAGTTTTACAAAACCAAAACTTCATTCATAAATTCAGCTATTTTAAACAATGGTATTTTATACTGTTTTACATTTTTTCTCTCCTTGGATTTATTAACACTTGGAAAAAATATTCAATTATTTAGATTTTATATAAAGCTTGTAGTTGTTGAGCCTCTGCCCTTACATAAATTATCATTTAATGCGGTATGTAACAGAAGCCAGAGTGTAAATATCTTATCAGGTTCTGAGTCATCTCATAAAGCCAAAATAAATTCTTTGTTGCTAGGGGGTCTCAGCCCAAAACAGCAGAGTGTGGGTTTTTGTTGTTGTAGAAAAGCTGGAAAATGTCTTTCCCTGATTGTAATTGCAATATTTTCTGGGGTTTTTCGTCAGAAAGAGCATCTTCAGATGATCTTGGGAAGTATATCCCACAGAAAAAAAGTTAATAGCTTAGTAGTACTAGTGTTTTGATATGATCACATTTTACTATTCAAGACCTTCTGAAAGGTACTGTACACTTTTAAAGGAGCTATCTGTAAGGAATTATAAGATGAGAGATTATGAGAGAAGTATGAATGAAAATGGGATTGAGTGCACCCTCAGCAAGTCTGCAGACGACACCAAGCTGAGTGGTGCAGTTGACACACCTGAGGGATGGGATGTCATCCAGAGGGACCTGGACAGGCTTGAGAGGTGGGCCCATGTCAACCTCATGAAGTTCAGCAAGGCCAAATGTAAGGTCCTGCACCTGGGTCAGGGCAATCCCAAGCACCAATACAGGTTGGGCGGAGAATGCCTGGAGAGCAGCTCTGAAGAGAAGGATTTGGAGGTGTTGGCTGATGAATTCAGCCTGAGTTGATAATGTGCCAGCCACATCCTGGGCTACATCAAAAGAAGTGTGGCCAGCAGGGCAAGGGAGGTGATCCTGCCCCTCTACTCTGCTCCCGTGAGATCCCACCTGGAGTGCTGCGTCCAGTTCTGGGGCCTCCAACACAAGGACGACATCGAGCTGTTGGAGGGGGTCCAGAGGAGGGCCACAAAGATGGTCAGAGGGCTGGAGCAACCCCTCTATGGGGACAGGCTGAGAGAGTTGGGGCTGTTCAGCCTGGAAAAGAGAAGGCTCGAGGGTACCTGACAGTGGCCTTCCAGTACTTAAAGGGGCCTACAGGAGAGCTGGGGAGGTATAAGGGCATGTAGCGACAAGAAGAAGGGTAATGGCTTTAAGCTGAAGAAGGTAGATTTAGACTAGATATTAGGAAGAAATTCTTTACTGTGAGGGTGGTGAGATACTGGAACAGGTTGCCTAGAGAAGCTGTGGATGCCCCATCCCCTGGCAGTGTCCAAGGCCAGGCTGGATGGGACTCTGAGAAACCTGGTCTAGCAGGTGGTGTCCCTGCCCATGGCAGGGGGGTTGGAACTAGATAACAGTTAAGGTCCTTTTCAACACAAATCATTCTGTGATTCTATGAAAATAGGGAGTTTTAAAAAGAATGAATTAACAGTCAATAAACAATGTTCCAATAATAGTGAAGAACAATCTGGTACAAACTCACTAGTGACATAAACTGTGGAAGTAGACAGAAATTGAGGGGGAAAATATGTATTATAATATAGTTTATTTCATTACCTTTATATTTATATATATATCATAACTGTGATAAACACACATGATTTGAAATTTACTTTTTTTCTCATATACAGGAGAAATATGGAGTAGAAAAGGTAGTAGACAATATGATAATAAATAAAAAGTATTTTATAAATTTTACAATTTTTTTTTACACTTTTGTAAATTGTGAAAAGTGATAAAGGAACAGAAGAATACTATAATAATTTATTGAGTGAGAGAGCCATTAAGACCTAAGAGCAACATTCATTGCAAGAAAATTGTAACAAAATTACTATTAGTATATTCAGTAAATGGAAAAAAAAATATTCTTTAAATATCCCTTTTTAATATACCTATAAAGAAATAATTGAAATGTGAATACACAGTACAGTCTACTTCTGCAGGAACTGAGAAAGATGTCAGGAGCCATCTATTATCAATACTAACAAAGCATAGTGGGGAAAGGGAGCGAGATTATGGTTCCAAACTCAGCAAAATGCCCAGAAGCAAGATACTGTTGAAAAACTGACACTGCCTGTTGCTTCCAGAGATTCCTCCAGAGTAACTTAAAACTTCTGTCTTACACAAGTCCAAGTTAAATTTGCATCTTTGTGGTGGCAACAGAGCCTGACTCCTGCTGAGTGGATCTGATGCCTGTATCTTGTCTCCCTGTGAGGTATTGACTTAATTTCTCAGAAAAAGTGTGAGAGTATATTTTATATTTTAGGATATAAAACTGGTGAAAAATCATAGCACTATACATTGCTAAATTTCAAGTATCATCTACCATGAATAAATATATTCAATTAAGATAATATTCAAGAGTTCTTAAAACTTGGCTGAGGAAATGTCTGTTCCTCTGATATTTGCTTTTAATAAATCTCCAAACAAGACAATTCCTGCAGCGTGAAGAAATGTTAATCTTCTGTATTCAGTAGCTGGTAAGTCTGACATCCATCCTAAGTAAAAATGGAAATGCTGGTGTAGAATTCACTGATAAAGAATTCAGTGATAGGAACACAGTTAATGCCAGCCAAAATGGTTTTCTGTAATTCAGATCTAGTCAAATAAGCCTGATTCTATTGTTTGATTAGACAACAAATCTGGCTGAAAAGGTAGATATGCAGATGTTGTATACTCAGATCATGATAGACATACGACACATTTTGGTCCAGAAGTCCGATTAACATTACACAATATCAATAGATCACATGAAAAAATGAGCTAACCAAACAATGGATCCCAAGGGGTTATGTGTCATCTGGGAATGATCACCAAATATGTGTTTCCAGTGGAGCTCCATAAGGATTAGTTTATTCAAAATTCAACTTTTATGCAGTGTTCTTAACAACGGTCCCGAAATAAACAAAAATCACAGATAAATCCGATGGATGATGTACATATTGGAGCAATGACTAATAAAGACGTAGACAAGGAAATTGGGTTGATGTATTATTTTGAGTAAAATGGACACACTTACAACCAGATTCAACAGAATCAAATAAGAAATCAAATGTCTTGTAGCAACGGTTGCAGGAAATTTATGCGGAAGGCAGGACTCTATAATGAAAACTAAGATTCCAGGGAGGATTTAAGAGCCATAGTGGACAAGCAACTTAATGTCTCATGTCAATGAGATGCCACTGCAAAAAAAAAAAAAGTAATAGGAAAAGCAAAAGTGAGACAATGAATTTCTCACTGTTGTAAGATGTAGAGGGATTCAATATCGGAATGCCATTCACAATATTACGCCCCCTCTTTTTAAAACAGTTCAGGGAAATTCAGGGAACTTCCATGAAAACTCTTTGAATGATCTAATTTTAAGCTTTCCTAAATGAGGCCAAACTGCTTACATGGCAAGATGGAGATGTGAACTGATCAAAGTGTAGCTACTAGAGTCGATTAGTGTTTTAGAGCCTAGCTACTAGAGTGCAACTACTTCCTACACTAGAGTGCAGGAAAAACTTGGAACAGATCCTCCTGGAAGTAATGCTAAGGCACATGGAAGACAGGCAGGTGATGTGAGGTAACCAGCATGACTTCACCAAGAGAAAGTCCTGCCTGACCAACCTGGTGGCCTTCAACGATGGCGTAACTGCATCAGTGGACAACAGAAGACCCACTGATGCCATCTATCTGGACTTCAGTAAGGCCTTTGACACGGTCCTCTATAAAATCCTTCTCTCTAAACTGGAAAGATATGGATTTGGTGGCTGGACAGTTCGATGGATGAAGAACTGGTTGCAAGATCGCACCCAGAGTTTGGTGGTCAATGTCTCAATATCTGGATGGAGATCAGTGATGAGTGGTGTCCTTCAGGGGTCTGTTCTGGGACTGATGCTCTTCAGCATCATCAAAGACAATGACATCAGGATTGAGTGCAACCTCAACAAGTTTGCAGATGGCACCAAGCTGTGTGGTGTGGTCAGCACACCTGAGGGACAGGATGCCATCCAGAGAGACCTAGATAGGCCGGAGCAGTGGACCCAGGATAACCTCATGAGCTTCAACAAAATGAAATGCAAGGTCTGGTATCTGGGTTGCGGCAACCCCGCTATTAATACAAGTGGCGGGACAAAAGGATTGAGCAGAGCCCTGCCAAAAGGGACTTGGGAGTACTGGTGGATGACAAGCTGGACATGAGACAGGTTGTCTCGCAGCCCTGAAAGCCAACCACATCCTGGGCTGCATCCAAAGAAGTATGGCCAGCAGGGCAAGGGAGGTGATCCTGCCCCTCTAACCCTCTACTGTGCTGGTGAGACCCCACCTGGAGTACTGCGTTCAGATGTGGGGTCCTCAACACATGAGAGACGTGGACCTGTTGGAGCGCGTCCAGAGGAGGGCCACAAAAATGATCCAAGCGATGGAACACCTCTCTATGAGACAGAAAGTTGAGGCTGTTCAGCCACGAGAAGGCTCTGGGAAGACCTGATAGTGGCCTTTCAATATCTAAAGGGGGGCTACAAGAAAGAAGCGGACAGACTCTTCAGCAGGGTCTGTTGTGATAGGCCCAGGGTAAATGGTTTCAAATTGAGAGAGGGGAGATTTAGAGTGGATATAAGGAAAAAGGTTTTTACGATAAGGGTGGTGAAGCACTAGCACAGGCTGCCCAGAGAGGTAGTGGATGCCCTGTTCCTGGAGACCTGGAGGTCTGGATGGGGCTCTGAGCAACCTGATCCAGCTGTAGATGTCCATGTTCACTGCAGGGGAGTTGGACTTCATGACCTTTGAAGGTCCCTTCCAACTCAAACAGTTCTATGATTCTATGATTTTGTTAGAGTCACTGAATAGAAACTGAAGACAGATAAATTGAAATGAGAAACAAGTCAAAATACTTTTACAGCTGGCATGGAAATGGTAGTTATAAATGGATTGTAAATAGGAATCTACTTACTAATAATAATCTCTGTAATAATCTGGGCCAGTTCTATCTTGTTTTCTTCCCTTTCTCCCTCTTTATTTACTTGAAATGCTGAAATGTTCTGTCTGAATATATATTTATTTCCATCCATATGAAAATAACAAAAAAACACAAAGTTATCTAGAAGGCCAAACAAAACTAATTTTGAAGGCATATTGCTGAAGTTCAGGTGTAAACATTGGAGTTGACGATAAACTTTTACAATGAAGGAGTAGTTTTATACATATTGCAAAACAGCTGCATAGGAATTCTAAACATAATTACTCTAGAAGATGAGTATTTGATGAACATTTTGGGATAGCAAGAGTGTAAAAATATAAATTTTTTATTAATTTTTGTTCAAAAGCTAAACCAGAACTCTTTCTATATCTCTCTGTATTTTTTAAAGAGTGCTGGAGGAATCTTCCTTTCCATCTCCACTCCAGATGCACTTCCGGGTATTTTCTCTCTAAAAAATTCAGTTCTATTCCTAAACCTAACCGCATCTTTAGTATGAACCTTAAACTTAAACACAGACTGAGCAGTAGCAAAGACAAACAGTGCCTCACTGAAATGAAAACAGTGCCTCACCTCTACACCCTACAATTCCTTTTGTAGCCCCTTTCCAGCCCCACTACAGCTGCATCTCTAGGTTTTCTCTCTTTTAATCCTAATCCCAGTCTAACCCTAACTCAAGGTACACAAAAGCAAAGTCAGTACAAAGTGACACAGAGTAATTCCTGAATAATCCTCATAATAAACCAAATATTTTCATATTTCAAAACCTTGATTACAGGCTTGGGGTATTATTTCAGCATTATTGATCTTTTAGATCAACAACTCTATACGCCCTCAGGAAAAGACTTTTATTTATTGTTGCAGTATTTAGAGAATACGATCAGGGTTTTAGACACACTATGACAGTCTTTTTCCATTCTTAGAAGTGGAAATTACAGAGATAGGTCTTCTTACCAAAGACTTCTGGATTCAGTCTTCAACTGGAAAATCTCCCACATATTCCATATGTAATTTCTGTTTAGAGTGAGTTCATTCACCTCAAAAATTATGTGATAAGGGAAACCAGATGTTTGATAAACTGAAGGCATAGATACTCATCTGGCTGATGAAGAGAAGATACTTGTTTGTTTCCTATGTGTCAATGAATGCTGGTGGTTATTCTGTAGTCCAGTGTGCCTTCTCTGGCAACCATCTGTAAAGAATTCTATGTCTATTCTTTAAAATAGAATTTTTAATTTTACAACATCTCCTAGAGAAGTAGAAATCAAGAATGAGGGTAAACCTGAGCTTAAGCTGGCTGCCATTTCTTGTCTGTTTCAGGATGAACTATATCACTTTTTATGCCCTAACACGCACAAAGATATGAAGTACCATTCAACTGCCAGCTGAAATGCCCTACAGTATTTGATATGGGGATGACAGAGAAGACATGGGATTTAAAAGAGTTTCATGGCTCTATATTGTCAGAGTTGGATGCCTACTGGGATACCCTGGAGTGCCTCTACTGGCATTAGCTTACTGTGTTTAAGCAACTAAACTGAGCCCTGGTTCTCCATTAACTCAGTTAGAAGGCCAATCACTTGCTGCATATGTGGGCGGTTAACAAGAAGGATCTATGTTTATGAGCCTTGATTTGGAAATGAAACCCAATCCAAATCACTATTACCAGGAAATCTACAGCCTGTTTAGATTAAATGTGTAAAAGATAAAACATTTTTGAAACATAAAAATTTCTTCAATGAGTCCTTAAATCTTTTCTGCATAGAATCCTCGACAGGGTGGTAGGCAGAAAATTGGCTGAGATATATCTATATGTGAAGTCTTATCCAGGCCTTCTGGTCCTCAGAATGAGCTGCTGATAATAATGGAAACCTCATAGAATAAGCCTATTTATTTCAAGGCCCTCACAAGTGGATATGTCAGCAGGAAAATCCCTCCCTGTTCCGGGAAAGATTAAGTGTGTGATAAGAACTTCACAAGGTGTACCCCAGTATAAATATTCCCACAAACAAATGGCAAGCCCTTGCTTGTAGATTCATAGTAGGATGTTTTAGTGAAATTCTTTCATAAAGTGTTTTATTTTGTTTACTTCTTTTGTTCTGAGAAATCATGGATCTACTCTTTTCAGGAACAAATCAGTGTAAGACAGCGTTCATGGAAAACTTCAATGCTGATCCAAAATGAATGCTTAGATTTTGGAAAAATAGTAAGTGAAAATGGGAAAGTTCAGTGGCAAGCTTATAAGAAAAATAAATGTATAGCCTGCAATACATACATGTACTTTGCAAACAGAGTGAAGTATATTAAAGGCTATTGGGAAGTGGAATTTTGGGATACAATCCAATTTTTATAACTCTGTCATTCTAAATTAATGAGGAAAAAATAAACCTATTCACACAAGTACATTTTTGCTGTTGTGGTGCTAACACACACACAGAAAATTATATTTAAAACATATTATTTTGTGTTCCACACAGATAAAGTTGCAATTTACTGTTCCAAGCACAGCAGCTGCATGAAAACTTCAGCCATTTTGTACAATTCTCTATTTTTTTCTTGAAATATCAATTTATGAAGTCATATGAATTTGTGATAATTACCACTATCTTTGAATCAGTTTCAAATTCTTTATGAAAATAAAAGAGTGCAAAGATGATATTGGCAGACATTGTTGAAGAGAATGGTTAGAAAAACATTATCTGAGAACTCTGAATTTGATAAAAAATAAGAATAGTATGAAACACAAATACTGTGAATGTTTAAGGTTGAGACTTAACTTGGGGGACACGTGGGACATCTAGATATTGCAGGTACAGCATCTGAGACTTGCAATATTAAGTTTATAATGGTTCCTTCTATAGGCTTACTAATTCTAATTGAATTGATTACGTGTATCACAGGTGAATTAATAGAAGTCTACTTGAAAAGCAGGAGGATTCTTATAGATGTACAATAGAAAAATGTAGATATATTTAGAAGAAATTTTCAAATAAAATCCAGTTACTTTTGTGCATGCAAATATTTTGACATCAATAATGAAGACCTTTCTAATCACATTACTTACTAGAACGGTTTAATGAATGTGTGAAAAAGCTTCTTTCTTTGGCTTTGTTGTCCTTCCAGAAAAGAACCAAGAGTGAGTGCAGTGAAAAATAGATTTTGTATTGATATATACAGATAAGACAAAAACTTTAATAGTAACAAGGACAGCATCATATTAGATGACTCTGCTCCAGATTCAAAATTCTTTGAATATAAATGCAAACTTTGCATTACCTGATTTTCATTTTTATTTTTCGCAAGGTCGTAATGAGAAAAACTAAGCATATTTCCTAACATTAAGAAATAGAAGAGGCAGAAGAATCTCTCAGATTTATTCCTAGAGTAAAGGGGGAAAAAAAAAAAAAGCAGTCAGTGTGGGAGTTCTTGAGAAAAATGTTGATACCATAACTACTAAGCACAGTATGTACACAAAAGCAAGATGACTTGGGATGACACATTTGTGAAAGTAACATTTATGAGATATCATTACTCATGTCAGCTGTATTTTTATTAAAATCTTAGCTTGAATGCATTTGTGAAAACTATTGAATAAAATTAATATTCTGGCAGCTTTGGAAAACAACAACAACAACAAAAAAAAACACCTAATGTCTAGTTCCCAGTAATTTAAGAATACCAGCATAAGAAACAGATGGCAAAACAGTTCAATATCCTTTGGAAAATCTTCTGTTAGCATTAAAAACTACACCTGCTGAAATGTGTGATCTTACTTCAAATGTAGAAAAACCTTAATAGGACTGTACAGCAGTGTGGTTATATCTCTTAATTGCTATACCCTAGTGGAAACAAACATGCTAATTAAGCGATCATCCTGATTATAAGAGCCTGATAGGAATACACACTTCTGGGAGACATTAGTTACATTTTAGCAATTGCTTTAAAAATAATCATAGAAAGATTCTTGAAATATTTAAATTATATAAAGGTAAGTGACTCATTACAGAGCATAGAATGAGTATAAAGTGAAAAGTATTAGAGCAGAGAAATTTGTGAGACATAACAAAGTTTGCAGCTTCAGATTCCTCTTTACAGAATTGTGAACAATACCAAGCAATCACTTTGATTGACTGGGTTTGCCATTTTTCTACTCATCAGACAGTGAAACTAATTACATGCAGTCTATTTCCTGAAGTTGTTTTGTTTAAGGCTCTACTTTAACAAATGTTTCCCTTGGCTGAAGTACGTACTTTGATCTGTACCACACAATGAG
>VXAV01003169.1:186751-202719 GCA_013399715.1 Alectura lathami
CTGACTGGCAAACTATGGATTAGTGTGAAGGTTAAAAAACAGGGGAAGAAATTATTTGGGAGAACAACAGTGGCTTTGGGAATGTGAACAGGTGACAGTATGAGCAGTTGCATAAAATGGTTTTCATCTGCATAATTTGAAAGAGAATCTAATAAGACTATGTTTGCAATTAAAAAANCCTGATGGCTTGCAGCGAGAGGTGCAAGGAAGGGAAAGGGTTTGGACAGATGTGATATGGGAGAAAGTATAAAGGGTGGAAAGAAAGAACAGGAAAGGGAGGTTCTAAGGAGTAACAGAAGAAATCACTTCGAGACAAAATCTTCAAATGGGGAAAAAAGGGGGGAAGGCTATTGAGCCAAGCAAATATTTTAAATGAAGTGCACGATCTCTTCACTTTATGTTTTCCTTTACCCGTAGGTTCCACAGCACTGCTTTATTTCTAACATTAGCACAGCTAGTGTATCTAACGAAAAAGATGTGTTACTGCTTGTCCTATAATTACTGGAGGAGTGCTACTGATGGTGGAGCAACAAAGTTAAAAAAAATACTGACATTCTGGAACTGAAGCCTTGACTCAAAATTCTCAAGATTCATTCATTCAAACTTTTCCTTCTTTTTGCTGCAGGATTTTGACCTCTGAGCCTTTTGCAGGTGACAGAATTATGATTCCAGAAGGCACAGTGGGCATTGAAATTCCCTGCAAGCTCTGAATCTCTCTCCATTGATCGGTATGTCAGTCCATGATGCAGTCATGCACAGATGTTACACAACAGTAGCAGAGGGTTATAGAGTCCTAAAAATATTTAGATTTAATTAAAAAGGAATGTTAATGTTATAAGCACTCTATTTAATGCCACGGCTTCCTATTTCGCATATAGTTGTGGCTGTTATAACTAGAAATCAGACGTTAAACTAGGTTATTCTGTTGATTCACACAGAATTTGAAAGGAGCAAAAAAAAAGGAACGGAAAACATGGCATCTGAAAAATAGTGTAGACAGAAGAAGAGGGAAAGCAGACACTTGAGAAATTTTTCAAGCATGATTCTTTGTCTTCTTGAACTCTGATTTAAAGGTTGCTTAGCAACAGTGGCAGTAACAGCTGGGACACCCTTGATCTTGTTGTGTAAACTATTAAAAATAGGTGATAGAAAGTGGCACCATGGAAACAATGACAATTCTGAAGCAGGTGTCTGCAGTGCTGCTTTTCAGCTTAATGTCAGAGGTGTAAATTACAGAATTACTTTCTCCCTTTCTGAATTCTTGGGAAGGAAGGAATCTTTATATCTCAAAAATTAAATAAGACTGAAGATAACATTATCCTGTTCTGTGGTATTGCTTCTGATTACTGCTTTATATAGTTTGTTGCCAAAACCTTTAGAGGATCTTCATTTCCAGAGACTGAGGTCATTTCACTCTTGTGAATTACTGAAGCAGTCCTTCAGCAAAGGGGATAACAGATATTTACAGTATTAACATCAGCTATGAAAGGGTCTTAACCTTGATTTCAGCTGCACAGTTTAGCTAAAGCCTCACCCAAATTACTACTATTAAAATCATAATCTGAAAATGCTTGCCTTTATACAGGGCTAATAATCATAGGTGGATATAATAAAAATGGACACTAGAATCTGCAATGCTCATTCTAAAAACATTCAGAGATCCAGGGTCAAGATTCTTTTAATATAACTAGTAAATCTAAGGCATGCAGAAGAATACCAATTCTCAGAAATAGTCATTTTCTATCCTGTGAAGCAGGCTTCTTTTTAGGATCTCAAATTCAATGCCTGTGTTACAGAAGAAAATTTCTTTAAGAAAAAGAGGACAATATCTTTTGTTAGGTTAAGATTATTGAATCCCATCTTATTAGTGATGTTTTTGTACACTACTAACTTAAAATATTGAAATAGTATCCCTGGTTCATTGCTAGATTAAAATATATATATATATTTTCCATGAGAGGTAAACAGAGTCAAATATTTATAAAAGACTCAAAGATCCATGTCATTTAGGCATTTATTCTATCATGGTGGTACTTTCATTCTGATGAATTAATAACACCAATAGTACAATTGAAACAAAACAGGATCTAGGGAAAAAGAAAAGAAAAGAGAACAAGAAATTGGCTATGTGGTCAATAAATCTAGCTTAGCTACAGATCTAAACACCAATTACTTAGGATTTTCTGACTGACTGAAAAAACTCCATCACTGTACTGCAATAATTGAAGAAATCAGATTAATTTTTTTAACACAGCTTATGCATTTGAAATCTATCTTTTCCTCTGAGCATCCTTCCTTTTGCCAAGATTGGTATATTGCTAAAATAGTATCTTCTATCAGTCTTTTGATGGTCTTTGAGTAGAGGAATTAGGGGCTGGAATGTATAATTTTGTTATTATACTGTTGTGTTGGAAGGTATTCTTAATCCCATGTTGAGACAAGATAGAGTTGACATATAATGGCATTGCTTCCCAAGGAATTAACTTCTGCTGCAACCTGGCTGGAGAGTAAATTGTGGGTATAAAACTTATTCCTTTCGGTTTACAGCAAACTTGATAGAAATCTTTACTGCGTTCTCAGCTACATGGGCAAACCAACAGTGTATGGTAGCATGAGAGTCACGTCTATTTCTTTTAACCTGATTAGGTCTTACATACTTTTATACATTGTTAGACAGAACAAATACACACTCAGGCACATTCAAATATTCCAACAGACACTGGGCTTTATTTTAAAGAATGTTAATAGTATTAAACCTTAGTGCTCAGCACACATTTCTTCAAAGATTTCTCTGTAGTGTGCAGAAAAGATGTACTAGCCAAGCAGATATACTTGTCTTCCTGACCTCCATGAATTAAGCTAAGTGTGAGAACTGACTTCACTGAAGCCTGCTCTTGCCAAGAGTATCATAGGAAATATTCTACAATAATCTAGTAAAATTGAATTATTTATTTTACTCAAACTATTTTGTGAAATAATATATTTGATTTCAATTATCCTGTCTTGTATGAAAATCAGTCTGTTCTCTATAATTTGAATGAATGGGGAGTTCTCCAAAAATGTAGAATTTATTTTCAGTATTCTATACATAAATAATTAATTTCTTACTAGTAGCAGCCAAATTGCAAAGAAAGGCACTTCAGAAAGTTGTGCTGGGAAATTTAGGTAATCAGTTTTTTTTAATCTGTGAAATGTCTAAAAGCTGGGGTGGCAGCTACCAGCTGGGGGTTGGAATAGAGATTTCTCATTTTTGTCCTCATCAGAGTATTACTCTACTTTTAAAAATCATCTGAAGTCAAAGGAATTACCTGGGGAATAAAATAGCATAATTAACTATAATATCCTTTTAAGAAAACATTTCAAAACTTACATTTGATACTGAAAAAATCTCATTGAAATGTCTAAAGTTTTCTTTAAGTATATCAGGGAATATGAAACTTACCACAACTTCGGCTAATCTATGTCTTCATATGTCTTTTATACCAACACATTCCTTGATTTGTATCAAAAACTATGCCAGCTTAAAGACTTCACAGTATCAAGGAATTGGTGTCACGGTTGAAAACAGAGTTAAGGAAAAACAAAGTATTCCATAGCATATACATCATGGCACCCTGCTCTCTGGGAAAAGGGGAGGGGGGCAAGGGGGAAAAAGCCGCGGTTTGCAGAGCTGCATCGGGCTGGTGCGGGGCCATGCGGCGCGGGCAGGTACACGCAGGCGCGGTGGGGCGGGTTCTGTCTCTCTGCGGTCAGGCTGGCGTGGTCAGACTGGCGCATGGGTGAGAACTTGCCTTTTTTCTGTAAGTTAATTGTTCTACTCCAAATTTTTTACATTCTAAATTTACTATTGTAGTAAAAGTTAGTTATACTAGAGTTCTGCCTTTTATTTTCCTCTCACTTTCCCTCCTCCCCCTGCTGATACTGGCCGCAGACAGCTGCCGGCATTCCCGAGCTTGCTCCCCAGATGGGGAGGGGAAAGCGAGCTACTGTTGTGAGATACCGGGGGTTTGAACTACAACAATTAGTTACATGTTGCCTTCACTGTTTGGTAATGTCTCACATTTTTTTTTAGGTTCCTGTTTTTCTATACACACAGATACATTTTACTGAAACAACCAGAGCCATTAGGATACGATATCACAGGTGATTAACTCCATCTTACAGGGAACTTACTCGTTAGAACTACACCACAAGCCTACCAAAGCACTAGAAGATGCTAAGTATGTAATGGTAGCTGCCTAAGTTAAGTATTTTGGTACAGTAAAGTTTTCAGCTGAGAGTTTCACAAGCATGTGTCCTCCCTGATGGAGGACTTTGAGGGATAAATTTAAGGAGAGATAATCCTGGTGTCTCTACTATTAGCTAAATGCTGTTTCTTTAGATTCTTTCTCACTGTTTGCCAATACTATGTTTTTCTGGGAATTGCTACTTTAGATGGACATTAAAGAATGTTAAGGTCCTTGAAAGTGTCCAGAGAAGGGCAACAAAGCCAGGAAAAGGGCTGGAAGGTATTTGCAGTGAGGACACTTGGGCTGTCTGGTCTGCAGGAGAGAAGGCTAAGAGATGACCTCATTGCTCTCCTGGATTTCTTGTAGAGGGCAAGCAGGGAGGGAGGTGTCAGTCTCTTCCCCTTCGTAACTGATGACAGGATACATGGGAATGGCACAAAGCTGTGCCAGGGGAAGTTCAGACTAAATATAAGGAAAAACGTCTTTACAGTGAGTGTGATCAATCACTGGAACAGGCTTTTCTGGAGAGATGATTGATGATTGTCACTTTGGACAACACCCTCAATAACATGCTTTAACTTCTGTTTAGCCCTGAAGTGGTCAGGTTGTTGGACTGTTCTATCCACTTTACCACAGATACTTGTATAGGTTTCTAAAAACCTGTTTTCTTTGTCATTGCTTATGTACTACCTGCATAAAAAGCCTATGCATGTAGAAGATAATCTTTTGGAGTCACTCCAAGATCACTAACAAAACTTCACAGGAACTTCGGACCATCCCGGATCTACCTGACCTCTGTTGCAAAGCACAAGGTATAACTGCTTTCCACTCTAACATATATTAACAAGCCCTACCAAAACACACTTCACTGAACATTTTTTTTCTTTATTTGAATGAGATGGATAGAATGACTGAAGTTACAGATGTCTGTTGTATTGCTGCAATTGTCTGACATGTTTGGTAAGAAAAAAGGAGAGCAGAGTAGGTATAGCTAATCCTGGTCTACCCAGTGGACTGAAACATCCTCTAATTCATCACCTTGTCTGTCAGAAAAGTTGTCTGGAAACTCTTCTGCCAGCTACTGAGATTACAAACTCTTTGACTCAGCTGCTGCCTTCTGTATTTGTGTAAAATCAAGCATATTATATTCCTGACTTAATATGTTGAATCCTCTGAAGTTGCCCTCCCAAATGAAATAAAGGTAAAGTAGTCATTGTATACATAATATTTCAAATCTTCTCATATCCCTCCACCTTCAGTGATATTTTTTTCACCAAAAATGATGTAAAAGAAAGGGTATGAGGAGCCATGGGAAAGTTCCAGCTGAGTATTCATATTTTACTCCGGTTGAGTATTCATAAAACCTTAAAATGGTACAAACGAAGTGAACTGAAATATGAGGACCAAACTTGGCTTAGCGTATTTCTCTTTTTCTCCTGCCAAGGTTCTGAAGCGCAGGATCTTTGTGTTCCTTGCAGGGGACACTCATCCCAACAGACAGGAAGGTACTAGACCTGAGCAGCAAGTAGCTTTTGGGAAGGAAGTGAAGACAAACTGCATCTGACTAAAAATATCCTGTACTTTCACTTTACCTTACTGTGCAGCTTGGGAAGTGGCTGCCCTGGGTTTTGGGGGTGGTAGGGAAGGCCTCAGGACTAAGACCTGCCTCTGCATGTCTGTGGGTTTGGGAGGTCAGCCTGGAGTTGCAGGGAAGACCTGGGACCCAAAGCCAGCCAGGGCTTGAGCGGAGGCCCTGTGCCAAAGGCAGAAAGAACTTGGGGTCTCTGAGGTGTGGCTGATCAGACTCAGTGCCCTGACTTCCCTCTCCTCTGATAAGAAAGAGATTTCCCATCTGCATTTGAGTCTTCTCTCCCCATCCTCCACTCCCTCTTCTGGTCTCTCCACATTTACTCAATTCAGCATATTCAGGATCTGTGTGTGAGGCTGTTTTCTGTACATGCTAGCAAATAAACATATGGAGCAGCCCAACAAGCTCTTGTTCTTGCTGATTTCACTGCCTGCTGGGCAGTATAATGAACCACCACATAAACTGTTTGCCAGCAGTATTTTGAGATTAATGCTTGAAAAAATAAGCTCAAGAATAGTAATACAAGAGCTGAAAAATGGACTCCCATACTTAGAGGTACATTTTACTCTTGCTGTGCCTTGACAGGTATCTTCCCACTACGGCTGCAGTTTGCAATATAGAAATTAATCAGATATTCAAGATAATTAAAAATGCATTTTGAAGTGCTTTTGGGAAAGAGATATGTGGAATGAAGGGACAAGTTCTTAAATGGACTTCTAGACAATAATTTTACAGTTCAGTTCCCCTCAGCACTCCTATTAAAATGATTCCTATAGTTACTTCCAATCTGTTTGTAAATTTACAGTATCAGTAAAAAAATTATGGATACTTTATTCTCAAATGAAATGTACATTAGATGGATTTAAGTTTTTATTTTGTTTGTTTGTTTTTTCTTTTGCCTCAGTAGCAGCATTTAATGTAGAGGTTAGCAGAAACAAAAAATATTTTATTCACAAGGAAAAGACAAGCACAGAGGAAAATGAGGGGACTTCATGTGGAGGTGCTGAACATCGAGGTACATGCAGGTGCAGTGGAGATTCAATTTTCAGAGGTTTACTGGGACTACTAACAGTTTCAGAAAACCTGACTCAGTAGGACTACAGCAATATATCTGTGATTTGGAGCCCATGAGCCAGCAAAGAGTCCAAGAGACCTCTGACAAGATAGAGCTGACTTCCTTTTCTCATTTGCATGAGCTATGGAAAGGATGAATAGTTTCTGGGATTTACTTGAGAACCTAATTCCACTCTCCCAAAAGATGTGAGGTATTTCCTTTATTTTTCTCTTTTGCTATATGTTTTCCCTAAGGAAGAAACAAATTGAACCACTACAAGAGTTTCCAAAAACCTTCTTCCAAAAATCCAAGTGACTATTTTAGAAAAATCCATCCCTCTCTAGTTTTACACTGTGATTATGACTTTTTAACGCTCTCATATCTGAAATCAATATATATGCCCTCCAGAGTAGCCCAAGGAAAAAAGAAAAGTGAGTTTTTCAAGCCCAGTGGAGCAAATTATGCTTTCAGTAACATTATGCAATTGTGGCCACATTTTCTTATGTATAGAAGAAAAGACTGCACGTTATTTTATTTGAGTATTTATGTATTTTCTTTAGAATATCTTTTCAAGGCTCACTCTCCCTTCTGGCATTGGAGCTACATAATACAAAATATGTGTGAAACCACATTAATTTCCATAGCAGGGGTTTATAATATTACAAACATGGGATTAGGTTCACTTGAAGGATCAAAGCAAGTAGAGAAGTGAAATTTGAAGAATAACCCTATTATTATTATTATATTTTATTATATTTTGTTTGCCAAGCAAAGAGATATCCAGAATAATACAGTAAAGAAAAATCAGCTGGTCAAGCTAGTGTTTGTAACTTAACCTGAAATCCCAATCCATGAGAATATTGAATATTACCTGATATATTTTTAACCAGTAAAAAAATTCTGAGTTGTTTTCTTTCTTTTGCTTTCTACTGAAACAGATCTGTTCATACAGAAACCAATACAGAATCTGAAACAATATCCTGGGGCCATTTTCATACAATTTAGCATCTTGTATTCATGTACATCAGGGAACAGCTATGCTTCCTATTCACATTGCTAAGTTATTGCAGTACATTTGTGGTTGATTCTTCCATTGATGCTAGAACTGTGTATAATTAGCAGTGAATAACTTATTCCATGAATTCAACCTCGTTTTGTTCTTTGTGGAATGTCCACAAATAGATAAAAACATCTCTTATTCCGTTTCACTGTAAAACGAAGAGAAGCTTTCTATTTTAAGTTCTGAAGGTTTCTGAGTATTTTGCTGCGATTAGTCAGTAACTGAATTTGGATATTACGTGTGCTTGATAGTTATGATTTTTCACCTAATTGCCAAAATTTTATATGATTTCATTCAAAAAGTGTTACTTACTATTTCAGGATCGGATATTAATCTGATACAACCTATCATAAATTTGTTGAATGCAAGAATTTCTTTGTGAGGCTGAAGAAAGAAAATTGAACTGACATATTACATGCACAGATGTCTGGGACTAAGGTGGAAAACATAAAAGAAAATAAAGGGCTGAAAAAATATCCACTTTATTTCTCTGTAAGAAAATGTTTAAAAATATGTCCTAACTTCCTTAAAACAGGTTATGATGTGTTTCACAATGAAATAATTGGTTCATTAGTCAGAAATCTTGATGAAGCCAAGGAAACTTATTTTGTTCCAGCAAGGATAGAAAGAAATACTTGATTTTCGAATTTCTTTTTCACATCGTTTTCTACTGTTAAGTCACATCAAATCCTACCTTGTTGTCCAAGCAATAGTCAGTTTCAATTTCTTATTTACAGGTAAATTCATTTAGGTAGACCAATGACCCCTTGTAGTAAATTTCTGCAACAGGTCTGAAAATGTGTGTGTTTAAATTTAAATGCATTCTTTATGATTTACTTTCATATGTAAGTACTTCTTTCCTTGAAGACAAATGAAGATGCCCAACTGTTATACACTCAGAGAAAGCAAAGAATGCTTAATCCATTTTAACTACCCCTTAATCTGTGGGTGTCACCAAGAATACTCGAGTACTCTGTGTTTAGCTGTTGGATAATGTGAAGACACAGATTCATTTCTTAGGGACAGCAGGGTAAACAAGCAAAATCTTTCTACTGTCATTGGTACGTTTACATCAGTTTCTTAGAACTGACCATGCACGCATGAAAAAAATGTTTTTGAAAATATCAAAGATGTGAAATGTTTCAGGATGCATCCACTTAAAGCACTTGTTGCAGGCAAGACACTAGTTTAGGCAGAAAAAAAGGGAATGAAATGCAGATGTCTTTCCCTACTTGTCAAGGTTGAACCTTGATCCCTAAAACAAACTGAACAACTCTCCATCATCACCTTTGCAAATTACAACATAAAACTCATATTTGAATGAACTTTGTAAATCAGACTCGCATACCTTTATTATATGTAGGTATACGGTAGCAATGCATCACTGACAAAACCACCAGAAAATCTAATTGTATACTGAGCTTGAAGATACCACTGGGGAGTATAAGAACCAGAGAGTTCTTCATTGAAAACAATTATGTGCTCTCCAGGCTGTGCACTCTAGGCTAAGGAGTCTGGAGAATTAAAAAAAAAAAAAAAAAAAAAAAAAAGAAAAAAAAAGCTACGGAACCTGCCACTGCTGGAGGCTTCACTGCCCTTAGACAACTGCACTCCAGAGCTNATTTTCTTGCCAGGCATATTTATCCAAGCTCAGATTAATCCACAAAAAGGCAGAAGATTAAGGAACTAAAGGCAGTCTTCATTCCTTGCTGCATTTTATTTTTACTTTGAAGCTATTAGAAGGGATACGTCCATAACATTGCATTCTGTCAAGCACAAAGCATTGTTCATGAAACAGATGTCCAATACATTTGTATTATTTGAGTAGTGGCACATACATACAACTGCAAAACAGAAGCTAGATTCTCACAGAAGCTGCAGAAGAATTTATCATATGTGAGTAAGGCATCCAAAAACCAAAAAATCCTATTTCAAACCCTGATTTGTTTTCAAGCAGCACCAGAATTAAGGCTGTGTTTACACTGAGGATAGGAAAATTTTGAAGAGAGAGTGTTCCCAATCAACAATATAAATTCCTCACTTAAATTTGAAGAGATGTATGGAATCATATGCAACACGGACATTCTAAATGTCCACTAGAGAATAGGAATATAAAATGTAAAATGTAATGTGTTAAATTTTGGACTTAAAGTATGAAAAGCATTATTTCATTCAGACAACAGAGCTGTGCTTCAAAAATATCCTTACAGCCTAACATTGCACACCAAATATTTGGCTGAATTAAATAAAATATTGGTATGCATGTATGGTCAACTCAAGAGCTCAAAGTAGCACACAATGTGCCAAATTACTTGCTACAACCCAGGAGATTATTTTCTTAGTTCTAATACTGCATTGGTGTATTTCCATTTATCTAGGGTCATATCTTGTCATAATATTGCATGGCTAAATGCACTGAAATAGTGAACTGCTACTTTTTTTTTTGAAGGAAAACTGAAACTGTCTTATGCAGAAAACACCTTATACACATTGTCAAAAAAGAAAAAATTGGTTCAGTAGGGAACTATGACTTAAGAAAAGCAATAGAATTGTCATAAATAATGCAATATCTTGGACATGTCAGAGAAGGAATAACTTTCTGCTCAGACTTTAAATCAAAAATACCAAAAAGAAGGCATTGATTCTGGTAAGGGAAATCATACAAGAAAGATAAGACCCAGATGACTTAAAGGACTGTATAGATTAAGGTAACCTGAAGCAGTTTAATCACAGAAAAGTTAAAGAAAAGCATTTGTAGAAAGTGAAAATATACAGAAACTTCAGAATGTGTCTTGAGTCTAGGCAGGTCCACAATTCTACCCTGCACTTCTTTTCAAAATTCATCATAGCAAGACTATTCTATATATAGTATATTATTCTAGTCCTCATCTAGTTATTTTCATGCAGTTTTTACTTAGTTCTACAGTGTATAGAAAGCCAAGAGATTTTGGAATTGGCATAGAACAGACCTTTTCAAGATGACATTAATATGAACATTCATTTCAGCTTTTTCTCATATAATGTCATACAAAAACAAAGAAAATTTGTGCTTTTAGTCCATAAAGGAGATTCAGGGGAGAAGGAAGAACCTATGCTAGTTTTCTTGACCAAAATGCAGAACTTATCTAACTAAGGTGCAAGACACATAGGTGGTTATGACCCAGTTTATGGAGTAAGAAAAGCTTTTCCTAACTCAGAGGAAAGAGAATTTCACCTCCTCTCTTACAGTACAGTGATAAGCAGTTGCCCAAAAACACTGAATATCCAAACGTTAGCTGTTGTGAAAGAAACTGCATATGTGCACTGCACACATCATCCCTGAAATTTCTGAATATATTTTCTTTTGATTAATCTGACCCAAAGAATCAGGAGCAGGGTACCACTCCTGTCATAACATACTTATGGACAGTCTTTTAAGAAAATAAAATGCTGTAGTCAAGACATTTACAACTGTTTTTGAGAAAGAAACATGAACAACTTATGCTTATTTTCTGCCCCAAATGTTATAGGTCAATAAGTAAAGGAAAACCTTCAGAGAAAAAACATATATCTCTATGATCTGGAATCAGATACAGCAAACCCCCTGTTTACGATAAGGGTGGTGAAGCACTGGCACAGGTTGCCCAGAGAGGTGGTGGATGCCCCGTCCCTGGAGCCCTTCAAGGTCAGGCTGGACAGGGCTCTGAGCAACCTGACCCAGCTGTAGCTGTCCCTGCGCACTGCAGGGGAGTTGGACCGGATGGCCTTTAATGGATCCTTCCTACTCAAACAACTCTTCTGTGATTCTAAACTTCTGAAATCATTTGCATTCCAAGCACTGCAAGGCTTTCAAATTTAGTGGAATGAGAAGCCAAATGATGGTGGTATTTTTGGATTGATTTGTTTTGCTCTCAGCATTAAATGTTCTTCCCAGTCCTTGGAGCTACATTGTCAGGGATTGTACTCTATCAACTATTGTCCCTGAATCTGAAGCAGGAAGCCAAACAATGTTTGTTTAGATCCTGATAAGACTTTTGGTATCTGAAGTAAAAGTAAGTGCATAAAATCATTTCATTGGCTCACATGAATTAGGTATATGCTAGTGAATTACTAACATTTTTTGTGTTGTCAATACCTCTTCTTTGAACCATGCATACTTATAAATGGCTTCTGCAATTCAGAAGATTGATATTTCGGACTTGCTGTATCTCTATGAGTACATCAGGCTTGTGCAGCACCATCTCATTTCATCTTCTTTACAACTTCAGGATCTCATGCAATGTTTCTTAATAACTGTAATAAAGTGGCTCTGTGTAAAAAAAGTGACAAAAGAGCATTCTGCCAGAAAACAGAAGGCAACTTCTGCCTGTGTTACCTTGGATGTGCTCTGTACACTGAAGAACTGGTAATTTTCTCAGCCACGTGCTTTATAGTCTTCTGACAACTCTGGATTTTCACGTCAGACCACAGCAGAAAGTCCATTATTAAGTCTTACAACCATCATGGGAAGTACTTTAATAAGAAAATGTACATGAAGAACAAAGAAAGTGTGCTAAAGTGTACATAAAAATTGTCCCAGTGAATTTGGCAAGACAGACTGATTCAATAGTGGTCAAAATGGTGCATAGCAAAATATGTAAGACATAAGATATGCATTAAACTAGATATTTTGCCTCTTATTTCAGACTTTGCATAAGCTTTACTAAGACAGTTACACAACGTTCCTTTTGCTGTACTTTTCTATTTTTTTTTCTCCTAAAGTAAATGAGTGCACTGGCATTTCATTATAAGGTTGTGCAAATTCTACCCAGTTAACTAGAAATAAATAGTTTGCCTGATATTTTTACAGAAGCCTGAACATATGTAAATCCCTTGAGCATTATGAAATCACAAAAGGTTCTCACTTGCTTTTTTAAAACCTCTGTTTATATGATAGACACATTCACAGAGCTAACTTTGGTGTCAAAACTTCTGTAGACAACATTGGGTTTTCCTCTGCAGGCATCAGACACCCACTCTTCAAGTTTCTTGATTAGAAAGAGAGTTTTTGGGATAATTGCTCTATATGTTGCCAAAACATTGGATACAACTTGAGTGTCACCACCAAGGCAAGTTGCTATCTCTGCCAGTTCCATTCAATGGCCTCTTCACAGGTCAGTTCTAAACTCGGTGTCATTCTTGTTTACTTAGATCATTTTTAGGTTCTTCCTGCCTGTCAATTCACTCACTATTTTTTTTTTTTTTTTTCAGAAGAGGCTGTCAAACTTGTTAAACTTTCAGTAATTAGTTTGTCTCTAATAATAATCGTAACTCAAATGTGAGAGGAATATTTCACTGCTGGTTGAAAAACATAGTAGCTAGAGCTATTAGCTGGCAATGTTATGTTATATGGAAGGAAAACCTGTCCACAGCAGAAGATTCCCTAATGATTTCATCAGATAGAAACTTGGACTTGTGCCTACAAATTAAATCCACAAAGGATGCCCAGTTTTATACAGCGGTTATGGCAATGAATTCTTTATGAATTTATAGAGGGAAGCAGAGAGATGTTGTCCGTGGATTAAATCAATACTAAGGATTTCAGATTACTTGAATGAAATTTGGCCCTCTTCTTTGTGTTGAAACCTTCCTAAATGCCTGAGAAACTGTATGCACAAAGGTGAGACTGAACTTCACCATCTGTCCATGAAGTTGTGCAAATACACTAATTGATATGTTCCCTCAGGCAGGGAGCAATTCTTTTGAGTTTTCCACTCATACATTTTATCTAAACATAAGCCACCTTCGTTCAGAAACTGCGTAGCAATATGATCTTTTACCTCACACATGTTTTGGAGAAAAAGGTTGTTTTATTTCAGGGATGCTGACATTAGCATGTGGGGAAAGGCTTGAGGGAAACTCAAGCCTCATGTGAAGGAAACTCATCATCTCACCGCCCACTAAAGACAGAGTTGAAATATTTTTAACTTTTTTTTTTTCTTTTTTTTTTTTTGTTCTTGGATCACAGAGACAGACAGCCTAGAGATGTCTGAGGAATTCTAAAGAAATAATTCCTTGGGATACTCTGACTAGCTGAATCCATGAAAATACCTGTAGGCATTAGTTTAGCTCAAGTATTTATGTTTGTCTGTTGTTGTGTTAGTAGGTCACATTGAGAAACTTAAAATGATTGTGAATTTGATATATCTGAAAATTCAACATAAAAGGAGCGTGCAGAAGAGGAGAGGGGATCTTCAGCCTTACAACCTTACAGGTTGGTTTTGGTCTAGTAAGTAGCCTAGATCAGCATTTTCTCTTTCTGAAAAAGGGGAAGTATAAGAGACAGAGACCATAACATGTATGTGAGAGTAATATTTTTCTTACGTTGGTAGTTGTAAATTGATAGTGACGTTCTTCCTAAAACAACTGTAGTGAAATGAAAAACTAAGATTAAAATTAATAAAACGCACAACAAAAAGTGTACATAGTGAGGGAAAAGCAAATTGAAAAACTAAAAACCATAGTAACAACTCTGCTAAGGAAAGAACCAGATATGGCTCTGTCAGAAAGTGTTTGATTTCTTAACTGTGTAATTCTGTGTTGCATGAAAAATTCTTACAGAAGGATTAAGATTTCAAAGTAAGATAGTAGTTATTAAAAAAAAAAAAACAGAATAAAAACCTGTACATTGCAGAATTTATCAATATTTTTTCAGGGTAGGTGCTTGCACATGTGACAACACCATGCAGGTTGCAAAATACTGACTCATAAAATTACTGCAGATATATTATCAAATAAAATCTCATGTTTCCTCTAAGGCTGAAATTCAGAAATATAAGCCAATTATAATGACTTTATTAAAAACAAGCAAACAAATATATTGTCATTTAGAAAAAAAAATGTTGTAAAACAACAACGATGTAAAATTTCTTTTGAACTGAGAATTTCAAGTACCTTTAAAACAAAATATAAGTGTGAGGAGTGTATGGATTTAATATGTGTAAGGAATATATTTTGTGGAGAAACAGTAGAACAAGAAAAATGTGTTATTAATGAAGAAATAATTAGTTTTTAAAAAGTAAAATTTCCAGAGAACATTTTTGAGTTATCAACTAAGCCTGTCATTGCATACATCCTGGACTTGCTTTTAAATAAATAAGTCAAGTAAGATTAGTTTCAAAATAGAAATCGTTTATTTATCAGGGGCTGAAAGTCTTGATAATCCAAACACAAAGCAAATTATTCAACAACCATTAAAAAATCCTCACTGCAATATGCAAAACCAGCATTAAACTCTTGTATAAGTCAAAGTGCTCCACTCTGAATTATTTACTCATACTTTTAAAGGTTGAAGTACACATATGATACTTTACTTACTCAACACAGTAGTGAACCTGAAAGTTAATCAGATAAAGCAGAAAAAATCCTTTGGAAATAGCCATCTGTATAGTCTTCTGAAAGACACAGATTAATAAGTGATTAATTTGGAGTTTATTGATGAAAAAAAAAAAAAAAGTATTTCTTAGTCCCACAAAATGAAATCCCATTGTCCTCATACCTGAGCTCCATATTCAGATGGCTTTTCGTTCAGTATCAGCAAAATTGTTGTAAATTAAGCCTTTCACCTTAGAAATCAGTGCCGCTAAGAACCTTGAGTTCTTAGGAATTGAAGGTAAATATCGAATTGTAAAATAAAAATTTATGCTAAATGTTTAAATTTTTGTATGCATAATCAGAAATTGGTATACATAGTTTATACATTACAGTTATGCTCACTCAGCTTGGAGGAAAGCCACAGATCAGTGGTTTGATTTCCTTCTTTTAACAATACCTACTAAAAGCAAGTAGAGCATAGCACGCTGCAGTATCTACTTGCACTTACCTGAATAGGCACAGCATTTTCATCCCTTCTCTGTACTGTATAAGGCAACATTTGAGTCTTCAATATATATTCCTGTACATGCAATATAATAATATTTTCATATTAAGTATGACAAAAGAACATTTTTTTCAAGGCAAAGTATGTGCAGAAAAAGCTTGTGCTCAAAAAATCATCATGGAGTCAGTTGCAGTGTCATT
>VXAV01003169.1:218259-230559 GCA_013399715.1 Alectura lathami
AAAATAATCTAATCCAAACCTTAAGATAATTTAGTTGTTCAGAAAAGTAGCATTTCATTATTGAAATTTCACTATTTTGCATCTGTAGAATTATTCAACACAGTATTCTTATTCTATAAGCATGTGCGGTAAAAGCAGAAGCCAGAAAATATGGGTTTTGCTGCTACTTTCCCTACAGCTATTTATGTGCCTTTGGACATATCACATCATAACCTTTTTGAGACTCAGTGCTCCATCTCTATTATAGTACTCCCATACCTCATCCTTCATCTGTCTTTAATACTTAAACTTTAAGAATTCTTTCTTCATAGCANAAGGAAAGGAAAGGAAAGGAAAGGAAAGGAAAGGAAAGGAAAGGAAAGGAAAGGAAAGGAAAGGAAAGGAAAGGAAAGGAAAGGAAAGGAAAGGAAAGGAAAGGAAAGGAAAGGAAAGGAAAGGAAAGGAAAGGAAAGGAAAGGAAAGGAAAGGAAAGGAAAGGAAAGGAAAGGAAAGGAAAGGAAAGGAAAGGAAAGGAAAGGAAAGGAAAGGAAAGGAAAGGAAAGGAAAGGAAAGGAAAGGAAAGGAAAGGAAAGGAAAGGAAAGGAAAGGAAAGGAAAGGAAGAATTCATTGCTACATAATTCAAGGTCTTTTTGGAGCTGTAGCTTTATGTTCAAAGCCACTGAAACAGATATAACATTATTTCCTAGAATTCAAAAGAACAATGAAAATTTTTTTCCAGAATTCTGAGATTCTCTACTCTACTAGCAGTAAGAAAACATATAAGATTTTAAATATTCTTTTCCTGAATGAAATGAAAAGACTAATTTTATAAACGGTTTTATGACTGATTATCCCATGACCTCATCTGAAAAATTTGTGCCATACTCATGTTATATTCATAGAACACCAAGGAGTGTGATCACGTGAAAAATCTCAAAGTGGTGATCAAGAATTAAGGGTTGGAAGAGACTTTGTTCCATGAATGAAGCAACTTGTCTTCACTTGCTTAATTCCTCCTGTACTCAAGAACAGGATCCTATGCATGTATTGCAGCAAGAATTGCAACAAGGAAATTCCTGGCTCTACCATTAAATACTCCATCTGATTAAATCTACCTACGTGACTGAATTGTAACTAGCTGGCTGGATCAAATTGCATGATTAATGGATATCCCATTCTGTGATGTGAAAACAAGTTTACAGAGATACAATAACCTGTCCTGAGATATATAAACATGCCAGACCAAAAATTAATACTGAATGTATGGGTGATGATCCAGTGTTATGCAACTGGGATAATACTGAATTTAAAAAAAAAAAAAAAAAAAAAAAAAAAAAAGGGTGTTGCTTTAATACCAAACTCTCTGTAACAGATTACTCAAGAAAAACTAGCATACTATTCGAGAATTATTTTATCCATTTACCAGATTAAAGAGAAACACATATGTGTTCCTAATAAGTAAATAAATAAATAAATAAATAAATAAATAAAATTAGTGCTGTTTTAGAAGACTGGAAGAAGACTTAACTACTTTTTTTTAGAATATTCACAGGTCTATTGTTTTCATAAGTCATTACAAACACTATGTATGGGATGGAGAAATTTCAGACATATAGTCTATTACTAGAAGAAATATGAATAAAAATATATACAGGATTGTATAAATATAGTTTGTTTCCTTTATATATTTTAATTAATCAGCAAAACAGATACCAAAAAAAATTTACTTTTGTCTGTTGCCATTAGTTACATATACATTGAGCAGAGTGAAGGTGATAACGCAACCTTATTTTCTGTCTTAGTGAGCCATTTCACTACATTTTATGCCAATACTAATGCCAGTCTATCGAATCCTTATATATTCTGATGGAACAGTACTATATCTATGACTAAAGAATTATAGAAATACCATTAAGTAAATTGAGTAATGATACGAGTTTTACATTAAGTGAGCTGAGTACATAAAAAGCAGAGTGAAAAATTTTGTGCATACAGAAATCAAAGCTAGTGTAACAAGAATTCTGATGAAATGCAAGATTCAAGATCTTACAAGCTAAAAGTACCAGTGGCCTAGCTTTATACTTTTTAATCTCTCCTTTTCATTAGTTTTCTTGAAATATATTTATATCTTCCAAGACCTCGGCATGTTACACAAAAGTAGTGACCTAAATGTCTCTTAGAAAACATCCCATTTACAGTGAAATTGCTAAAGAAAATGGTCTTTTCAATAGTGAGCTTGAAATCAGAATGTACTCCTTTAAACCAGTCACTTTTTTTTTTTTTTTTTTTGCTCCCATGTAAAAGGCTATTTATAACTTACTTTTAAATTAGGAATCATATACATAAGCTAAAACTCTGTTGCATTCAAAAATGAAAGACAAAACAGTTTGAGTGTTAACAGAGGAGATGACTTCTGCTGTAAAACTGATGACAGAGAAAAGCTGAAGTTAAGATGAATGCTATTATAACCAACAATTCATTTTCTCAACCCTGCAAGTACTCTCTCACTGGGGAAAAAGCAGTAGTAACTATATCCCTTCCTAGTTTAAACTTATTATTGGATAGTCTGCTATTTTTAATTGTTCTAACATTCCACTTTTCTATGTTGCTGAGTCAGCATTTTATTCACTTCCAGTGACTTGTAATATACAAAAAAAAATTAGTTCATATTGCTTAGTACATAGCAGTCAATCCCAGTTTAGTTGTTCTGGGTTTTGGTAGCAGGAGAGCTGCAGGTGTGTCCTCTATGTGCAGAGCGCAACAGATACCCCATGTCAGATCAGAGCTCCAGCTGCTCCAGAAGGGTCCCACCACTGGCCAGAGTTGAGGTATGAACAATGTTGGATGTGTCCTGGGAGAGCAGATTTAAGAAAGGGAAAAACTGCTGTGCAACAGCAGCTGAGAAAGAGGAGTGAGAAAATGTGTTAGAAACACATTAGTGTTCAGAACTATGAAACGTTTCAGAGGGCTGGAGCACCACCCCTGCGAAGCCAGGCTGAGAGAGTTGGGGTTGTTCAGCCTGGAGAAGAGAAGGCTCCAGGGGGACCTGATAGCGGCCTTCCAGTACCTGATGGGGGCCTACAGGAGAGCTGGGGAGGGACTCTTTAGAAGGGCATGTAGCAATAGGACGAGGGGTAATGGCTTTTAACCGGAAGAGGGGAGATTTAGGCTAGATATTAGGAAGGTGAGGGTGGTGAGACACTGGAACAGGCAGCCCAGAGAGACTGTGTGACCCCTCCCTGGAAGTGTTCAGTGCCAGGCTGGATGGGGCTCTGAGCAACCTGGTCTGGTGGGAGGTGTCCTTGCCCATGGCAGGGGGTTGGAACTAGATGATCTTTAAGGCCCCTTCCAACCCAAACCATTCTATGATTCTGTGATTCTATGAAACAGCCCTGCAGCCACCAAGGCCAGTGCAGAAGGAGGGCAGGAGGTGCTCTAAGCACAGAGCAGAAGCTCCCTGTTGTCCAGGAGAGGCCCATGGTAGAGCACGCTGTCCCCCTGCAGCCATGGGCACCCTGTGGAGCAGATCTCCATGTGCAGCCCATGGATGAGCCCACGGTGCAGCTGATGGAGGTGGTCTGAAGGAGCCCATGTAGAGCCCCCACAGGAGCAGGTCTCGGGCCGGAGCTGCAGCCCATGGAGAGGAGCCCATGGTGGGGCAGGAGGCCTGGGCAAGCTGCCACATGTGTGGTCCCGTGATGGAGCAGCTCCTGAAGAGTAGGTCCCATGGTACAGAGCCGTGCTGGAGCAGTGCTTGGAGAGCTACAGCCTGTGGAAAACTCACTCGGGATCAGTTCAGGAATGTCGGCACTCATGGGAGGGACCCCACATGGAGCAGGGACAGAAAGTGACCATGGAGAAGCGGCAGCAGCAGTGTTACGGACTGACCACAGCCCCCATTCCCTGTTCCCCTGTGCTGCTTGGTGGAGAAGGTTGATGAGGATGGATGGAATGAAGGTGTTTCACATTTGTTTTTTTACTTCTCACTGCTCCAGTCCGTTATCAATAGGCAATAAATTACATTATGTCCCTACACTGACTCAATTTAGCCTGTGATGGTAATTGGTGAGTGATATTCGTGTCCTTATCTCAACCCTTGAGCCCTTTTTCATCATATTTTCTCCCCTTGATCCTTTGAGAAGCGTGCTGGATTTTAGCTAACCATCAGTGTGAAACAACCACATTAGGAAGTCTCGTATTCATATTAAGCAGTGCTGAACATCAAAAATGTCTCATGGTCAAATTCCTTTCCTTTCCTTTCCTTTCCTTTCCTTTCCTTTCCTTTCCTTTCCTTTCCTTTCCTTTCCTCTTTCTCCATGTTTTATGCAACCAATATCCCTCTACTCTGATTCAGAACAGTCAGGATTCATATTTTAGGGTTTCTATGACTTCAAGTTTTAATTTTTGTTTAAAAAAAAAGAAAAAAAGAAGACAACAAAATAACATGTTTTCTGATTTTTTTTTTCCAAGGATATATATATTTTTTAATATTAACTCATTTTATGTTTTTACTAAGATCTTTCTGGTTCAGTCAACAAAATGAGACCTTTCGCACTGTTTGCACAGTCTTTCCATTGTCTTCATTTGTCATCCTTGGAATCTGATTGTTTTGTTTCTACATGTTAATACAGTGATAAAGATTTAGCAATGCAAAAATATTCTCTGATAACACTTTTTGTGACCTCATAGTTTTCAAATTAAGTTGCCACTTTTGCACATCGATACCTTAAGGCAACATTTGTCCTGCAGCTCTTTATGACCATAATGTTAGAAAAGGCATGAACACAGTTTGTTTCAGAATGCAGTCAGCAAAATCGAAAATAGCAATTACAAAAATATATTTTTTTGTTTGCAAGATAAAGAAATAACGGCTGCAATCTTGTGAATTTAAACCATTTTAAAGAAATTTTACACCCTGTCTTTTCTATGTATCTTCATGTCCCCCTTTTAGCCACAGGCAAAGAAGGAAAATTGAATGAGTAAACAGCCTGAATCTGTTTTGTAAGAGATCGTGTCTGTTGTTATTAACTGTAGTACTATCTTTCATTGGGCTCGTTGAAGGCAAACAGAAGGTCAAAATATTTGTATTCTTATTTTGCTTTGTTATTTTTGAAAGAAGATTCAGTTAAAATATTTCCACTGACTCGAATAATTTTAAATGCAGCTTATATTAGAATCATTTACTCTTTCAAGCAATGATTTTAGAAAGTGGAAAGCTTCTGAAAGGAATATATATGTGGAATATTTTTTGGGAAAAAAAAAAAAAAGAAGTACCTATACTGTGGCATAACCAATGTCACGCCTGTAATAACTAACACGAAGAACATGATCTCATTCTATCTTAACACTCTAACCATAAGAAAACAATTATAAACTAATTCAGTAAACATTAGGAAGATGCTTCATTTTCCATTAGCAGATCTCAGAGAACCTTGCATTCTCCTTTTGTTGCAGATTGAGTACAAGTTTCCCAAAGTAAAGGGGATGAAACACCAGAGCCAGTAAAAGGACCTGACTTGCCTGAGACCTAGCTCAAGGCTCTTTCCACCAGGCAATGTACTGTTAGAATTATTTTGCGATCTTTCTTTTAACTGTAGTGACAAATGCAGTTCATCCCCTGCAATTTTTCAGTTACAGTTCATAGACATGCTCTGCATTTTTTTCTCATGCTGAAGACCAGTCTGAGATTTATGTATACTATCACAAATAATAATTGTAAAAACTCTTTCCAGTGGTTTCAGGAGTTCAGTCTATTCAAGACTACTAGGAAGTTCCTCACATAGATAGGCATTTTGCCCTGCAGTTGTTGTTCAGTCTTTGCTCTTATCCATGTTTACGGTTCTTGGTTGAAACTACTGGTTCCCAGAATTGCAGAATATTTAAGATCACAAGGGAACCCTATAGGTCATCTGGTCCAAACTCCATGCTCAAGCAAGACCACACAGAGCAGGTTGACCAGGACTATGTCCAGGCAGCTTTTGAAGATCTTCAAGGAGGAGACTCTACAGCACCTGGGCAACCAGTACCAGTGCTCCATCACCCACACAGTAATGTGCTTCCTGATATTTAGGCAGAACATCCAGTGTTCCAATTTGAGCTCACTTCTTCTTGTCCCACCACTGAACAGAGCCTGGATCCATCTATTTTACACCTTCCCTTCAGTTATTTATAGATATGGGTAAGATACACCCTGAACCTTGTCTTCTCCAGGTTAAACAGCTCAGATCTCTTTTTCTTTCCCCATAGGACAGATGCTCCAGTCCTTTAATCATCTTCATGTCCTTTTGTTGGACTCCATGACTCTCTTGTACTGAGGAGTACAGAACTGAACCCAGCACTCCAACCATGACTTTACCAGTGCTGAGCAGACAGGAAGGATCACCTATCTTAACTTGCTGGTACCACTTCTCCTAACAGAAACATGAATGCTGTTGTCCTTCTTTGCTGCAAGGACATATTGTTAACTCATGTTCAACTTGGTGCCCATCAAGGACTCCCAGGTCCTTTTCTGCCAGGCTGCTTTCCACGTGGTTGGCTCCCAACATTTACTGGTGTATAGAGTTTTTCCTCCCCAGCTGTAGGACTTTGTATTTCTTGCTGAACTTCAAGAGTTTCCTATCAGACCATTACTCCAGCCTGTCCCAATTCCTCTGAATGGGAGCCTGACCCTTTGGCATACCAGACACTCCTCCCAGTTTTGTGTCATCTGCAGACTTGCTGAGGTTACCTGCTGTGAAGTACCTTTCATACACTGCAGAGAGTACACTCTGGCGATCAGAGGAGGCTGTCAGTGTGAATCTATCATTTGAATTAATTTTTTAAGAATTCAGAACTTGTTCATGAACACTTCTCAACTTTAGCAAAAGCAAAAATAATTCATAGCAATATTTTTGACAGAGTGTCTGTCAGATCAAATATGAAATATTATATGAAGAAAGCCACAGTCATATGAAAGATGCTACACAGATATCTCTGAGTTCTCACCTTCCAAGTACCCCCAAGTAATCAAACTGCTAAAAGAAACTTCTCAGGTAATAGTTTTCAAAAAATCAACAATTGCTTGTAGTTCACACACAGTAATATTTCACACTATTATTGTGATAGATGAATAAAGTGGAACAGCCCATTACTAAATAATGCATAAGTCACACTTAGTATACATCAGATTGTGTATTCAGTGTGAACAGGTATATTTAATCTTAAAATCTGTGAAGCACTGGCAAATCTGTGCCACATTTAAACATGTTGCAGACCTCTCCCTAGTTGCAGTGGGACAGCAAATTCCTTTCTAGAAAGAAGCTAAACATATATAAACTCTGAGGTAGATACAGGTGAAAAAGTACAAAATATGATAACAGATAATAAGGACTGTTAGTCTGACAAGCTGGGACCTGTCCAACAAATGTGGTTTGGGTTGTGAGGAAGCATGAGTTTCTACTCTTAAATTATTCAGACTTGTTTTCTTGCAGCTTTGTCTAAAAGATAAATAGTTTTTACTGAAGACAATCTGCAAAAATAATGATTTAGAACCATGGAAGCCACTTGCAAGATAAAATTTAAAAGAGTTTTACTGCTATTGTGTGAAATAACTTCTAAAATATCTGATTTACTGTAGTAGAACTATTACTAAAATGAACCATTAAAACCATATTAAGGACTAGTAGATGCATTATATATGTTATTCTATAATTCAGCAATTTACATTTTAGTATCTTATCCTAATTAAACCAATATAAACTCTTAAATATGAGACACTGATGTAATGTAATTAATTTATAGTTTCCACTTAAAACTTTTCCAACTAAACCTGCCTCATAGTTTTGCACTTCTTGACTTAGAGAGGATTCTTGGCAGTCTAGTCATGTGTAGTAGGGGAAGTTTATGCGTGTTTCAGATTTGGTTTACAGTCTGCACAGGATGCAAATTTTGTTCATCATTCCGGATAGGTCAAATTGCCTAAGGGGAAGCTTATTTATTTGTTTTCTTCTTTGGTTTGTTTTATTTACTGAGGAAGATGGGGTTGAAATGGAGGATTTAGCATAGAGAAGAAAAGGAATGCTGCCATAGTTAAAGGGGATGAGTGTTATCCTGCAATCTTTTTCTTATCTTTGATAAAGAATTCCTACATGAATTTAAGTGACCTTTTACAAGCAGTCATTAATTGTGCATTCTTCATATTCTGGGCTTGACCTGACATCATGGGGTCTGGTCTGCAGAAGTGTTCAGCTTTCACAGAACTGACACAAAAGTGCTTTGAACCTTTAAAATGCTTTGTGATGCATGCTGGAAAATCAGATTCTATGCCCTCAACTTGGACTCTAAAAATCCATGAGTGCACTTGATTTGTCTCTCTCTAGTACCGATAAAATAGGGAATTACATTGTCTCTTCTTATCACTAAAGTGTTATGAAGATTAAATATATTTTTGTGAAGTACTCTGATATTACTATTTGGGCACCATAGGAAAAAAAAAAATAAGAGAAAATTAATCATCCTGTCTTCAGAAAAAGTATGCACTACATAAATCCTAAGACTATACGTTTGACAATGAACGTAAAATTTACTGAACTGTTAGTTTTCTAATTTCTTTGCTCTTGTCCTTTCTCCAGTCACTCTGCTGTTTGTCTTTCCTGCAGTCACCAGTGTTCTTTCACACTTTTCAGATGCTGGTGGTGATAACTACCCTTATCAGGTTCTCCAAATTTTATCCTAAGGGAATATACTGTTTTTCTCTTCCCTTACTTCCTGTCTAAACTGCCATCCCAATACTAGACAACAACAAAATACTGAATATTTATTCATCAATGTCTTATTCCACCTTTTATGTTACATTTGTTTTGTACAGGCTACCAGTTCTTTTAATTAGCTAGGTAGAAGAAGAAGTCACACTTTTTTTGTGTGTGTGCAACCTGCAAAACAAATCCTGATCTTTATCTGAGCCTTTTGTTACCATAAAATAATTATAAAATACAACTAGTGACAAGGCTGGCTTATATTTTCATGTTGGAATCTTATAACACGTGNGTTTACTAAATTCCACTTTTAGCAGATGTCTTGAAGACCAATTTGAAGATTTTCGTTTGAATTTACATAATTTGTTTACAAATATGTAACACACTGAATATTTCAGGAACCATCTGCCTATATAGTTCCTGTATATATATTCTACAAAAATACTTTCCTTGCCATTTTTATTGAGAAACAGACTTTCAGACCCAAATTCTTCCTGAGATATCAATCTAACACTCTCTCTTGGATTAATGACTTCTCTTCTTCTCATAGGGTCAGTATTACAGATCACGTAGCTCTCTGTTACAGCTTCCAAATTAGCTGAGTTAACTGACCAGGTTCATNGCTGAGTGTTTTCTGTATTTCTCAGGGAAATCATTATTTTATAGCACTCCTACAACTGTCTTTCATCAACACGTTTAAAAGTTTCAATACATTCCATAAATAAAATTAACAGGAATAGAAAACACTGAGGAAAGATATTGAAAAATAGGACTGATGATTTATGCATGTTTAAACTTTGACAATTCAATTTGCCCTGGCTTTTAAAGTGAAGCATTTTTATTAGGAAATATAATTTACTATACTAGTAAAAGCTGTAAAAGTTTTTCATACAAAATACAGCACAAATATTAGAAGCAAAAAAGCCCTCTACCTGTGTTGCAATTGAGTATAAAGGTATCTGTGTGTATTGGTTAGGGAATTAGGATTTACTGTGGTGGAAGTATTTAAAAGACTGACGAATCAAACCATTTTCGTATTGGAAGACATTTACTGTAGAGTTACTTTTTAAGAATACACATTGTATTGTCAGTGGCTACTTCTTAATTGCCATCAATAATCAATAAATATATACATACATAAAAACAACAATTAATCCTGAGCAAGCTTAACTTAAACAGCCATGACTGCATAATCACCATGAGTAACCAGCCTTTAGTCAGAACTGAGGGCTGTGGTTCATCAGAGAAGTCAATGTATCTCAAGGGAACTCACAAAGAATGGCAAATGCAGGTTGGGCTCTCATTTTTCTTCTCAATCTTTCTTTCCTCATTCCTGTGTTTTAAGCGTCTCTGTCCACTTCCCCAAAAGATAAGAAGCGATCTCATCTGCTTTTGACACCTTATTTTTAGGATGAGGACTTAGGCTGATTTAGCTTTTTCTGCAGAATTCTGATTTTAACAGACATCCTACCTGTCTCTTCTACTTCCTTACTTCTGCTCTGGCAGATTCTACTACTTTTACATTTTCCTCTACCCACTTTGTCCAAATATATCAGAGATCTCTGTTTCTCCCTTCGGGTCTATTGTTATTATTTCAATGTTTAAGTCTACCTGTGTTACAAAATGTTTTCAGTGGTGTTACAATATGCTTAGACATTTTGCCAGTTATATTATTTTAGTTTTCCTTGTTTGGATTCAATCAAGAAATAACAATTATGTCTTCCTTAGCGTATGGAGGCCGTTATGAGTTCAGTTGGCATTGGCTTTCTCTACACCTGAGATGTGGTGTAATATAGAACCATAGAATGACTTGGGTTGGAAGGGATGTCAAAGATCACCTAGTTCCAACCTCCCTGTCATGGCTGGGCTGCCATCCACTAGATCAGGCTGCCCAGAGCCCCATCCAGCCTGGCCTTGAACACCTCCATAGACGAGACATTCACAACTTCTCTGGGCAGCCTGTTTCAGTGCCTCACTACCCTCTGAGTAAAACTTTCTTCCAAACATCCAATATAAATCTCCCCTCCCTTAGCTTAAAACCATTCCCCCTTATCCTATCACTGTCAGACCATGTAAAACCTCCATCTCCCTCCTGTTATTAAGCTCCCTTTAGGTACTGGAAGGCCACAATTAGGTGTCCCTGAAGCCTTTTCTTCTCCAGGCTGAAGAAGCCCAGCACCCTAGCCTGTCTTTTTATGAGAAATAAATCTGTCTTTCATTACACTGGTCTGTCATTTTTCATGCCTTTTCCTCTAACTTTATTAGTCCTTCACATTTTCATGGCCAAAATGGAGTATATTCAGACAAAGAGCACAACTTGATCATCATTTTTTTTTTTTTAAACTTTACTTATGTTCCTAACAATTTGGTCTTTGACCCTAACACTTCCACTGAAAAAATACATCTCAGAGTGGACAGGAAATTCCTGAGCCACTGCCCATTCCTTTAATATGGCAAAGATCCCTCTTCATAAGTCTTTGGTACTTAAACATGATTAGATTTCTTCAATAGTCCTGTGGAAATATTGTTCCAAAACCCCAACCCTCTGATAACCTCTAATATTTAGGCTTAATATATCCATTGGCAATCTGCATACATATGTTGTTGAGGAGCAATAACTTTGCACAGCTTTTCTAGCTTTGTGTTGTTTATGTCTGTTAGCTCTTCCAAGCACATTTAAAATTATCAGTATTTCCTGATTGCACCCATATTAGTATTTTGGCTGGAAAATTGTTACAGTGGTTCTCAGGAAAGCCATGCAGTTGTTTTGACAGGAACTGATGTTAAAAACTGTGCTGGCAAGGGTATAGTAGAGAGTGTAATAGTGGATCCCCAGAACCTCCTGGATTTTAGTCATTTCTGAACAGTGATACTAGCATTCTGCACTCTTAATTAAACAGTTCTCACTCACTACAATCTTAGTTAGAGCTGTGTCTGGAAATTGCCATCAGAATGGCTTTCTGATGGAAAATGTGTTTTCCTCAAAATCAGATTTTTCCACCAAAAATTATATTCTTTGCTGTGATGGTTGCAAAAAATCTGCAGCACTTCATTTCTCAGCCTGTCTTGCACAGTAATTGGAAGGTTTTCCAATTGTCTAAGGATGCCAAGAGAATTATTCTACCAATCCCTCTATTGCATTTGTACAGACACAATTTTATTTTCCATTTTTTAATTTCTCTCTCTTAATCCTGACACGTCCAAAATAACTCTTCAACAGTAAGTGACATTTCCCTGGCTATACACTTTCATTGAAGTCAAACCCATATGCCTTTTAAACCAAGAGTACTAGAGTGTATTTGCTACATCTTTTTCCCTCTAACATGCAGTGCAAAAGTTAAAATTGAAATTTGTATTAGCAACTTCAATTGTGACTCCTTTAGTCTAGTTAAGATGTGATAATTTTTATTATTTTTTGTCAAAAATAACACTGAAGCTTCATAATATGACAAATGATTAAGCCTACCATCTGAGTGAGATTTTAGGGAGAAAAAGGGGTTTTGAGGGATGAACCTGTCATCATATTGTAGCTGCTCCCTTTTTATACATGTCAGAACCCATAGCACATGCAGTATTTCTATTAGGAAA
>VXAV01003169.1:255146-276790 GCA_013399715.1 Alectura lathami
AAGCAGAAATATGTTTTTTGACAAAATATACATATAATGTAATGATTTAACAGTGACTTAACAAGATTACACTGGATTACTTACTGCATAAAGGGAAGGGTTAGACACACGCATACAGAAGAACCTCTCATTGAGTCACGAGGTCCCTTTCTTTCCAAACTCCTTGAACCGCAGACATAAGGAGCCTAAGTGTGACTGAATCCATTTCTACTCCCAGTATTTGTTGATAGTTTATGTCTAAGTGACCATGTGTGGACAATGAATTGAACACATAATCTTAGCAAAGCTAACAAATCTTATAACAGTTAGTCACTTACTGAGAATCTGTACCAGCAAGGCATCTTGACATCAAGGTGTCAGAGATCTCTGAGCAGGTATAACCTTGAGGCGCATCCATGCTCAAAGGGAGATCCAGTTGTGCAACCTGCTGCCGTGCAGGAGAGCTTAAGGGGCTCTTGGGCTGCTCACTATTTATGAGGTAAGATGATCGACTCATAGTGATAGTTTGGTGCATGCTCAGTCAGCTCTCAGTTGTAGAACCAGGTGTCTGCTATCGGTTCTTTCAGCTCCCCAGTTTGAGACAGATTTGTGATCATTAATCTGTCTTACCAGGAGTGTTATCAGTCCTGTTGCTCATTGTCTTTCTGTGCAAAGCCAGGATGAAGGAGGAAGTTGAGGAAAGATGTGGCAGGCAAGCGAAGGGGCACATCATCACAAAGAGATAAAGAACTGTTAAATGTAATTATCTGGAATACTGAAAGGCCCCCTGGAAAAAGTTTGGCCCAAAGATGATAGCAGGAAAAGCAAGTAGTCTTGGGGAAAATTATAATATTTAGTAAGTATGCTATGACCTGAAGACACAAACCTGAAAGACATTGTGGTTAATAAAAGTATACATTTTCTAACATAACAAAATGGGTGGAAATCAATTTTGGAAATATTGTTATGCTATTATCTAGGAAGGTGATGGGTCTCTATCTTTGCTTTTGTGGTAAGTTTTGGTCAACTAACTTTACAGCTGCATAGAAAATTTGCGAAGAAGATATGAAAAATGACTAAACAGACAAACACAAAATAAAAGTTTGCATTATTGTCACCATTTTCTTTACGCTGTAAAGATCAATCATGAAAGCCAATGACTCTAAAACTGTCAGAAAAAAAATCAGTAGCACAAAAGTAATTATATTGTATTTTTAACTATTTTTTGCAATTTCTGTACTAGCAAATTGCTGGAGAGTATCAGTGTCGTTGAGGCCATTATCTGCCAAGTTCCCATCTCATTCTTATTAAAGTTTTACAGGCTCCAAAACAGAAAATCATCTAAATTTCCTATTGAATATTTACTGCTAATTCTCAAACCATGCCTGCTAATTATTTTAGCTTTCTAGGCCAAAAAGAAAAAAAAAGTCAAGGACATGTACTAATTACCTAAGTTCCATGGCCCAGGAATGCTCCTTAACCCTTCTTAATTGACAAGCACAGAAATAGCCATTATGTGTTACTGAGGTCTGGTTTCATTACTAGATAAAATAAATTAGAAACAAACATGCAGCAGCAACAACAAACAAACAAAAGAAACCAGAATTAGCTATTTGTTTTGCTACTTCCCTGTGTCATTTGTGATCATTTAAACAAATATCAGATGTTTTCATCCTGCTACCAAGTCAGGATGAAGTGCCCAGCTTGCATTCTCCTAAAACTGGTGTAAATGACTATAAAATATCTACATCCAAGAGATGGGAAGATCTACATTCATAAGAAAAAAATATCTACAATAATGCCAGTCAGAATATGATTGTCAACCAGTCACTCTTCATCAAATAGCAGGTGGTCATTCAGTACAATTAGTTTGAAACAAGCTAGTCTGTTATGAATTATATGAACAGCAAATTGTTTATACAAGGACTGTAGCAACATCTTTCCATGTTTACTCAGAAATTGCAGAACCACTTGAGGACTCATCTTTTGTAGGCCTAACTGTGGCCAAGACGGCTCCTGTGAAGTACGATGTAGACATGCATTTGGAAGTCCAACTGTAATTCATTATGATTGTGAGTTTTGTAACAATGTGAAATTCTGAACCAGAAATGCATGTCAAGACTATACACATTTGCTGTGTATAGCAAGTATAACTTCTCTGCTTATTGAGCACCACCGACATCTGGATCTGAGGGTCTGCAGACAGTTTAAGCTAGAGGATGGCCTATTACACAGGATTAAATTTCAGCCCCTGAGAGAGCTACAGAGGCACAGAGCTCAATCCAGTTGCCTAAAGATTGCTTTCCAGAGGCTTTAGCATGACTAAAACATTTAGCAAGGGAGGAAGATATGACACTGAAATGAGTAGAAAACTGTATTTTTATGCAGCAACCTCTTACATTTCAGCTGGTGGCAGATGGAGTAAACAACAAAGTTGTATCTACACACTTGAACTGGGCCCTAGATATCAGTTCATGAGCAGCAGAAGGACTGTGACCACAATCACTTTCAATACACTTTGTCAGCAGACTAAGTGCACTTGTATAAATGGCATAAAAGGATTTTGTGAATTGGACTTTCCATTTTCAAAGCAAAGCACTTTTTCTGTTTACAAATCTCACTGATTTATTACCAAGAGAAAAAGACACACATGCTTTTACATAATTTAGCATCTTCATCTGCTTGAGTAAATTAGTTAAAAAAAAATCATTTATTTTGCCCTCAAATAATTTCTTGAGCAGAGTACATTGTACAAAGCAAAGATTCCTTTCATCTGTGAAAAAAAAAACACATCTTCAAATCATATGCCAAAATCTTTCAAAGCACATCTTTCTTTCAACATCACAACTTTTAATTAACTCAGACAAAATGATACATCACCTTATAGATGTAAAATACCCCATCTGTCAACCTCATTTTTTCTTCTCCTAATGCTGAAATCTGTGAGGCCAAGAACCCCCACACTGCTGGCTGAAAAATTGCTTAAATTTTAGTAGAACTGTTTCTGTGAAGGTATTACTCTACCATTGTACTTCAAACCCCACATCTGTTTCCTACACTGTAACCTTTTTACTATTATTCTCTACAAAATTCTGACTTGCAGTGTGTCTGAAGTGTACATCTTGAAAGTAGATCGTAGGAACACACTTTATTTTAAAATTGCATGGCAATAAACTCTGGAGTTCACTTGCACACAATAAGCTCACTGGCTTTCTCCTTTTATGCTGAGAAACTTGTCATTTCTATTTATTACATGCCAAAAAGAACATCCAGAGATATTAGCTAATGAAATGAAAAAAACGTTAATTTATCACTTATCATTAAATGCAAACATTTGTTTATCTTTCCAACAAATTCTCTCAATGTACATAGCAGACTTACATGGCGTGTACTCACAATGTTAATTTGTGAGTTGATTAGAAAATTCTTCTCTGACTACTGTAGGCTGCTTCAGTTGTCTATTGAAATTCTTTTTTCTTTTTTTCTTTTTTTTTAATGTAAAATGAATTTGCTTTATCCGTGAAGAATTAGGAGATACATTTCAGCAGCATAATGTTCAGATAATCTAGGCTGTGAGAGAAAGTTTATCCATGTTGATTTTCTTCCACTCAACAATTTTTTCAGTGTTTTTAAGGAAGGCAAAGACACTTACAGAACTTTCTTAATTTCACATATCCAGAAGTTACCTTATAAAAAAAAGAAACTAGGTTTTGAAGGCTGTTGATCCTATTGAGCTCCAGGAGCTTGTCTCTATGAAATGCTTGACAAACCACTGCTATTCATTCTTGCTCAGGTACATAGCAGATAAATAAGAGGTCCACCTCCAATTAAGCCCAGAACATTTCAACACTAGCTTACTATTTTGTCTAGTAGATTTAAATAAGATGGCTTGTGCCATTCCCATCAGCCAGTTCCATTGTTCACTGTCCTTTACCACTTCTTAGGAAGAATTTCCCTAACATTTTTATTCAAGGTTCAATCTACTTTTGTTGAAGAAATATGAACACTCTTAGTGTGTGTGATTGACTGAATGATCTCTTTTAGATAAACATGTTGATGAGATGAATTATTGTGATGACCCTTTGAGTATACTGGCTAGATCTCCACAGAAGACGTGGAAGATAAAGATGACTAGATCAAATGGAGATCTGCCTTTGCCAGATGAGTTCTGTGCAAAGTGTAGGCACTACACCACATCACCATATTTGTCATAGGTTAGAGCAGGATTAATACTGGAAAAGAGTTAATGTGGGGAAGATGGAATATCAACAGATACATCACATTTCAAGTGCTGTTCCATATGTGGTATACCGAATTTATAATCTTTTATTAAATATATTCCTTGTGCTTGTTAAAAATACTGCAGGCTTTTACACAGGATAAGGCACATTTTTCCAAATTTCCTGCTTATATAAAAGAATTATACCTTGCATTTTTCCTCCTGGAGCACTGAAACTGGTATGAAGGAAGGTACTTCCATTCCTTTAATAGGAAATTGCCAGGGAAAATAAAACTAAAAAATAAATAAAATTTCCTCTAAATTTCTGAAGTTTTACTTAATCTGTTGATCCAAACCAAACACCATTAATGGTATAAATTCCATGTTATTTTTCTACTGATATTCTTTCTCTTCTGGATATTTCTTATCATTTGGAAGTTGCTCTGTAATTTGCTTTTCAAAATGGAAAAGAAAGTACAAATCCTGGAGAAAACATCAAAGAGGTAACTAACTACATGCTCAATTTCTAGCAGAGGCTGTAAATGTATTCTCAGAATGAAAAAATAAATTATTTTAGTCCACGGTGTCAAATAACTGGAAGGAAAATATGCCCAGAACCTTCTGTTTACGTTTTATCTAACATTTTAGGAATTAAAGGCATCCCGAAAGTGTCATCAAAATAGATACATACAACCTTAATGATTGCTAAATGGATGATGCTCAGGCACTGGAAAAATAAAAGATTTATCTGTGGTAAGAATTTTTAGCAGACCATGTAAGGACAGTCTCCTGTGAAAAAGGTTGCTTTGTGGCTAAACTGAATGATTTTTCAAACAGTCTAGGAAGTGCCTGCACAGTGAGTCTACATAGCTGTTCTGTAAAGGTGGCAACATAAACATACTAAACTCAACGTTGTCTGCATTAATAAAAAATACAAAAGAACAAGGAAAACAATATTTTTACTCTTCCATAGGCATAATTTTAGCAACAGCTGTGTGGTGTTGGTCAAGAGAACTTACATACTGCTTAAGCAGATTCTTAAGAAATACATTGTTTGAGGAGGGCTGAGGTGATACACTTTATCTTGTGTATGAATAGACCTTCAGAGAGCAGTGAAAGAAGATTTTTCAGCAGCAGCATAAAAAATGTCTGTTTATCTTGCCAGTATATTTAACTAGAGGACAAATCCTACATTATATGAGAAATACAACATGTGGCATTTCCTGTAAAGCAATCTAACAACTTGGAGAATACATCTGCATGAAATAGAAACTTCACTTCAGTTTGGAGCTGAAATTTGTGAACATAATCTGTTCAAGTTTATGGTTGCCATATGGCTTTTCTGTGATAAATTGCTTGAGTGCATAAGTAAATAAAAATACAAAAAAAAAAAAAAAATCATACAAATCAAATCATGCAGTTCCGAACAGAATATTTAAGTTCTTGGCTACTGCTGATAGATCCATGGTCAAGCATATTTAATTTCCAAACTAGCAGATGATGTTTATATGGATCATTCTGACGGTTAATCAATTTACAATATCTTTAGTATGCAGGCTTCAGAGTATTGAAATGAAGTACTCTGACAGCAATCATTTTCCGTTTCTGTCTAGTAGTTTTCTTTAGTACAACGTTGATGCTTTAAAAACTACTATAGATTTTATTTTATTTATTTTTTTTAATTTCATTAAGAGGCTAAGGGACTAAGGGCTCCAGATCCATAGCAAAGCTTTAAAATTAATTTTCTTTCCCAACTTCCTCTTTTTCCTTTTCTGTAAAACACTTTGGGGGAAAAGTGAAATGAGACCAGGAAATGTATGGAGTGTAGAAGAGGAAACATGGACAGATCCTGAAAGCATCACTGGAACAACAGGTACAGCAAGCATGATCAAAATTAAATCACAACACTCTCTAGGTGTTTTGATGAAAGACAAATGCAGATCTTGTACTAAATATCTGATATGAACATTTGCAGCAGGAGATCTAGAAGAATTATCATCTGCAGTGTATGGAGGATGATTTTGGTGGAGAATGACATTTTTACCCCCCAAAATCAATTTGAGTGGCACACAAATGTGTGGCTCTAAAGCCGATGAATTTGAGTGGTACAGAAATGTGTGGCTCTCACAGCAAATCATATTCATTTTGTGCAGTTACCCAGCTTTGCTTGTAATTGTGTTAGAAATAGCTGGATCCCTAGATCTTATAGACATTTTTAGCAGCTTCTGTTATGATGACTCAGATGTTTATGAAAATTAGATTATAACAAAAATCTTGTTGTCAATATATAAGCAACTATAACTTCAAGTAAAACCTTGTGCCTATACTTTAGAGCATGAACATGAAATTTGGAAATTATGCCAAATAAGAACCAGGGAAGTCCCTGTTTCTCTGAATGCTGGTTTGAATTTCCACTTAATTAGTGGATTTATGACATTTTTTCTCAAGCTATTTATTATATTCCAAAACTCAAATAAAATGAGATAGTCCTATGTAACGAGATCCCTATGACTGCAATACCAAAACTCTAAAATATTTCAGGAACTGACCAAATTTATTAGCCTCTAGAAGTTTAATTTAACTGAGTATATTTACACCAAAATATAATATTTAGGGTTATGATGATGTACTAATGTGTTCACATGAAAATATTGCTGCAGATAAGTGTAATCTCAAGATCCTGTGAGGAGTGTTGTTATTATCTTATCCTTTTTCATTTGATGCTGCAACACTACAGGCTTGGGGCACAGCGGCTGGAAAGCTCTGCAGAGGAAAAGGACTTGGGGGTGATAGTTGACAGCCAGCTAACCATAAGCCAGCAGTGTGCCCAGGTGGCCAAGAAGGCCAATGGCATCCTGGTTTGCATCAGGAACAGTGTGGTCAGCAGGACCAGGGAGGTGATCGTCCCCCTGTACTGGGCACTGGTGAGGCTGCACCTCGAGTGCTGTGTTCATCTTTGGGCCCCTCACTACAAGAAGGACATTGAGGCCTTGGAGCTTGTCCAAAGAAGGGCAACAAAGTTGGTGAAAGGCCTGGAGCACAAAAGTCTTATAGGGAGCAGTGGAGGGAACTGGGGCTGTCCAGTCTGCAGAAGAGGAGGCTCAGGGGAGACCTTATTGATCTCTACAGCTACCTGAAAGGAGGCTGTAGCGAGGTGGGGTTCAGCCTCTTCTCCCAGGTAACGCTGATAGGATGAGAGGTAAGGGCATCAAGCTACACTAGGGGAGGTTCAGGTTGGATGTTAGGAAAAACTTCTTCTCTGAGAGACTGGTCAGGCATCGGAACAGGCTGCCCAGGGAGGGGGGGGAGTCACCATCCCTGGGGGTGTCCAAGAAACATTGTAGATGTGCCACTCAGGGACATGGTTTAGTGGTCATGGTGGTGATGGGTTGATGGTTGAACTAGATGATCTTAGAAGTCCTTTCCAACCTTTATGATTCTATGATTCTATAATTAATTTATTACTCAATATAAAACAGAACTCTCCTTCCAAACAAAAATTGTTATACTTTTCAAAATGTTTATTACAAATTCGAATTAAAGTCCAAATATTTATCAGTAAATTATAGGAAAGAACTGACATTCTGGAACAAAGCAAAGCAACAGAGATACTAAGTCTTTAGTCAATATTGGACACAAATATGTATTGATATTAGACTAAGCAAAGTCAATATAATTTGAAACAAAAGTCAAGCTAAAAAAAATTCAATATGACTAAAACTGAGGAGAAGAATAAGACAACAGATAGGAACTTATTTAATAAAAGGAAGAAAAAGGTATCCGTTACAATAAGTTTACTAGTGCCGTGGTATCAGTATATCAAATACTGAATTATTAATTTTTTCACTGACTTTTCAATACTGTCTCAAATTGAATTACTGTTGCACTTTTATATTTATCTCTGTACTTGCTTTTTTCAGCTATATCAAATATCTGTCCTTTGCTCAGGACACTTTGGAGTTAATACAATATATTTCACTGCCTCTTTCGTGGTTGTTTTACTTTTCTCACATTGTAGTAATCAGACATGTAAAACTAAAGGCTTTTCCAAAACAGTGTTAAACATTTACCAATGAAATATGTATTTTAAATATTGATATTAATTTATCAAAACAGGAAGTATAGAATCTAGAATAAAATACAAATATAGGTCACTATTTCTGACATAACAGTTAGAAAGTGCTTGAAAATTATGTAATGCTAACTCAAAGCCACAGCAAAGGTGTGGTACCAAGAATAGTTCCTGTATGAAAAATAACGATGGTTCAATAACTTTGAATCATAGAACCATAGAATCATCCAGGCTGGAAGGGACCTTTAAAGGCCATCTAGTCCAACTCTCCTGCAGTGAGCAGGGACATCTACAGCTGGATCAGGTTGCTCAGTCCGGTCCAGCCTGACCTTGAAGGTCTCTAGGAACAAGGCATTTACCACCACTGTGGGCAACCTGTGCCAGTGCTTCACCACACTTATTGTAAAAAACTTTTTCCTTATGTCTACTTTAAATCTCCCCTCTCTCAATTTGAAACCATTTCCCCATGTCCTATCCCATCTGGTCCTGCTGAAGAGTCTGTCCCCTTCTTTCTTGTAGCCCCCTTTAGATACTTAAAGGCCCCTATCAGGTCTCCCTGGAGCCTTCTCTTCTCCAGGCTGAACAGCCCCAACTCTCTCAGCCTGTCCTCACAGGGGAGGTGTTCCATCTCTTGAATCATTTTTATGGCCCTCCTCTGGACATGCTCCAACAGGTCCATGTCCCTCCTGTCCTGAGGACTCCCCATCTGGACGCGGTACTCCAGGTGGGGTCTCACCAGAGCAGGGCAGAGGGGAGGGATCACCTCCCTTGCCCTGCTGGCCACGATTCTTTGGATGCAGCCCAGGATGCGTTTGCCTTTCTGGGCTGGAGGGCACGCTGCTGGCTCATGTCCAGCTTGTCACCCACCAGTACCCCCAAGTCCCTTTTGGCAGGGACTGCTCAATCCTTTCATTCCGCAGTTTGTATTGATAGTGAGGGTTGCCACGACCCATGTGCAAGACCTTGCATTTTGCTTTGTTGAAGCTCATGAGATCAGCCTGGGGCCACAGCTCCAGCCTGTCGTGGTCTCTCTGGATGGCATCCCATCCCTCAGACGTGTCGACTGCAGCACACAGCTTGGGGCCATCCGCTAACTTTCTGAGGGTGCACTTGATCCAACTGTCAATGTCATTGATGAAGATATTGAAGAGTATCAGTCCCACAATGGATCCCTGAGGGTCACCACTAATCACTGATCTCCCCCCACATATTAAGTCATTAACCACCACTCTCTGGATGCAATCTAGCAACCAGCTCCTCATCCACCGAAGAGTCCATCCATCAAATTTTACTTTCCTTTGCTTCGTTTTCTAAACTTTCATACAGGACACTGTCCCACTAACTCTTAGATAAGCACAAGTACATTTAAAAAATATTAACTTTTACTAACCTAGTGTACCCCTGAACTATAAAGACAGCAGAAACACTATCCTGATAGTGAGCAGCTTTATCATTTGGATCAGTTAAACTTAGAAATAAGGCACATTCCTTTAACAGTGATAACAATTAACCTAAAGAGCAGTCAAGCAATATTTAATGTAGAAGAAAACTTTCTCCAGAAAAACTGCTCTCCTGTATTCCACTTATCCTTCATCTGTCAACAGTTTGTTGCCATCACTGCACTGCAATCTGCTGCCACAAACAGCCTCAGGACTATGTTCTCTGTTAAAGAATTTAAGAAAAAGGAGAAAGAAACTTAAAAAAAAAAAAGAGGAAAACATTTTTGTCTTGAACCATTTCAATATCCCTGTTTCCTGCTTTGTCCCTGACAGTGGTTGTAAGGGCCCTGCAGAGGCAGGAACTAACTCTGGTAGGGGAACAGACAGGATTAGTTAATTTCAACAAAAGCTGCCAGTGCTGGTTCAACCAAACACAAATTTAATATGCAACTACCTGATCTTAACAGGTACGCTGAAGCCAAACACAATTTACTGGCAACTGTGTTAGCTATGAGGTCAAATCAAAAGACATACACCACCTGAACTGAATGCCTACCAATCCATGAAAGTCTTATTGGAAAAGGGTGTTTAACTAACAATGCAAAGGGAGAAGGAACTTGCTGACCGCTCAACAAACCTCAAATATTTAATTGTTATAAATTGCATTTCAGCATGTCCCAATATAATTAAAACTGATATTTAATCTTTGGCAAAGAAAATCTATAGTCCACTATATCTGCCCAATATATTTCCAGTAAAATAACCATCACCAGTATCGGCTAGCCTTGACAAAGACATCTGAGCTAATTTTCTCATGAATGTTATATTTCCAAAGCAGATACAAAAAATACAGGCTTTCAGAGTTAAATATGTAAAACCAAAGCATTTTCTTTGTTAATTTTCACAACTGCCTGTTATCAGAGGGAGATAAATTCAAATAAACGTGGAGATATTAAATCATATTGCCCTCCAGTACTGTACAAGCTCTCCTCTAGTCACTGAGGGCTGAATGCAAACTGAATTTTGTCTATTTATAGCATTTACCAGCCTGCTTTTGTGAGTTTTCACCAGAATAGTTACGCATTGATGTAGGTGCAGTTTGTCATGAGTATAGCTTATACCATTGTAATAAACTTGAATCTGAGCATTTCTACAACAATAACTCTGTTATTACATTAAAGAGGGCAGGGAGTGTGTTGATTTTACCAGCAAAACTGTGAACTGTAAAAACAGCCTTAATTTCTCAGTGAGACTAGTTTGATCAAAATGCAGCTACCTGCTGATTATATAAGCAGATAGTATAAGATATAAATCCTGTTAAAGAAACTATCCAAATGTGGGAAAAGAAAAAAAGATAAAAAGAAAAAAAAAGAAGAAAAAGAAAAAAAAAGAAAAAAAAAGAAAAAAAAAGAAAAAAAAAGAAGAAAAAGAAGAAAAAGAAAAAAAAGAAGAAAAAGAAGAAAAAGAAGAAAAAGAAAAAGAAGAAAAAGAAGAAAAAGGAGAAAAAGGAGAAAAAGGAGAAAAAGGAGAAAAAGGAGAAAAAGAAGAAAAAGAAGAAAAAGAGAAGAAAAGAAGAAAAAGAGAAAAGAAGAAAAAGAGAAAAAATGAAAAAAATGAAAAAAAAAAAAGAAGAAAAAAAGAAAAAAAGGAGGAGGAAAAAAGGAGGAGGAAAAAAGGAGGAGGAAAAACGGAGGAGGAAAAACGGAGGAGGAAAAACGGAGGAGGAAAAACGGAGGAGGAAAAAAGAGAAAGAGAAAAAAGAAAAAAGGAAAAAAGAAAAAGAGAAAGAGAAAAAAGAAAAAAGGAAAAAAGAAAAAGAGAAAAGAAAATAAAAAAAGAAAAAGAAAAAAGAAAAAGAAAAAAGAAAAAGAAAAAGCTACATGAAAAAAAAAAAATACAAAAAATGACCAGGGAGGGAAATCAGTCTTACTTTAAAAAGTTTGTGGTGGGAAAGTACTCTTCAAATAAGTCAACTAATGAATGATTTCAGGCAGCTAATGGAGAACGTTACAGATCAAGCCAGAATAGGCCTAACTCTAACAAGAGTCTAATCTCAGAAAAACGTCCTTGCTCAGAAGTGTCTCCTTTCTGCTTCAGGTGTTCCCCACAGCTGAAGCACTTATAAATTCCTGTGATGGCATTGACACGGCAGTGCTCCTAGAGGCATAGTTATCTGGTTTTTGGCCAAGACTTACAAGTTCTGCTGCCTGAGCCCACAGTAAGCATCAACAGTCCACCTAAACCTGCTGTTGCCATAGCATTTTAAAATGCTGAGTTTTGAAGAGAAAGGTGAATATTTAAATTTTGAAGCTATCAAACAAGCAACATGCGTGTGCGCAGGGCTCTCAGCTATGGGAAGGCCCCACTGGGATCAGACTGATTACAAGACACAGCTGACGTGGAGTGAAGGGGAGGAAGGTACCTTAAGCTTTGGTGTTGGTAAATTAAGTGTCACCTTACCTCTACCCATCTCTCCCCTGGTAGGCAATGGCCAGCAATCAACATTTCCATTCAGGAAGAGGGACAACTGAGTGTAACAGGAATAGTAGTTTCTTTTCAAGTTTAGAGTACCTCTGTCACTTCAGAGTTGTGGTGCTCCCCTGTAATATGGGAGAGGGCAGTTTGTGTTCTCTGTGGCTGAAGAGGCCTTTTAAAATAGGTCCTCTGTATCCTGAGAGATTGCTGCAACATCTGGACTATTACCTGGTAGCAATGCTGCCTGTAATCCTGAATGACTTCCCAAAGCTGCTACTTCAGTTGGGATTTCAACCAGAGGCCCTGCATTGCTGAGCTTTATGCCCCAGATCAACTCTGTAATTCCTTACATTTCACCCTGAGGCACCTGACTCTTCCTATACAGCTGAATAATGTGATAGACATTTCTGCAGTCCTTGCCTGAGGGCAGGTCTCTGCAGATTTTAGGTGTATAAGATCTTTACTGACCCAGCCTTACTTAACCCTGCACAACAGCATTATGAGAAAATGTAGCCATTCTAAAATATTCTGCAATGTGGAATGTTCAGTTTATGATTTGGCATACATCTTCTAAATACATGCCTTTGAGCACAACTTCTTTAGCACTCAGAGAGGATGACGAGGTAACGATAAGTTACTGGTTTTGATGTCTATTTGGCTAGCAGCCACTTGTAGCGGTTAGGATCAAGAGATCGACAGATGTCCTTTATAATATATCAGTTACTGAGGGGATGATCCCAGATATGAAGCACTGTAAGTCCCTTCAAGAGAAGAGCATAAGGGTGGAAAATATCACAAAGGTAGAATTAGATTTTACAAAATACATATTTCAGATGAGTACCTTATGTATCTCTTTGATTTCTTGGGTCAGTCTGCTGAGTTTACTTACAAAGGATTGATTTGAGTACTTGGACTGCAGGAATAGATTGAAATATAATAAATATTATGTTCAGGACAATAAGCAAAGAAGGTTCATCGCTTTTAAAGTGTATGTCTAGATTTACAAATGATTTGCTAGAAACAGTGTTGTTATGCTTCTTAGAGATGACTTCTCTCTCTTCTGTCTCTTCTGTTTTTTTTTTTGTTGTTGTTGTTTGTTTGTTTGTTTGTTGTTTTTGTTTTATTTTTTTCTGGGCAGCCTGGTCTAGTGGTTGGCAACTCTGTCCACAACAGAGGGGTTGAAACTAGATGATCTTTATGGTCTTTTCAACCCAGGCCATTCTATAATTCTATGATTCTATGATTATATGAGATTTAAAAGTTTATGAACTCGTTAACATTTGATTTTACCTGGACGAATTCCAGCTGTGCTGTTTGTTGGTATTTCTCGGTTGTTTTATTTTCCCCCATACCCTATCCACAAATATAATCATGAGATTTTCAGTATGAACAAAAACATCAGAATTTCGATATCACTTTGAGACTGTGAAACGGAAATACCAAAGAAATAATAAATAAATGAAATATATTATGATCGGTTTCACATAAAAAAGTGAGCACTGAAAATTTTCAGTACAGGCTTACCAACCTGAATTTAAAAATGATTTTCTCTTTTGCTATTAAAGAGATCTGCAGGACTGTCTTATTTTTCAGAAAGTTTCTGCCTCTGTAGATAATCTGTAAAATTGTGTATTTGCTTTCCTCATTATTCAGATCTTGCTGAGAGACATCAGACATATTTTTAAATTATAATAGTAGTTCTACAAAGTATTGCAGAATGTGAGTGTGACTCACAACTGAAAAAAAAATCATAAATGGAAACATGAGAAGGCCATGTGTCAAGTATTCTGAGTGAGAGAAAGGCTGAGAAGGAAATCTATGTGCTTTTGTAATACTGTACTTGAGAACTTGTATGTCTAGTAATATACATATAAGAAAATTCAGTTATTTACAGTCCTGCTATATTGTTAAATTAAATGCACTGAAAGCACCCAACAATGACATTTCACAACATTTCCCACATTATATTATAACATCTAATACAAATATATTTGCCACAAATACCAAGACTAAGATGTTAAAGTACATCCTGAGGAGTAATTATTCAGATTGTTAACTCTTCCAAAATCTTTGCAAAAATAAGGATACATTTTTTCTTATCCTTGTCACTGAACAAATTTGTTACACAGAATCCTGGGCCCACTGATGTAACCCATAGGAAAAACTATCATTGAGGATCTCAGTTTAGTGTACTTCTGTATATCACTGACAAAGATGATCGCTTACTTGAATCAAAATTATTAAAGGATCTTTATATAAACAATATGTGAATAGTGACTTTATACAGACAATATCCATACAAAAAGAAATGGAAATTCAATGAATTCCCACAGTAAATGAAAGATATTGAAGCAATGAAATGTTTTTTTTTTTCTTCTCTTGCCTTTATAAATTTCCCCGCTACTTCATAGAAGGGAAAGCAAAATCAAAAGTGGTAAATAAAAATGTCTGCTATGTAAACAAAAAAATATGAAGAAGCAATTATTAAATTGAAATATTTTTGCATATTGAATTTCTGTATATGCTGAAGTGAATACAAGATACCAACCTTAGAATTACAGATTTCAAAACTTGCTTGCGGTTGTCATGATTTAAGTCTTCACGCCATAGGTAGCTGGACTATGCCATAGTTACTGCACTTATACAAGTTCCACACACTTCTTGCAAAACATAGCAAGATCCATTACTCCAAGACAGAAACTGAAATAATGAAAGTAGAAAACAAAATCTCAGAGAGCTCAGGAGTTAACAACTTCCTCACAAACTATACTTGCTAAATGTCCTCAGTGGATGCCCAATAACAACTGGAGGCACTATCTCTTAACAGTATTGCTTTAAATCTGAATTACCTTAATAGAACCAAAAGAATTTGGATGCAAAATGAAAAGAGCCCACAATCTCAGACAGAGGCAAAAGTAAAAAAAAAAGCAGGATAAGTTTCTGCGCTATGTCCATGCCATTTATTTGTACATCATCCTTATTTTGCATCCTGTGGTTGATTTTCCGAGTGTCACCATGAACATGGTGTTTCCACTATTATTTCACTATCAAATTTGAAAACAAATCTTGTAAGAAACTGTAAAATTTTAAACGTTATGTCTCAAGAGATTGCTCAAAACTGAGTGAAGATATGGGACACTATGCCAGGTGGGATTGTTTGGGACACACATAATGTTATTACCAAGAAGAGTGGAAACTATGGGCGAGCAAACCGGTGAAAGTTGCATCACCAAACATGTGGCCAGACCAGATAAAAAAACTCTGCAACAATTTGTCAGGTTGTGTGTTCAACCTGCCACCATCAGCCTGCCGTCGTCGACCTGCCACCAGCAACCTCCTGGACTCTTGGACTCCTGGACCATCGATGAATCGCTGGAACACCTATCAGACCTCCTGGGTGGTGACTATTCTTGCAACCCTATCTCAAATTGTTGCTTAATTTCTGCCTTTCCATTTCTCTCTGTCCTATCACTATTCTCTCTCAATTCCTTGATAATAAATCTAAGTTTAGTTGCACAGCATTTGAACTCGTTTGTGTCTTAAGTTCATCTCTTGGGACCGAAAAGAAACTTCCCCCAAATTCGGATTGGGACAACTCTCTATAACCATTAGTTCCATGAAAGCGCTTTTGAATCATGCCACCAAAAGGAATAGCTGTGCAATATATTTGAAGTACAAATTTATCAAATGGAAATATCAATGTAGTTATACTCATGAAGAAAGTTTTAAGGATCCCCTTGGAAAAAAAAAAAAAAAGAAATCTGCGAGCCTGTTTTATATTGATTTGTTCTAAGTCAAAGTGTTAAGTTTATTTTTTTTATTTTTTTATTATTATTTTAAAGTAAATAAGAACTACTTTCTCTTAACAGAAACATGCTTATATTTACTAGGTTTTACATGTGTATGGGGAAAAATAAAATGAAAAAAAAAAAACAGTTATAATCCAAATGAGAAATAGTGTGTCTGTTGGACTAGGATTCATCTGCATTTCAGACCAGGAGCAGGATCACTCTTCTTTGCTTTAGAGCAACAATATTCTCAGAACAGACCAGATCTCATGTACACAAACATAACAAAAATATTGAAGATTAGTAATAGGTTAAAAACTGTATGACCACATATAAACATGAGCAGATTTGATGTTGGAAAATAGGGAGGAGTCACTGTGTCTGGGTTACAAAAAAAGGTGCTGGTATGGACATATTTAATCCTTAAATCTATCTGAAGATGAACAGGTATCGTAAAGAAACAAAACAATTTATATCAGTTTGTCTACTTAAATCTTATTATATATTGCTGTACAATCTTTCTACAGAAATGTTTGCTGCTTTGAAGTTGTCATGCTTTTCAAGGGACATCTACAGTTTAGTAAAGTTGTTATGTAACCCTTACCCTCCTATAATAAATAATAAAACAGTTCGTCCACTTTCACAGATGTGCCACCCTATTCCCTATTCAAATGTCAGACATTTTGGGAAGGTTCATCCCACAGTTTGAGGTATGCAGTAATTTAAATTTAGATCAAGTCAACAGGAAAAGCTTCTTGTCAGAAGGAACTTTTAGCCAAAAGGAAATCATAGAATATAGTTTAACAGATAGAAATTCAACTTGAGAACATTTTCAGTGAGTATAAATGGCACAGTAGGAAAAAAAAATCTTGCAACTAAGAAATTCTCTCTTTCCATTTTTAGATTCTCTGAAGCCCTCTCTTGAATGTTACTGTAATAATTTTTTACAGTAGAGATTTGAGAAAGATTACAAGAGCAATTAATATACAAAGATTTTTGGCAATTTTTACTACCTCAGTTAAGGCACTACATTTTGTGAGACAGAAAGAAATGCAAATTTAATTGAATCTAATGTCTGTTGTTAATATTTGGTTTGCATATTGCTCTGTTTATTTACAAATATTTATTTATATTGTACATCTAAATGTCCAAAAGGTACCATGTGTTCAGGACCTGACCTTTTCCTATGTTCAAGAAGAGATCTTTCAATCCTCCTTTGAAGAAGGCCGTAGAGATGCTCAGATGGCTGGAGCACCTCTCCTATGATGAAAGATTGAGGGATCTGGGTTTGTTCAGCTTGGAAAAGAGAAGGCTCCAAGGAGACTTCATTGTGGCCTTCCAGTACTTAAAGGAAGCTTATAAAATGTCAGTAGGGAGACTGAATTTTTGCACAGTGTGATAGTGATAGGACAAGGGGAAATGGTATAAAATAAAAGAGGGGAGATTTAGATTAGTTGTTATTAGTTGTTAGGAGAAAATTGTTTACCTAGAGGGTGGTGAGGCGCTGGAACAGGTTGCCCAGGGAAGATGTAGATGCCCCATCCCTGGAGGCGTTCAAGACCAGGCTGGATGGGGCAATGGCCAGCCTGACCTAGAAGCCCAGACATTAAATCAAAATTTCCATTAAGCAATCTCCTTATTTGACTATTGGGATCTGAAATTAATATCTCTTTTTAAAAGAGAAAACAGATTACGTTCCTGTTTCACGATATTTCTAAAACAAGTGGAAAAGAGAACACGGGAATTAAGATCTTTCAGGTATGATATTACGAAGGAAAATTCCATTAAAAAAAAAAAAAAAAAAGGAAAAAAAGNAAAAGAAAAAAAAACCATCAAAGGCAGCTTTTTTTTTTTTTTTTTTTTTTTTTTTTGGTAAGAGCTGTGGACACTCACAGCCAGATTATTACTTTTCTTGAACACAGATTCATTCCACGCACTTCTGCTTCCCATCATCAACATTCCAATCTGCAAGCCTCCGGCTGCAGCCACACACAGAGGCACTCACACTAGTTTTGAGGAGCTGATTGTATAGCCTGAAGTGTATGAAGAAGGGCTTATTACAAAGCAAATGCATAAGGGTCTCTGAAAGTGTCATTCCCTCAAGGATGCGAGGCAGGAAACTGATCATGATTCTGCAAAGTAATTAGGTTTGAAAGGAAAAATAAATCCTATTTATCTAAAGCAACCTTTGTTTTAACTACAGACAGCATCCTGAGACCTGCTCAAGCCTTTCTGAAGAAAAATTGTAAAATAAAGCAGTTATGAAGGGTGAGACAAAATATATGTAAATAGAACACATATAAATTCATGTCATGCAAACAAGGCTTTAAGTAAAATGCACCAGACATTCTCACCTCTATACAATAAGAACATGAAAAGTCTTCAACACTGACAGAAATATTTTGACATGTATTTGATGACTGTGAAGACCAGTGGCTCACTTAGCATACTGAAATCCAGGAACAAGGCCACTGATCTTTATAAAAACACAGTATAAATACTTCAGTTAGTTGTTTAATAACTTAGAAGGATAGCGCACTCTAAATATCAGACATTTCAACTGTAGTGGTAGACACTCAGAACATTTGACTCTGTCCTTGTGAATATCAGTTTGTTTGTTTGTTTGTTTTTACTGTGTCATGCAAAGCATATCTACTGTAGTGTTTGGAAGAAGGTTTGAGTTCCCTTATTCTAACATGTCTAAAAATTTGTACTAATATTATATAATACAGCTGAAATATGACCTCCGACAAATGGCTGCAATTCCTTACTACCAGGTTTTTGTTATATACTCACAAACTCACCGTCTGTGAGTCCCTTTGTACAGCTCACAGTTTTCAAGTTTTAAAACATAAGGTTATCATGTTGTGAAGTGAAAAACTCCTAGGCTCTTGGATATATTTTAAGTCACTCAAAAGAGAAATCAAGAAGCAACGCTGGTGAGCAATCATCTCTGCATGAAGTAATACAATCTGTAAAAAGAAAACCAAAGAGAATTTTTACTGAATTGAAATTTGTTCACTATACTGACTAATCACTCTTGAAGAGAACAAAATCTGAAGTAGCCAATACCAACTACCAGAGAAAGCAAAAGTGAGAATAGATCTAAACAGGGCACCTGGCCAATGTCGTGAGGTGCAACTCACCCATGCTGCAGTGGTTGCCTTGTACTATGACTCATCTAACTCTGAACTAATCTAGTAAAGATATGATTCAGGGCAGTGTGATAGGAGTCATGATTGATTTTGCATGCACAGGTTTCTAACATACAAGTGGAAAGGATTATTTCATAGATAATGATTTCATGCCTACAGAAAGCCAAAGACACAACTCACAGCACAGGCAACTTTTCTTAGTAGGAGAGAATATTTTACTTTATGTAAAATCTGTGTAGAAAACAGTATTTAACTTGTAATAAGCTTCGATTAAATAAAATACTAACTCTGAACTGGAGCAATAATGAATGTATAAAGGTTTTCCATATGTTATTCTCTCACGTTCTGGAATGAATTTTGTTCAGCCATATCTTTTATGACTGTTCACTTGCTTAGATTTTGAATAGCAACTTTATCAAGAAAAACACAAATTTTCAGCTTATGATTTGAAATGTCCCAACACTGGGTTATCAGAAATGCTCAGCTGCAGCAACCTAGATATTTGTAAAAGTTCCATCAAATCACAGGAAATCACTTTACCTTATAGCATGCATGAAAATTAAGCAATATAGTTGAGCTGTGACATTCCAAACTGAATATATATATATTGTTTGTTTACTTTTCCTCTTTGTTTTTCTATTAATGAACATCTGTTTAGAAATTATTTGATATTCTTAAGGAAGTCATGAACTTTTGATGGTCAATAAAAAACAGCGGTTACATTTGGCACTTAGGTACACACAAAATGTGTGTTCAGCACTATTATAGAACCAACCCAAATACAATTTTGTCTTCTACCATGCATATGAATGAGCAGTCTCATTAGCAGTTAATACTAGAAATCAGGAAGATTTTTCGTATGGAATCTCTTCCTTTCTTCCCACCTTTGCTCCTCCCTGTCTTACACCATCAACCATACCAAAACGCCAGAAAACTTTAACTGAACAAGGATGCACAAAATGCCCATGACTGTAACACTGATAAATGTTATTAAACAATATAAATACAGTTGAAACAATTAAACAGTTTTTATTTTTTTTATCAGATATTACTATATATTACATTATTTTGAAACTCAAAGAAATTTTGGTTAGGTTTTGGATCAAATAGATGTTTTATTCAACCTGAAATGAAATGTCATTTCTTCTTATTATCCACAGATACCATATACTATATGCATTATAATGTATGTGGATATATATATATCTAAAATGTACACAGAATCCTAGAATAGTTTGTGTTGGAAGGGATTTTAAAGTCAATCCAGTTCCAACACCCTGCCATGGGCAGGGTTACCACCCACTGGATCAGGCTGCCAAGGGCTACATCCAGCCTGGCATTGAGAGGATGCCAGGTAGAAAGAGGTCTCACAATGACATTAGCCAGATCTCAGGGTACCCTGAGATGAATCCCATAGGGCTCCATAGACTTATATGCATATAACTGGTGCAGCAAATCCTTCAGAGGTTCATGGCTGGCTGTGAGTTTATCGTTAACTGTAGAGTCTCAGTCCTACAGCTCAGGGTTTTGAGTGTATATAAAGGATAACTTTCCCTTCATTTTTGCTGTTTGTTTATTTATTTCCAGAACAGAAAAATTCTTTGTCCTCTCCTCCCAAAACTACACCTCACTATGGCAACCTCCGCCCATTTTCTGCGGTCCTCTGAGCGTGTGTACATTTCTAACAAGAAAGATTAGTACCGGAATCTGCTTGGAATCTGCATCAGGCCCTTGCTGAGGATTTTCTAGTTCTCCCTTCCTTCAGTAGCTTCATTTTTTTCTTCATAGCTAGAGTCAGTCAATCAGCATAAAGAAAACAGATAGATTAACATCACTGAAGAAAAAATAAAAAAGATATAGTAAGAATAGATTTTTCAGATATCAGAAGTCTTACATGCATTGGCATAAAATCTACAGAATGTGAAATCATAGCTTATCTTAGTTACTGCACATACCTTTCTAGCTTTTATTTCAAACTGTCAGTATCCATTACAGTTTCAATTCATTTATTATTGCACCTTTCCTTCTTTCTGCCTCTAATCATTTATAAAGAAAAGCAAGCTGCTGTTGCACTTGCCACTGCTGTTGACAACTTGAACGAACCTGTTTTTCATAGATACTAAGCAAGCTTATTCCTTTATCACAAAGAGTTATACAGTAAACTACATCTACATTTAAACAACTAGCCAGCATGTAGAGTCATATATCTTGCTCTAAATTAATTAAATTGTTGTAAAACCACATAGACTAGCTGTGTTCTCATACACTTTAACCTAATTCTGTGCTTACTCTTCTTTGAAACTGTAATGTCAGATTAAGTTAAATCACCTTACATCCTAAGTAAATGTTTTGTAACCTACAGCATAGTTTCAGAAATTGTATTCCACACTATTCACTTCCATTTATCTGTTCAACCACTCTGCCTCAGTGATTTTATTTCCATTTCTCTTTAAACCTAATTCCATTAGGAATTAATGATTTCCAAAGATTTGTGGTTTGGTTTTTTTTTTTTTTTTT
>VXAV01003169.1:280605-290914 GCA_013399715.1 Alectura lathami
TTTTTTTTTTTTTTTTTTTGGACAGGGGAAGAGGGAAGAAAAAGGAAGCAGTTTTGTTAATTTTCCTTTGTAACAGATCCAGCTCCCTATAGGTCTTCTATACGCATAGTTCACTAGCTTTTTTGTTTCTATCAACTGCTCAAATTAAGATGATCTGTACTAAATGTGACAGAATAATCTCAAAGTCAAGGAAGTTTTAATGACTAGTATATATACTCTAATATTTTTAATAATTCCTCCTTCAACTTTTCCCTTTCCCTTCAATTAAACTCAGAGCTACTCTGTCTTAATGCATTACCTTCTCCCACTCCCAACCTATTGGCCTGCTTATAGATACAATGGTCAAAACTCTTCCTCAGTTTCTGTCTTTGAGTCCTAGCATAACTGTATCCCTATAGTCTTAACTCTGTATTGCTTTTGTCGGAACTCAACAGGAGCTCTTCATTTATTCTTTATTCAATATTCTCAGTACTACTCAGTATATTCCCGCATTGTCTCTAGATTTTCTGTTCTGAATATATGAGTTAGTAGACTCTGAATGGCTAAAATGTTCCTTCAGATCAGTGAAACTCCAAGTTCAATATTAAGTTTGTCTCAAGTGATAAGAAAAGAAAACAGAGAGAAAAAATGTTTTTGTTTTTGTTTTCTTTTAAGAGCTGAAACTACTTTGATATGCAAGCAGTGTTTGGAGGCAGCTGTCAGATACCCATTTTTAATTCACCCTTTCTGAAACTGTCAGACATTTCAAGATCATGACTGCTTAGTGCATCTAATAATTTTAACACAGCAGTAATTTTGCTCACTAATTTTGGATTTTTTATGTTTTTTTTTTTTTTAAGGTGAATATGCTTGAGCAATGTATTGCCTCAGCTACTTGGCACTCAGCTCAGCTAGGAAATAGCACACATGTAAGTCAAAACGACATCAATATTGACAGGTAGCAAATACAAAACCAATCTACACTGAGTTTTGTGGTAACTCTCTTCAGCTATCATCTACTAAAAAGATGGAGATACAAGAATTATTTTTTAACTTGAAAGGTGTCACTCCATATACTGCTTCTCTGCTGCATGTCACTATATGTGTTTGAAAACCATCCACTTCCTCATCACGGCAGCTGAAAAACAAACAAACAAAAAAAACACTTTTATGTCCAAAGATAGATTTTAAACATACTACCAGCAAAACAGAGAAGGAACAAATATGTATATATATCTTGCAGTGGACTCATTCATTCCAGGCTTTTATTATTTTATTTTATTTTATATTGGCTATTTTTTATTAAATATCCTTCAATATTTAAACTTCTGTCACCCTCTTACTCAAAAAAAAAAAAAAATTAGGAAGTTTAAGCAGATAATATGTAGCTACTTCTTTATATTAGTGTGGCTGTTAAATCTGTTAAATATTATACTGGTAAGGAAACAATTCATAACAAATTTTGGTGAAATGCTTGCCTTCATGGTGCTCAGACGTCCCTGCTCTGAACTGAGGCTAACATCCTTTTATTTTTGTTACAATCTCTGTTGATGCTACTCCGCATTCCTTTCCCCTACACTTCCCATTTCTGAGAATAATTAGCAACACCCACTGCTGATAGCAGGGCTGCAGCAGGCCAACAGTGATATCTTGCCAACACCAGCTGTGCTTCAGTATTTATTTATTAAGATCACAGTATATACACAGGACAATCTTGCTGAGATGGCAAAGGGACGAATACAGTTGCAGCAGCTGAATTTCAGCTTGACTTTTGAAAAGAAATAAAACCCATACTGTGTAACATTTATCTCTAAGTAGAGGAAATCCAAGCCTTTAATTCCACTTTCAAATTATGCCTTGCTAGCTCTTGAGTTTAGACTGTAGGTGATGGAGGGAAATTTTATACTGCAGGGTATAGCGAGATGAAACTTACTTCTTTGTGCACTGCATTAAATAGCAGAGTGTAGAGACATTGGACATGCAGCAAAAGGACTCATCACTGAGACAGGCATCCTGTTGGCATTGCTAAGGCTAAGCTCTGACTGAACAAGCCACAGGCTGGCTTTGTAAATCATGATATACTTGAATTCTCATATCTTCTTGTCAGTACTGGTAACACACTGTTAAGCAATATGAAAGCTAATGTCCATATATTCATTAACTCTACCACTTTTTAATTCATCTTAGGTGTATGCTTTACAGTGGAGTGAATCCTAGGGTAACTTAAAGGATTGGAGTCCTACATTAGGAGTCATTGTAAGGAAGGCTGCTAAAATGTAATAAGTTTGCATTGAAAGACATACGTATTTGGAAGACTCTTGGCTACTAGATCTTCTTTTTAGAAAATAGTGTTTTCTCTTCCTCTACCTTGATTCAATTGTATCCTGGTGTAATATACCCTGATGTAATCGTACCATTTCATATAATCCAGTAATGATTTCACAGATATCCCTTAGAATAAAGGAACTAGTATTGAAATACAACTCCAAAATTAATGTCCAAACATTCAAGAAATTTTTTGCTAAATTCTTCATAATATATGTAGGGCTATGTCCCTTAGTTATTTCAAAAGTAATGTCTTCCAAGGTAAAATATGAACCTAGGAAATATTTTCTAGAAAACTAAAGTTTTTTCTAGTAAACTAAAGAAAGCACCTTTAAACAGGAGATGTGCAGATTTAATTTTATTTTTTCTTAGTGAAAGAAGTGTCTTGGGGAGAAAAACAATATATATATATATTCTCTGCAAGTGTGTACTTCTTAAATATGTATGTATATATATAATATATGTAATATATATAATACACTTGGCCCTTAGGAATGGGACACTGTTCCATGGGGTCTGAGCAAGGCAGGCAGTGCCAGGTACCCAAAACAAGATCCATCAACAGTCCCAGCCACAGCAAGAACTGAACCAGGACTGGGGAATTAAGCATGAAGCAAAAGTAAGTAGGGCTAGAGACAAGACCTTGGCGTACACCCAGTTCCATCCAGGAACTGGAGAGAGAGCTGGAGAGCGAGCTTTCATCCTTATGCATTGAGATTGAAGGCTACAGGCTGAGGGCTTGGTCAGGGCCAATAGGTGTTATTGGTGCCCAGTCGGTGTTATTGTTTCTTGGGACCGGTGCTCTTCAGCATCTTTATCAACAACTTAGACTGTGGGATCGAGTGCACCCTCAGCAAGTTTGCTGATGACACCAAGCTGAGTGGTGCAGTTGATGCCCCTGAAGGAAGGGATGCCATCCAGAGGGACCTGGACAGGCTGGAAAAGTGGGCCCACGAGAACCTGATGAGGTTCAACAAGGCCAAGTGCAAGGTGTTGCACTTGGGTCGGGGCAATCCCAGGTGTGTGTACACACTGGGAGAAGAACTCATTGAGAACAGCCCTGCGGAGAAGGACTTGGGTGTTGTGATCGATGAAAAGCTGGACATGAGCCCGCAGTGCGCTCTCGCAGCCAGGAAGGCCAATGGCATCCTGGGCTGTATCAAGAGAGGGGTGGCCAGCAGGGAGAGGGAGGTGATCGTCCCCCTCTACTCTGCCCCTGTGAGGCCTCACCTGGAGTACTGTGTCCAGGCCTGGGGCCCCCAGTACAGAGGGGATGTGGAGCTGTTGGAGCGGGTCCAGAGGAGGGCCACCAAAATGATCAGAGGGCTGGAGCACCTCTCCTGTGAGGAAAGGTTGAGGGAGTTGGGACTGTTCAGCCTGGAAAAGAGAAGGCTCCGGGGAGACCTCATTGCGGCCTTCCAGTACTTGAAAGGAGCTTACAGGCAGGAGGGGGACTGACTTTTTACACGGGTGGATAATGTTAGGACAAAGGGCAATGGGCTAAAACTGAAAGAGGGGAGGTTTAGGTTGGACATCAGGAAGAAATTCTTCCCTAAGAGAGTGGTGAGGCGCTGGCACAGGCTGCCCAGAGAAGCTGTGGCTGCCCCATCCCTGGCTGTGTTCAAGGCCAGGCTGGATGGGTTCCTGGGCAGTTGGATCTAGTGAGCTAGTGGCTGGCAGCCCTGTCCACGGCAGGGGGGTTGGAACTAGATGATCTCTGAGGTCACTTACAACCCAAGCCGTTCTATGATTCTATGATTCACATGGCTGTTCTGCATGCGTACATAAAGCTTTGCAGGACATATTATTTTTCCAAAGTGGGCAGCTTCTCTGATTTTAATCAGTGATGAGTGATTAGCATGCTTGACAATATACATGAGAAACATTCTTAAGTATGGTTCACCTGACCTCTCCAGCTATATTAAGGATGATGTTAATTTTTATGAACCATGAATACACAGTCATTGACTGCTAAGAATTAGCTATAAATTCTGGAATTGCATGATCAGAAGTAGTTATCTGTTGTCCAGTCTGCATGAAAGAAATGATTTTTTATCCTTTTTCTTTTTTTTCGTTAGTGAGCATCAATACCACAGTAAACATTACTAGGAATTTCAGGAACTTTTCAGTCTAACAGCAATATTGAGGCCAAATAATAGACAAAATGCTGACCTGTCTCCTATCCCACAGGTGGAGGGGATTTTAAATCAAGGGTCAGGTAAAATACAGATGCTTACACTGAACGCAGACCTGTTTTTTTGGATTAAGCTTTCTTTATGATCAGTAAATGTCATGAAAGTAACAGTTCTGTAAGAAAGCCTGGAACCTCTCCTGGCTCATTTTGACTTTTTCCTCACACAGGCTGGATACCTGTACAAGATAACACTCCTAACGTCTCAAAACAACAAGACTTTTTTTTTTTTTTCCCCCTGGATTTTTAGCTGATAGTTCCCTAGCTTTAGATTCAAAACACTGTGAGAAATCTATGTATTAGCATATAAAAATAATATCATTACATTATAACACAGAACAACATTTATTATTGGTGTTTTTCACATAATAATATTTCATTATGTCATGGACATCCTTTAAGAAACGTAAGTCAGAACAGATGAAACTCGGTTTGAGATCAGGACATCTCAGTTCAGCTGTTTGCATGCTAGTGAGGCATCCTGGCTATTTATCTAGTTCAGGATTGACTGGATCATTCCCTGTGCTCTGATCAGTTTTCCTGGACTTCAAGAAGAGTTAAGACACCTATGGGCAGATAAACACCTACATATAGACAGAGAAATGTGAAGACAAATAATCATCTTCTGTGTGTATAACTTAGTCTGCTTTTGTATCCCATATATCTTAAATCCTATTATTTGAAAATTTAAAGGGACTAATACAATGTATTCAATGTTCTTCTATATATATTATTTACTGCAGAATGAACAATGGATTACTGACCATGTTTGAAGAATTATGGCATTCAAAAGGAAGCAATTATTTGTACAAACATTGAAATAAATTGTGCCTCTCCTTCTATTAAACAAGGTTAGTTATCAATCACTCAAGAGAAATTAAAATTTGTCTAATTATAAAGCAGTTTTTAAACTATTTGCAGCAAATAAATATACATATTTAAATTATTTTTATCAACACAATTGTTACTTCTGAATGTATACATTTTTCTTCTACCGTATGTGAATAACTTGCTATTATTTACCCACAGATAATTAATTTTAATGATACAATATTTTTTTTTTCTGGCATAGGCATAATAACACTATTTAAAAAATATATTTTTAGAAAATGCTTTACAAGGAATAACACATAAACTGAAACACACTGACTGAGACTGCTAGAATGATGAATTTCTTACATTTAAATATAAAAGAGCACACATACACTAAAAATATATAAACCTAAATATTATGTGTTAGCAAGAATCTAACAGTCTAAAATGAACATCTGCAATATCAAATATGCTCTAGGATGTTTATCAACCCTCTGGCAAAATATTCCTTTTTGACATTAAGGAGGTCATAAAATATCTCAAATATTTTCTCAATTAAAAGTCATACACAAAACTTCTGTCTTACTACATGTTTACTTCTGCAGCATTGTGCTCATGTTACATGATGGTCTTGAAGACCTCCTAGAACTTAGTAAGGACAAAATAGAGCTTGTTTAGAAGATAAAACTTATTTAGAAATTAGACTAAAAGTTGGGTAAATTTAAAAATTGAAGATATTTAATGAAAATCCTATAGAAAATCTGAAAACATGTTATTTCCTAGACTACTTCAGGAGGTTTTATTAATCAGTGAAATATCTGTAAGTCCAGTCATTCAACTGTCATTTGTCAATATTTACACTTTTTCTGAGCATATATTTCTGTGATATTGGATACAAAAGACACAGCTGTTATTAAACAGTAGAAATGCTACATAACTAAAAGGTCTCGAATGGCAAATCCAAACATTCAATGGCACCATTTCTAAGAGCTGGTCTTTTTCCTTCTACCATCGGATAGTGATGAAAAGCAATGTGTCATTGTTTTTAGAAAAGGATTAAGCCTACTATATTTCAAAGCCACAAATCAATTTTTCACAGTGTTTTAACCTGTGGGACTTCAAATGAATGACAATCAGTAGTGAAAAAAATTAATGCTGACTGCAAGGAGGTTTTCTGTTTCAATGAAACCTGTGCATAAGAAATTGAGTTGAAAAGCAGAAGGGAACATTTAAGGACAAAATAATATGAACTGTAATTTTTTCTCTAATTCTTCTTAAGAATGATGAATAGTTTTTGTTCTGCCTGTGCATATACACACACAAAAGCAAAAACGTAAAAGAATGACTTGCATTTGTAACAACTTAATGGGAAGTATTATTCTTAAAAAAATGATTAACACACGTGATCTGTCAGTGTTGGAAATGTCATTTGATGAATGGACAGATATAAACACAAGAAAATAAAGTGGGGAGAAATATAAGCAAACTTTCCTCCATGTAACAGATCAATTGTTTCCAGTCATATCAGAAACTAAGATTCAAGCTTAGTGAACACAGTAGGTTTTCCCTTTGACTCATGAACATGAGTGAGCATGAAACTACTTTGAAACCAGTTCTTCTACTGTACTTTGGCTACATTAAATTAATGTAGCCTGGTTATGCCTTTCACATACATAAACTATGATTACAGAATAGATAAACACAATTTCACTTAAGCAAGACTTCTTATTGTAAAAGTATATTTAAATTAAATAACATGTAAAATAAATTGGTTAACTTTTAACATAGTTATGCATTTCACTGGTACAGTTAATTTAACACTAATAAAACAATAACAGCATGATAGATAGTAACAGACAGATCACTTTATGTATTTCTGTAAATATAAACAAAAATAGAAATTTGCCACAATAAACTTTAAAATTGTACAAACAAAAAATGCACCATTATAGGATTAAAATAGAAAATCCAACAATCATTCAGCAGACACTAAATGAAATACTAACCTTTGGAAATTTGTTTGGGATTTGTCACGGCCTCTGGTGGAGGTCACAACAAATCAGGTTTTAGGAAATTTTTAATATACTCATGTTTTAAATTGTGTTTAAAAATAACTAAAAATGTTATTATTTCCATCAGCTTCTCCCAATAAATTCTTAAATAATAAGTAATAAAATAAGCTTCAAAGCTTATTTTTTTAATATTAATATTTTCACAGATGTGAGATCAAACAAGAAAAAAATCAGCCTGCTATCACAATTCTCACAATGTGCCAACAACAAGCTTTCGTACACTTTTATAGTAGTATAGGCTTTAGACTGAGAATTAACAACATTAGGAAACAATAATTCTCCACACTATGTCTCAATATCAAATATCTTCATTTAACCATTTCTTCCTGTATATGCTGTATTTTGATTAAGATAAAGACCATCTACAGGTAATTAACCTATAAAAAAATATTTTTCATTAGTGCTGTAGAGTTGAATGTAACCTATTAATTAAACTAAATTAATATTGTTAGTTCAGATCTTTGATCATTCACATATATGTCTCACATGTATCTGCAGCTCATGGTTGCTTGAGCAGTGAAATATAAAAATCTGCTGAAAATTCGTAAGTATGACTGAGATTGAATAACAAGCCTCCAAGACCTTCTTGACCTTAAATGAGCCAGATTAATTTAAATACTGTCTCAGCACTCTTTATCTTCAGAATTTAATCAGAAGAAAGGCACTGGTACCCTCTTAGAATGTGCATGAAAGCACATCCATATATCTCCAACCATAAGCTGATAATAGTCTACAGACACCCTGATAGAAAAGGAAAATCCAAGTGAGAGAAATCAAATAAGAGCTGAATGGTTACTTTGGTTGTTATTGAATAAAATCTGCATTGTACTGGATATGGACATGATTTTAAGATTACGGACATCTGAAGAGCAATAGGAATATACAATCATCTCTCTACTGAAAAAGACATACAGCAGAATGTTTATATCATAATGTTAGATGTTGACTGCTGATCAAAATAATTGCGTATATATTGACTGTTGCCAAAAGTTAACCAGAAGTGTTTTCTTTATACAGGAAAAACTTGAGCAGTTTTATACCAGTACACACACTATGTAAATTATGTACTGAAATTATTTCAACTTTGGTAATTTTGATAAACTTTGGTAGGACAAGGGGTAATGGTTTTAAAACAAAAAAGAGTAGATTTAGATTAGATATAAGGAAGAAATTATTCACTATGGTAGTAGTGAGGCACTAGAACAGATCGCTCAGAGAAGTTGTGGATGCCCCATCATTGTATGTGTTCAAAGCCAGATTACATGGAGCTTTAGGCAATCTGGTCTAGTGGGAGGTGTCCTTGACAATGGTAGGGGAGTTGGAACTAGGTGATCTTCAGGGTCTCTTCCAACTCAAATCACTCAAATGACGTTTCTATGTTGATTATTCTTTAATTAGTTTGAGTCACAGCACATCAGTACACAGAATTTAGGTTATGAATCATAACATTTTTGTATCTGAAATACCTTTAATTGCTATAAAAACTGATTGCACATCTAACGCACTTTAAGTATTTATTGTACCTTCTCATTCATTAAATTTTGACTCTTTCTACTACCATAACAATATTAGCCTCTTTACTTGAATAGAATACTCTTCAGAATGTAATAAATTATTCTTTAAGTATCTTACAACTTGTTGAGATGGGTAACGTGCCAACAGATACATATAGATCAATAGCAAAGTGCAAGGAAATTTCTATTAACAATCAGGTTTTAAAAATTAAAACATATTCAGCGTATCTTTTTTTTTTTTTTTTTTTTACAGTATTTCCCATAGCATTTTACATTTTAGTTGCATGAAAGTTCAGTTGGCTAAAAGGAGACAAATGTGTACAGAATTAAAGAATAACTAACTATTAAGCATTGTTCATCTTATTTTACCATCCATTTAAAACAATCTAATTTACATAAATATTAAAACTGGACTGTTAGAGCAAGAATGTAAAAGAAAAGATAAATGCAAATATCACTTATTTTCACTTACAAGTGTAAAGACTTGCAAATATTAAGTAGTTTCTCTGCTATAAGAATACATAACATAATATTTTATGGAACACGTGAGTAGAAAGTAGGTATTGAGTTATATTCAGCTTAAAGGTTTGACTCAGTTAATGTTAAACTGTGTAATTATTTTTATAGCAACCTGATAGGAGTAGAGGGCATTTTATCGGACCTTCACTGCCTGGTTGCTACCTCTCAGGCAGTTTGCTGGTAAGTCCCAAGATACCTCGTCATGGCTAATAGCTACTTCAAAGGAGTTTCTTGGTAGAAGTTAAGTCTTGTTCTAAACTTCTGTGTAACTCCAGGTTTTGGACAAATGTCATGGGATAAGAGTGTAGTGTCTGATCTGTCTGTGGTTTCCTCCTGTAAACTTTTCTCAGCCTTTCATTAAGCCAAGAATAACCTAATTTGTTCCATTAAACAAAACCAATACAGACAATACTGTTGCAAGGGTTTATAGCCAAATGAAAAGGAACAGAAGACTAGAAAGAATGGTTTCCTGAGTAATGAGAAAGGCCTGAAAAGCTGCATTTTTATCTCCTTTATAATTCCACCAAAGTGACAACTAAACTCCTACTTGTCTTTTCCTACTTTATTCTAGATGTGTACTTTTTACTTGTTCAAATAAACACCATTTTGAAAAACAACATACATACTGTCTATGATGAGATGGTCTACCTAGAGTTAGAGATAATAGACATTTTCTTTTGAGCTGGCTATCTACACTCCCTTTGGAGTCAATTAGATGAACATGCTCCCAGGTATGTCTGAACCTAGGGTATATGTCTAAAATAAAATATATGAATTGGCTGAACCAGTTCAGTTATTTTAAAATAAGAACCATGCTGCCACAATTCCCAAGAGTGTTATGAAGATGTTAGTTGTACATTACCTAATATCTCTATGAAATATTTGATCAGTTGCCT
>VXAV01003169.1:299442-309788 GCA_013399715.1 Alectura lathami
CTAAGGGTTAATTATTGTTGCTGCAGAAAATGTTTGTCTTGCGTCTTATTACTCAACACATCTAGGTTCTGAATACAGCTCATTGGGTCATGTTGTGCTGTTGTTTTTCGTTACAGGTATGTATGAACCAGAACTTTGTCAATTTGGCATTTTTCTCTTGATAAACTAAAAAAAAAAGAAAATAAATAAAAAAAAGAAACATGAAGTAAAAGTCAAAAAGTATCAAGAAAGAAAATAAAGTGTGTTAGTTTCTCAAAGTGTCATTTTTATGCATGGTATACAGTAAGACAAGGGAAGAGTGCCAAAGCTACCTTTCAATTAAACAATGATGACATATTTGAAATATTTGTCCACCAAATAGAAATGAGTTGTATATTTTCAACTTTAAATTAAAAAAAAAAAAAAACACAGTCTACATTTTAACAAACTATTACTTTTTTTTTCTTTTGTAATAGTTCTAATAGACATATTAAAAATAGTTTAGAAATGATTATTAGAAAATTCCAAATAAATACACTAAGAATTGGAAAAATGGGTTATTTATATATCTGTTTGGAATAAAATTCTTTCTGGTTTTTACAGATAAAACTAATTTAGACAAATTAGTAAGAAATTCTTTGTTTAAACTATCCTCATTTACAGCAAGATGAGTAATCAGAAAGTTATTTTGGGTGCATTCAGGTAGTCTATCAAACCTATTGGTTTAACTTGAACTAATGCCATTCTACTGCCCTTAATATTGATGTCCAGGCCAGAAATCCAAAAATCCTTGAAAAACATCATTTACAGTTTTATAAAGCAAGTATATATTGGCACATATGTGCCTCAATGGGTTTGATGAATCATGGACATAAATTTCTAGGCCATTAAATGCTGACATGTAAATAGTGCAAATACGTTTTTGAAATGTCATGTATTAGGTAGTCTTGAATAGAGATAGTAGATATTTTAATAAAGTATGTAACTTGGTGTTGAGTAGGTAACTTCTTACAGTTATAGTTCAGAATATACTTCCATTTAGAAGCATCAAGGAGCAAAACACATTTTCCACGTAGTTACAGATAATATCTACTACTTTTGTGTGTGTGTGTGAAATGCTGGAGCATTTCTGTATCCCAGTTTACAACTAGAACAATAGAAAATATTGATTCCATAGAAACCAAAGAATTTCACATGAAGGGGGAAAGTAGACTGCAGCACAGTTCTGCCCCTTCATACAGGCAGAAATGATAGTAAGCAGACAGGCATTCTTCTTACTGCAGACTCCTCTCCTCTCTGCTCCTCTTTTCCCATCTTTGGAAAGTTTCATAGCATGAATGGTAGTTTCATAGCATGAATGTTAGTGATAAGAGCACTCGATACAAAAATAAATACTGATGGTGCTGCACTCTGATGTAAGTTTCCTACTTGTAAGAATTAAAATAAATAAATCAATATATTTACTTAGAAACTACTGAGAAGTGTTCCCTGAAGTGCCTATTGCAGTTTGCCCTATATTTGTTATGACAAATCTTTGGCAAGATTCCTGAAGTATGAAGATTTTCAACATTATTTGACTACCAGTGTGTACACTTCCAGAGGTGTAATATTTTTATGACCAAACTCCAAAAAGACCTTGAAATTATTGGCTTCAAATTAATGTCTTACTGCTGTGTGGGAGACAGAAATGAAGAATAAGTATCTAAGCCCTTCTTTGAGCAGCAGTACAGCTTATATACTAGGCAAAACTTTTATTATCTTATTAGCTTATTATTTTTAAAAAATGTTATTTTTTTCTGAGGTCTCCTGGAGATATTTAAACAAAGAACCTCCATCATACTTGAATATATACTGTGGACTTCACTGGCCATCTTTAGTACAGCAACTCTAAAACAACAGGTTAATTTGCAGAAATAATATTTTTATAACTGTGAAGACCCCAAAGTAACCAGTAAATATTTTCATTTTACTACTGCTTACCAAAGCCATGTTTCTAACCATCTTAGACGATTATATGATTATATAACTGATCGCTATTTCTGAAGTACCAGAGCTCTCTAGAAGACTTTAGCATCCCACGGAACATTGTAAGTTCCTGTAAATAACAAAACATTTTTTGGTAAGCAACCTCAGGCATTTGTTTGTATGTCTTTAAATTGATCCAAGCACAATTTCAATGTTTAATAACATTAAATACATTACTTTATTTGGAAATTTAAATATGTATTCCAATGATCTGGACTTTCAAAGCGTAAAGATCAGAATTTAGGGGAAAAAATTATCCAGTGTTGCCAGTTTTGTGGAACATATAATCCTTGCTACCATCATCATCCATAAAGAAGTCATATTTATCAGCAGCAAGTAGAAAGCAGTAATGTTTAAACCGCTTCATGAAAATAATACCATTTTGTAAAACTGTAGTAACGTCTCAAACATATTACAGGCTTGTATATCAGACTACTGAATCCCTGCATTACTGTGATTACAGATACAATTTCACTGACTGTCCAGATCCTCTCCCAATAGAAAGAAAGCTTAACAAAGCAGAAAATAAATGCACATACAAAATTTCTGTACAATGTCCAAGTTAAGAGTAAAAGTAGGAAACCTGTTGAAAATGCCTTCTTTCTTCAACTACAAGAATCATTGCGCTTGCAGGCTCTCATTCTAATGGGAGATTTCAATCATGTGGATATCTGCTGGAAAAGAAACATGTTGGGCTGGAAGTAATTCAGGAGATTCCTGGAATGTTACTGGTCCTAGAGTTAGACAAACCAAGTACAGGTGAAGCGTTACTGGACCTGGTGCTCAGTAATGCAGATGAGCTCATTAAAGATGTTAAGACTAGAGGAAGTCTGAGCTGTAGCAACCATGCCTTGGTTGGATTTGTGATCTTGAGGAATATGGGCCTGGTGTCTTGGTTTCAGCTGGGACAGAGTTTCTTTATAGTTTCTGGTATGATGTCAACCTGGAGTACTGCGTCCAGATGTGGAGTCCTCTGGACAGGAGGGACATGGACCTGTTGGAGCAGGTCCAGAGGAGGGCCACAAAAATGATCCAAGGGATGGAACACCTCCCCTGTGAGGACAGGCTGAGAGAGCTGGGGCTGTTCAGTCTGGAGAGAAGGTTCAGGGACACCAGATAGCAGCCTTTCAGTATCTAAACGGGGGCTACAAGAAAGAAGGGGACAGACTCTTGAGCAGGGTCTGTTGTGACAGGACTGGGGAAAATGGTTTCATACTGAGAGGGGGAAGATTTAGACTAGATATAAGGAAAAAGTTATTTACAATAAGGGTAGTGAAGCACTGGCACAGGTTGCCCAGAGGTGGTGAATGCCCTGTCCCTGGAGACCTTCAAGGTGAAGCTGGACAGGGCTCTGAGCAACCTGATCCAGCTGTAGGTGTCCCTGTGCACTGCAGGGGAGTTGGACTTCATGACCTTTAAAGGTCCCTTCCAACTCAAGCAATTCTATGCTTCTGTGATTCTATGATTCTATGTTATGTTTTGGCTTTAGGAGAAACACAGTATTGATAATGCACCAGTGTTTTAATTGTTGCTGAGCGGTGCTGTACAGAGCCAAGGAGTTCACCTTGGGACTGGTGCTATTTAATATCTTTATCACTGACATAAACAGTGGGATTGAGTTAATCCTCAGCTAGTTTGCAGATGACACTAAACTGAGTGGTACAGTTGATACAGTAGAAGGAAAGGATGCTATCCAAAAGGGCCTGGGCAAGCTTGAGAAGGAGACTCATGTAAATCTAATGAGGTTCAACAAATTCAAATACAAAGAACTGCACTTGGGTCAGGGAAACCTCTGACATGAATACAGACTGGGAGATGAATTCGTTGAGGACAGCACTGTGGAGAAGGCACTGGGAGTTCTGGTGGACACAAAGCTTGATGTTAGCAGCATGCACTTGCGGCCCAGAAAGCCAGCTGTATGCTGGGCTGAATCAAAAGAGGGCTTGACAGCAGGGCAAGGGAGGTGATTGTCCCCGTCTCCTCTGCCCTTGTGAGGCCCCACCTGTGTTACCACAATGAGGTCAGGGGCCCCCAGCACGTGAAAGTTGTCAGGCTGTTGGTGAGGATCCAGAGGAGGGTCATGAAGATTCTCAGAGGTCTGGAGCACCTTTCCTATGAAGAAAGGCTGAAGGAGCTGGGCTTGTTCAGCCTGGAGAAGAGAAGGCTCTGGGGACACCTCACTATGGCCTTTCAGTACCTAAAGGGGACTTATGAAAGAGATGGAGAGCAACTTTTTACACAGTTTGATAGAGAAGGTAAAGGATTTAAACTAAGAGGAATTCTTTACTAATAGGGTGACTAGACAGTGGCACAGGCTGCCCAAAGAGTTTTTGGTTGCCCTATTCCTGGAGGCATCAAGGCTAGCTGGATGAGGCCCTGCGCAGCCTGATCTAGCTGGTGGTAGCCCTGACTGTGGCAGAGGGTTTGGAACTAGATGATCTTTAATGTCCCTTCCAACACCAGCCATTCTATGATTATATGAAAGTTTATTACTCCTACTATAGTGTAGGAAAAAACATTGATGATTTTTCCTTATAATCATGTTTTGAAGACTTAAATTTCAGGAGAGTGTTTCTTAATGTACCTAATTACCTAAAATGCAAAGATATTTTTTGTGTTAAATTCCTTGAAATAAGTGCTTTGTAGACTGGTCTCCAAAGTATACAAACTTACGCAAACATAATATTCACGTGTTTGTGCAGATCAAAGTCTCCAACTGTCTGAATTAAAATAATAATAATAATAATACAGTAGAATAGGGCTCTAAAAACTATTCTGTTCCTAGGCTACCAAGGAAAGGAGAGACATGATTAATGCACCAGCGGAAGGGAAAGCAGAAATTATAAGCACATTTTCACTGAGATTCTACAAAGGAAAGGTATGCTATGAAAATCCCAGCTGCATACAAGGTTCAGACAGAGATTAGGTCTCAGATGCAACAAGATGCAGTCACAAGACATAAGAACATCCACCTTCTTTGTAACAGTGCTTGTGCTCTACCTGCTCAGATGAGATTAATGAGTGCCTTGAGGGCAACTTGTGTCAAATTTTTGTTCTAGATGTTGCTGTACTGCTTAAAGCACTTCTTCACTTGTGAGTCAACAAATGATATTGTCTGCAAACACACAGGGTATACAAAAAGATGTTGCTAACAGTATTTATAGAAATAAGTGAGCAATTTTGCTACAAAAACTAAATTCTGGGCTTGGGAGGAAAGGCACAAGAGATGTGTGACAACACATCTCTTAACATAAATACATGTTTATGAGATACTGTACAAAATTGAGACATACATAATTTTCAAAAAACATAACATTCAAAATAAAGTAAAAATCTTTATACATTAAACTATGTTCAATTTGGAAACATTTGCATTGATTTATAGTGCAAATTTTCCTGTAAAAGGTAAATACCACATGTACTGGTTAAAGCGTACTTGGGATTGCTGGAGGGATGTACTGTTTTAACAAGAGTAAGACCTACTAGGTTTCTAGTGTGTCTACAAGCTGAGTTGGGGAGATAAGTGGGTTATTCTGAGTGTTAGCAAAAGATTGTCAGGCTTCACATGCCAAGGAGTAATTACAGCTGAAAATAGTGCCTTTTCTCTATTGCACATCTTCAAGCATCATGCAATTAACATTTAAGTACCGGAGGGATGTGAAAATGGATGAAAGCTAGGTATAAAATTCTGATACGCTTGTATCTGCAGAGTTGGAATTTTTCTGTTGAATTCTGCTTTCAAAGCCATCAAAAGAGCAAGAACCCTGACTATCTTAAGGGTGTGAGAATCTTTTTCTCTGTGTGGTGGCAAGACAAATGGTTCCTTTGGTTTCCAAGATGCAGCCTTGATACTTTCCCTTTCAGTGATAATGAGGGTAGTTTTTTTGTACTCTGTATTTTGTGTTTGGTTCTTGGCTTCCTTATTGCTAGCTGTTCTGATAATCATTTTACTGAAAGAAATTCAGGGAAAATTCATCAGGAAGTTTATGACAGGAAGTAAAGAAGGTGTGAAACTGTAGCCTGAGAGATATCACCATGTTTTGATATGTCAGAACTGTGCGATGGACAACTGCACCTGCAGTTGCACTGCAAGGAATGTTCCCTTCTGCAGTTTCTGCCCAGCATCAGTCTGCCCTGGTTTCAGCCGGGACAGAGTTGATTTCTTTTATAGTGTCTGGTATGAAACTATGTTTTGGCTTTGGGAGGAAAAGATTGTTGGTAACACAGTGATGTTTCAGTTGTTGCTGAGCAGTGCTGCACAGAGCCAAGGACGTTTCATTTTCTTATCTTCTACTACTGTCCAGCCAGCCAGGTAGCTGGGGGCACAAGGAGCTGAGAGAGGACAGAACCAGGGCAGCTGACCTAAACCGGCCAAAACATACCATATGACATCATGTGAGAAGAACTTATAAGGTTGTGTGGAGTTGGCTGCAGGGGCAGCCACTGTTCAGGGACTGGCTGGGCATCAGTCTGTGGATGGTGAACAATTGCGTTGTGCATCACTTTCTTTGTAAATATTCATATGTATATATATATATTATTATCGGTATATATATATATTATTATCGTTACTGTTGTTTGTCTCTTCCTTTTCTGTCATAGTAAATATTTTTTGCCTCAACCTATGAGTTCTACTTTTTTTTTTGGTTATCTCCTCATCCCACTGGGAGAGAGGGTAATAAGCTAAAGGCTGTGTGGCGTGCAGCTGCTTGCCAGGTTAAACCACAGCACAGGCAGAAGGCATACGGAGTGGAACAGAGCCACGACAAGACAGTTTGTCTAGAAGGTAATGTTATCCTGTCTTTTTGGCCCTGCATGTGGAGTATATCACCACAGTAACATGGATCTACTACTTGCAGGTTCAATATCTGGTGTCTTTCTCTCCAGGAACAAATGTATGATGTTAGCCAGTTCTTGAATCCTGTATTTGTAGGCTAATATCACTAAATTCTGAAAGAAAATTTGTACACTCTATGAGATTCCATGAGAATCTGAGATTTTGCTATCATAATGAAAGTTTATGCATATACTGATATTTAGCAATAAATGACAAATATTGTTTAAAATAGCAGTTTGATTAGCAAAACTAAAGCAGCAGATGCTATATGAAAAATGTAAAGATGCTGTACACTTGCCACATTCACTTCTCATATTAGAATTTACTGAATCATCTGTGCATCTCTATTAAAAAAAAAAAAAAAAAAAAAAAAAAAAAAAAAAAAAAAANNAAAAAAAAGTCATATAAATCCCTCTAATACCTGCCTTACAAGTACTGCTGGAAAAGTGGCATGCTTGAATGCAGGTCGGTGCTTCCAGCTGCCCATGTTAACTCAGAGATGTCCAACTAGTGCCAGATACTTCATTCCCTAACCTAAGGCCCAGAGTGGATTCTTCCCCTATAGAAACAAGAAAAGATTTTAGCAAATGTGTATGTCTTTCCTCAAGAGCAGTGTTACATACCAAGCAATATAAACAATATAAATCCTGACACAATTATATCTTATTAAATACTTATTTACAAGTTGTCATGTTGACAGGTCAAAAAGATTTTACTGTGGCTATGTCAGAGCAGTCATCAAGACTAAGGTGATTAGGAAGATATCTGTAGATCCCAGATAGGTGCATAGGTAGGTAAAAAGTATTTCAGTACAATAGTTTTCTAAGGTGACTAGCAGTAGTAAAGAAGGGAGGTGAGTTCTTTTCTGGGGATTCAGTTAAAGAAACATTACAAGAAAATGTAAAATTCTTACCTAGTGAGAACCAGGCCTCTCAAACTACCCATCTGAAACAACTAGTCACTTTTGAAAAGCTTGGTCAATCTTTTATCTTGTTTGATTTTTTTTGTTTCTTTGTTGTTTTTTTGAGGGAGAGGAGGAGGTTAGTGGTGTTTCTTTTTTTTTGTTCTTCCTACATCTGTTAGCACACGGGTTACTTGCTGTTGAAGAGATATTTGAACATAAATAAGCATTAAAATTATAAGAAGAACATATTTTAAATGAAGCAATGCAGTGGTGAAACAGCATAGCCACCTGCTATGTCATGCGTAAATTTGGAAATATTATACAGCGTTTAAAATGTCTTTGATATGTATATTAAATAATTTTCTTGTACAATCAACAAAACAACAATGTCATAAAAACTGACCAGATCGCACTGTAGAACAGGAACAGTAAATATAAAGCTGAGCTCAAAAGTGGGAATTATAAACATCTAAGTTTTGTTCTTTTTTGCTAATCTCATGAGCAGATGCCCCAGATTAACACTTCCCACTGACTCACTCACATCAGAACACACATCCATTTAGAACACAGAAGATCTTCCATTTGAAGATGAACAATTGGTTCAACACTCCATAAAGACACCCAGGTGTTATAAAAAGAGCTCCCATTTGAGACAGCCAAAATGAAAGCTTAGCCCGAAGACTTTTTTCTCTTCTTAACGCAAGGGTAGGGATAGTGACTGATCCATCCAACAAACTTCTTTCTCTTCTTTTTTTTTTTTTTTTTGATGGTGTAATCAGTGTTTGAAAGGACTGCTGTATATGAAAAAAATGTAAAACGATATCCATTATTATTAAAAGAAAATTGGTTACAACTCTAGAGATATCTGAAAGCTTTAATAGTTATTGTTGAACTCAAGTACATCTCCACAGTCAGTCATTATCTTTAAGAGAATGCTAGCTTTAAAGGGAAAAATATATATTTTAAACACCATTTTACACATTAGCTTTCCAATAAAAGTTGAGGCCTCACTGCATAATAAATCCTGAGAACAAGAGAAGTAACAATTTTAATATTAATACCACTAATAATCACTGATGACAAATGGTAGGCAAGCTGATTATTTTAAGCAATTGTCCATGATGACTTAACCAAAGTTTTAGACAAATGTGTTTGGCTCTGCTTGTATATCTTTCTTCTCATGCTGATCTGGCATAAATGTTAATGGAAAGTAAACTCTGAACAAAGAATCATGGAAACTGAATGCGAAGGGCCTAATTCTCTTGTGATGCAACTGTGGAATCATGCCAATGCAGAAATTTGGCTTTCCACACACACACACAAGTGATACAGAAACAATAACACATAACTTAGCTAGACTCTTGCAAGTAACAAATACAACAAAAACGAACTGATTACAAATAACAAATAGTCACATAGGTGCACGATTAATACAGTGTAAAATTCAGTAACATTCCAAAAATATTTTTGTGAAACAAAGGCAATAACAGAAATATAAATTTGACAGATTGTTCATTGTGCAGTAGTCCTTTATGTGTAGTGCTGGGGTTAGCAGTAAAGCAAGTAAGAGCCACGGTACACAACAGCAATGCAGGGTAGTTCTTCAGCAAAGCAAGCAAACATAATGGTAAGGTAAACAAAGAGAACAATGAAAGAACAGATTGTCACTGAAGATGTAAGCAGCTCTTGGTCCAAATTTGGCAGGATCTAGAGAGCAGAGGCACCTTCCGTAACCAAAATGTAGTTGCGAACATAATGTACCTGTTGAACTCTGCATTCATGGAGAATTTTCATATCTTCTTTTAAAGCAGGAATAAGAGGGATTTCATGCATTCCCTGCGCCTATGCAGGATTCAGTTAGTCCCTGTCACAACTGGAGAACTGTTAGTAAATAAACTACTAAAAATCCCATAAAACGGCATTGCTAGACATCCAAATAAACTTGAGTTATGCTATTTACGGAGTGAAACAGCTATACAACAGACACTCATTCATTCCTCTTGTGTTAGAACTAGGAATCCATGGATGCATCAGGATGCTTTGCTGAGGGGATTAATACGTCTTTGAAGCACTACAGGTTCTAGACGCTGGGCTGGTGCTGGGTGTTCTGCCTTTTCTGTTTCTGGCTAGTGAACTGGTGGTGAATGAACTATTAAGCCTACACTGATGGTATCAATATATCCAGGTAGAAGGCTGAAACACTGAATCAATTTGGAGTTCAGATATGATGTTGTTACTCTTCAGTTGCTAAATTTATCTCTTGCAGATGATTCGCTCTGTTTACACTTGACAATATTACCATCAGCAAGGTGAATTTGCTTGTCTGTTTAGAACTTATACACTCAAAGAGATCCTATCTACTGTTAAAAGCTAAGATTTTTTTAGAGGAATCTTTTAAAACTACTTCCTTGTGGAAGACAAGCTCCTGGCACATGTTGCCCATTACTGCTTCTCTTTCACACAGAGTTTGCACATCTCTCGAGATGCAACAGATCCAGGACAGACTCATAGAATAGCTTGTATATATTTGTAGAATAAGTATTACAATCTTAATTTTTGAAAAAAAAAAAAAAAAAAAAAAAAAAAATCTACATCTCTTTC
>VXAV01003171.1:1303-13801 GCA_013399715.1 Alectura lathami
CGTGATTTCGTCTATTTTTTTTTTTTTTTTTTAAACTTTAAATACAAGAGAGAGTTGTTCTCTACTTCAGTCTTTTTGGGAAGGTGTTGATGAGATATAGCTGGTTCTAGAATTCACTCAAATTTAAAAAACGTGTTGAGATTCCTGCTCTGTGCGAGTAGCCGCAGTGTAGTTTGGCATTGGTGTAGCCAAAGCTTCACAGCTGCATAGCAAACTGTGTGTGTTTTGTGTATTTGTTTTTTCTTAGGAAAAAAAGAAAAAAGAAGATACCTTTCTGTTAGTAAAATGCTGAGTGGGCAGGAGGTATACTCATTGTATCCCTGCATCTTGTTGACAAAATGTGTAAATTCTTCTTTGGATTACTACAGAACAATTTGTAAACATTCACTCTCCTCAAAAATCCAAATTCAAGAACTAACAAAATGATGTTAATTCATATAAAATGTATTTGCCTGGCGTATCTCATTCCCCTTCAATGCTCTCTGCTTGTCTTTAAGCTGTACGCACGTCAAAATTTTGATTGCCTCTGTGCATCCAAATCCCAGTGTAAAAGATGTGGGTCTGAGTTATGGCATTTGGATCCTGCTGGGACAAAAATGTTTACTACAAATAATACTGACATTTGAGTTGTGCTTTGTTTCACAAAATATCTTTTATTTTTAGAAGTTTTCTTTTGATTTCCTTAATTTTGGAGGGGAAGGGAAATATTTTGTTTTTCAGGTTAGACAAATCACAATGCTGTCTTTAGACTGAAGCTTTCAGTTAGTTAAACGTTTTTCTGTGGAAAATTTAGCTGTTTGAATGTATTTCAATTATCTGAAATTTTATTGATATACTTTCCACCTGTTGAGAAATATTTGTGGTGTTCTTTCAGCATTCGTTCATAATTCAAGCCCCTGTTTTGAAACTTCAGATTTGGCATATTCTGAGGTACTGACAGACTGCTGCCTTGACTTGGAAAAACAATCATGGGCATTAAAAAAAAAAAAAAACAAACAAAAAAAAACACATTCTTGGTGGTGTCTCTCAAGATTCACCAGGAGTTTAATTATGTAAGGTCAATATCTGCTATTTTGGAAGGTTCGGTTATGTTTAAAGATTGTGTGCATTCAGTTCCATATCCGTTAGTGTTTTGTTCATCCAGAGAAGGGATCACAGAAAATTTCCTCTGCAAAACTGCAGGCTTATGTAAATCTCAGTGTAATATGAATATTTCTTTTCATTACTGCAGTTTAATGTGTGTTCATTACATCACTAGCTGTCTTTTTTTAAAAGCACTGTGCCTTTTGCAGATGTAGTAGAATCGTAGTTTAGGAATTGAAAACAAATATGCAGGTTGATCAGCGATAGGAGAGTGATAGTAATATGTAATATGTATGTCTTACATTTATTGTGATGATGTTGGGAATAAGCTGTATGACTGCAAGTGAAAAGCAGATCAAAATTCTTGCCCTTGTCTGTTGCCTGCTTGTTGTATGACCCCGAACAAATTCTTTCTGCTGTGAAGTCCCTCTCTTCTCTGTAGAGCCATTAGAGCAGGCCATGTTGCAATGGGATGCAAAGAGCTTGTCTGGAGCTGCAGAGAAATAGTGACCAGAACAGGTAGTAGGGAATGTCTGAAGTTACACAAGATGCTCTACTTAGGTACGCAATAGGAGATGGATTGTGCATACACAGGTTTGTGGACTCTAGGGCTGACTTCTGTCCCCTGAAATCTCCCGCAGGATCCCTTTGATGACAGCTCTTGGAAGACCTGCATTTGAAAAGCCAGAAAAAGCTCCTTATACAAGATATAGTCTCAGTTTTTAGAGAAGAGCTTTGCAGAAAGATCACGTTTTGATACAGCCTTTCTCTGGAACATAAGCTGCCAGCTAGTGTTTCTGTGTTCGTATGCCTGTGAAACTTGGCTAGGACTGCTTTGGACTACAAGGAATTGGATTCAGTTTGGAATTTCAGTGGAGTCTCCTCTGTCACATGGCCCCAAGGCCATATTTTGAATCTGTGTGTTTTAAAGCCTTGTTATTCTTTTCAAGCTCCTTCCTACTCTCTCCACTCATCAAAATGTTCAGTGGGGTTAATAGTCAGTACATGCACTCTGCATAGGAGTAAAAAAACAACCACTAATATTAATGTGTCCGTATGACTATGTATTATGAGAGCAAAAAGCTAAAAATTTTCCAAAAAGGTGTGGATTTTCTCAAATGGTGTTGTGTTATCAAAAGGTTGATCCAAATAAGGGAATGACTATCTTAAACAAAGAACACTTCTCTCAGAGCTTTGGTCTACTTGGTGTTGTGTCTACTTGTGATCTGGTTTTTAATTTTATTTTGCTGTCGCTCAACTGATCATACAGTTTGTTACTTTGCAGCCAAGCTGTCATAGCATGAGATCCTGTTATACCACATGTGGTTGGTTTGGGAAAGAACCTCCTCCAGGAGAGGAACCTGTGGAAGTGGTGTCCGTTTCATTTGCCTAATTGCAGCTGCAGGCTAATCTCTGGCAGAAGTTCTTTCTACATAGATGTTATATTGATCTTCACTCCCTATCCTAATTTCAGTACTTTAAAATAATTAATAAAGATGTTTGGTAAAGGCCAAAAGCCTAATGGTAAATTCCTTTTGCATAGGGTATGTGATTATAATTAAAGAAAAACATTCTCCATAGCCAGGAAATCGGAAATGAGGCCTTATTTTATGGTATCTGAAGGTAACATCAGGGAGAGCTGTTAAACACTAGCCCGATTTATAGTCTTCTGTGCAGAATCTGATATTTTACACCATGTTACACTCTTTGTATATTTATGAAGGTGTTGATGATTCATTCTTTTAATGTAGCTCTGCTCCTATCTATGGATTTCTGACTGAGTCCATATTAAAAGCAAAAAGCATCTTCAGTGCTCTTTGAGACTAACCATACCTCATTTGTATAGTGAAGTCATAACTGTGTTGCATTTATCTCCCTCATTTGGCCTATTGTCCTGAAATTCATTTGTGACTTGATTTGCAATGATAGCGATGTACCTGCTTAGGGATAAACAGAAGTAAGGAGTAACACCAGTCTGTGTCCAAACCTCAAACATCTGGATACCTGAACATACTTTTATCACTCCTACCTGTACAGGTAAGCTTGCATGTGTGAACTGGTTCCTACCAAGGTTTGCTTCTTCTCCTAGAGAAGGATTTAGATTTTTTTTTTTTTTTCCAGCAAAATTGGATTCGATATGCTATTTCTAAATCTATTTTTTTTTAGAAGTGCTTGTAAACACACTTAGAAAACTCCTCCAAGAATTTTACCAGATCCCAAGAGGAGACAATTGAAGTTGTTCAATGTGCCTTATGAGAGTAAATGCTACTGATTTAACCTCATCTTGTGGATAGTCTCCACATTCTTATTTCTGTGGGCCTTGGGATACGTATGTGAAGAAAGAGTATTTCTGTGTCCTACATTAGTGGAAAACAGCACAAAAAGATGCAGAGTGAATGCTGATCCTGCAGACCTTGTTAGCTAATTAAGAAACGAAGAAGTTGGCATTCAGTTAATGCCTTCAGTCTTAGCTAGGTGGCTGCTTAGTAATGGGTGCTGTTCTGTCATGTGTGGAAGTACGGATTGTCAAAATCAGTCAGTGGTACCTGAAGAGGCTGGCCTAGATCTGGTTCTAGAAGGACATTGCCTGAATGCTCTTAGTGGGCAATTACAAGTTAGACTTCAGAAACTCTTTCCTTATATTCATTACTTGTTATTCAAACCAGTCTGGTAATATTTTTCTGAACAGTTTAGTTTGATTGAAAGATGTTGCTCTAGTGTTCATGTGGGGAAGGAACCCTGCTTTCCCACCCTGTAATCATCTCATGTGATTTCTGAAAATGGACAGCCCTGGTTGTACTTCTCAGCATGGACGTTATGTAGCGTGGCCATTGCTGCAGCATGGTTATGTGTACCTGCTTCCATACTGCTTGTATAATACAATTACATTTTACTTCAAAATGCTGCATTCTGGTTTCCATCTCCATTTAGACCCCTTGTAAACTGTTGTGGAAATTCCAGAATGCATTGCAATGTTGGAGACCTGATTACCTGTTTCCAATAGAAACGACAGTCACAATTTACCTGAAATGTTTGGTCTGTTTAGTGGAAAAACTCAATTTTGCTAAGGAATATCTCCTTCAGAAGTCTTTCCCAGCCTCTTCCCAATGTCAAAGGGAAAGTTTAAGAATTCCTGTAAATGCTGGACAGCATGAAAAGCAGCTAGAAGTAGGCATAGATATTCAGGGAGATGTCACATCTCTACTTGTGTTCTTCTTGGTGCTGACTTAGCTGTTCGGGGCTCTGGGCTTACTTCTGCTTTCTTCTGCTCGCTGCCCTACTCAGCTCAACAGCTAGGAGAGGGTAAAGTAAAAGCAGTCATTTACTAAAGTCTGTTTTCTTCCACCCAGTACAAATGCCCTCACAGTTACAGGAGTTGAATGAGCTGAGCTTAGGTGAGTACCCAAGACTGCAAGAAGCACATTGCTTGTGCAGATGTGGCAGAGATCCCAGCGTGAGCTGGGAGGGTTTTCCTCCAAGGGCTTTCTCAGTAGAATCAATGAGACCTGGTAATATGGGAACCCTCATAATTATTTTGTTTGTTTTTCAAAGTAGAACCACATTTTGCTAATAGGTTTTCTCAAGAGTTCTGTTTGAAGCCTATGGAGTAAAAGTATCAGATCTGTATTAATCCAGTGCCACCTGCTGAGCCAGCAACTGCATTTTGCGCCATGTGTTCTCTGATAGCAGAGGCATGCTGACACTCAGATGCTCTGACCTAGGTACAAAAGCTGCTGCCTCTGGAGACACATTTCTGGAAATGCGTAAGGTGCTTTTCGTTTTTCTTTCAGGTTGTGTTTGACGAGATTTGCTCCCTCTCCTGCAGCTCAAATCTTCTAGTTTACTAGAACAGCACCTTGGTCTTCAGTTGCACTAAGGGAGATCAGGGCTTATTTTACACATTACTTTTTTCCCTATTTTATTTTTGTGGGAGTGCAATTCAAATGCTGTTTACTATAGATTACCCTCCAACCCCCACCCTTCTTAATTGTTTACTTAGAGCTCAGAGAATACAATTCATTGTTAGGAAGGAAGAGAATAATTCAGACAACTTGGCCAATCAGGGTACAGCTTGTTCTAATTTTTATACTGCCTCTATTGTGTGGAAAACATGACTTTTATAAGCATGATAGTGCAACCATGAAATGAGAGTTTTTTGTAAATCTTACATCCAGAAAATGAGAGGGTCTCAGCAATTGATTATGTACTCTGAGAGGATACTGTAATGCAGTGGTCTTCAGGTGCAAGCTGTCCAAATACTGCAACCAAAAATCTGCATGAAAGGTACATTATTTGCAAAGTCAAGGACTCAGAAGCTAGGAAACGCTGGATTTATGGTTGTTTGGGCAAATATAATTCTCCGCTCTTGTATGTGCTTTCTGTGCACTGAATGAGGCAGGAGTCCCAGGGAAAAATAGTACGCAGCCACGTAATCAGATAGTTAATCACAATGCATACACATATGGAGTGGAGTTAAGGTTGTGTGTGCAGCCGTAAATCTGACATTCCCTGACTCTCAGGTACTTGATGTTGAAAGAATTCCATTTATGTTGCAGCATTTGTTGGTTTTAGGTATAATTTCCTGACTTTAGGGAGGAAAAGTCTAAAATACAGTATGCAACTGTTAAGGTTGGATGCAATGGAAGTTCAGGGCGAGGGGCTGAACTTCACAGCTGGCCCAGTTCTCCAGTAACACAGCACGGGCTGCGACACATTTGAGCAGTGCGATGCTGGGGCCATTCGCTATGCTTGCCCCGGCGATTAACCCACTGCAACTGTTAGCACTCTGCCTGAGTTCTGGGCCTTCTTTCTTCAGCATTGCAACGCAGATCATTGCCAAAGGAGTTGTAAGGATCAACTGTGGTGGCTGGCAGGAGGAGAAAATTGTCTCTGCCCAGATTCAGGTATTTTGGGCATGAGGAATGCCAAACTCAATCTGTTTTCCTTCTGGGTCAAGAGAAGTAGAGCAATTTCGTGCTATGGAGATGAAAAAAAAAAAAAAAAAGAAAGCTCCTGGTTCAAGGAATGCTTTTATTCTGCCATGTTTTGTCAAGAGCCTGCTATAAACAGCACAGATTTGGGAGATCTTCAAAGATAAATCCACAAGATGGATTAATAATGGGAAATGTGAGGGAGTTGCAATATTCTGGAGTGCTATCACCTGCTCTGTTCGAAATGGTGTGACCGTTTTGAGTCTTTTACTGCACATCAAGAGTTTTGGAAAAGAATAGGTTGTTGTGAAAAGTTATCAGTTCAATTTTTTTTCAGTAAATAACCTGTCAAACCTGATGGATAATTGTTCATAAGTTTAACAGCCATCTTGCAAAAAAAAAAAAAAAAAAAAAAAAAAAAAAAAAAANCCAGAGATCTTATTATTCATAGGCAAAAAAGAAAAAGAAAAAAAAAAAGGCTACCCCAAACCACCTATCGCTATCCAAATACTCCTGCCAGCAACTAACTGCTTTAGGGAAAGCTTTGTGCACTGGGCGCAGTTCATCTCCCTTGTCACCCCGCTGCCTTGACAGCTACATCACAGCACAGAGCTGACTGTGCTGCTGGAGTGCAAGCGGGATTTGTGCATGCAGCCCTGTGCTGGGGTCAGAAAGCTTGCAGTCAAGTAAGTAGATTCTTGGCCTTTGACCCCTTGCTTTTTAATACATCACCTAAGTTCTGTAGCTCTCATGTGGAACTGCACTGATCAGAAGTGTAATGTGAAACTGATTTTGCAAAACAATAAATTGCAGAGGGCTTGAGGAAACAGGTGGTTTTAGTTAGTAAATTGCACATAAAATACAAAACATCAGTAAATGGAAGTCTTGGCCCCAGGAGAGGAGAAGCTGTGTTTAGGCCCCTGCTCTCCCCGTTCTGGTGATTGGTTTAAGCTCACTTGCCTTTGGCCCCAAAGGGGGCTGTTCTAGCAGCCTAGAATAGCCAGCAAACAGCAGAAGTCCAGTCACAACCTTCCTGTCTGCATTTGCTGAGCGCTGTAAATAGCAAGCTGCAGCAGCAAGGAATCTGAGCTTCACAGGGGAATGCCTCCCATACGGGGATTTCCCAGGTTGCGGGATTTGCCAGCTCTGGGGACCCTGTTAGTGGCCGAGTGGCCACAGTGCTAGACTGCCTGGACCCCACAGAGGCTGTAGGGTGCTTCTGTTCTTTGTGACCTCACATCGTTCTCAAAGACACATGAAATCATACAAAGAAAAAATAGAAAAATCCTTCCTTTGCAAAAACCAAATTACCTTCCATGAGGCTCAAACTAGCTGCAGCAATATAGTTTAGTTGATGTTGAATTAATCTTACCAGTTTGCTGCATGTGGTAAGGATGGTGTTTGCTTCAATGCTTACAGTTCCAAAGATGTATAAATGTAAACTGCATTTTCTGAGCTGGAGCTCTCTTTAATGTAGACTTCTAGCTGTGTTGCTGCTAAACCCGTGCCCAGATCCAAGACTGCAGACGCTCACACACAATTAATCTCACAAATTTATGAATGCCAGAGCATGGAGCAAAATGAAAACAACTGGAGGAATGTATAAGGGGAATAATTGGACTGTATCCAGATGTGCATGTGTAAAACATCACTGATTGACTCCTCCCCCATATCCTGTCTGAAGAAAGGAATTTTTTTCAAAAATAAACTGGGGTTATTTGAAAGAAGTTGTGGTGTCTGAATGAAATCTAATAGGCAGGATTACTTAGTAATTAGGTACATTCTTTGCTCCTTGCTTTTTGTTTTGTTTTGTTTTTTAACTCATTGTGTCATTGCATTTAACAGATTCATTGCCAGTTTCAGTGTTGCATCTGGAGCTTTTCCTACACATAGCTGAGCTGCAGGATAGAAAAAGAGAATCACACAGATCGTGTGAGTGTGCGTGTTGTGCATTGTAAATCTTTTGAGCAGCAGTGGGCATTTGTTGTCTGTTGGGGTATTTCTGTGGTGGAGGCTGGTTAAGAGGCAGAGGGACACTTGAAAGGTTTTGTAGAAATAGACTTTACTGAACCGAAAGAAAGCAATGTCCCTTCCCCGTGTCACATTTGCAGACTGCAACAGGGTGAGGATTACACAGATGTTGTTAAATCCCTAGCTTCCAGTGAAAGAGGACTTCCACCGTGCAGTTGGGACCAGTGTCTTTCCCGTCCGCCACCACTGTACGCCTTCTGACAGATCTATGACTGCAGTGGGGATGGGAAGAGAAGTGGAAGGGAAGGGAAAAGTCTAGAGTGGAAAAAAATCAACGTTTTCTTTACTGCCTTGTTGACTAAAACTCTGTCGTTTTCCTAATTATTTTAATGCACTTTATGTTGTTCCTCTTTAAAAAACTGCATTGCCCACCTTTAAACACTTATGTGCTTTCTCAGCACAAACTTTTCCTAGACATTTTGTAACACTTATTTTTCTCCCCAAATTAAAATAGCAGAGATCTTGGCTGAGTTTCACAAAACAGCCTCACAGGCTCACTCTACTGTCTTATGTTTAGTTTGGTTCTATACCCAAATAGGTTGAGTAAAAGAAAGAAATAGCACTGAACCTTCTTAAAAGCTGCATTTGATACTTACTGTGGGGAAGACTCGTAATGTTCTGATTCTTTTTCTAGTCCTTGCTCACACAGCAATATCCCTGAATCCAAGGACATGAAAATAAAAACAAAACAAACAACAACAACAAAAAACCCTTTTGGGTTTGCACCACGAGACTCTAGCCACCTCCCTCCACAGAAGCCTTTATCACAGAAGCGCTCTGTGCCGCTTTCTTTTCACAACATCTTGCTTTGGATTTCAACCTTCATTTTAGCTCTGCTTAAAATGGAGGTGAAGCAATATTACAGTTTGGCTCCTGTTGAAGGGATGGGTTAGAACTTACGCTTTCTGTGCTTCAAGGAGTTAGATTTTTTTTTCTTTTTTTTTTCTTTTTTTTTTCCATAATGGAAAAGGACATGCTAAGCTGTCCGGGCAGGCTCGTATTGTTGCCCGAGATGTAAAATTCTTGCACTTAAACTGAATGAACACAGAGGCATGATAATGTTTTTACCCCAGGTGTAAAATTGCCAGACACAAATTTGATTTAACAGAATATGTTTTTGAACTTAGTGTCAAAATGTTTTCACTAAAATACAGTGAAAGATATTTTTGATAAATAGCAATAGCCCTTGGATAAAGAGCCCCAGAAGTTCATCTCAAAATGCTTTATAGTTGGAAAGACTCTTTTTAAAAAAAAAAAAAAAAAAAAGAGTAAAAAGAGTAAAAATCCAGGATTGCCACAGCTCATCATGTTGATTCGCTGAACTTGCAGCAGCTGGTGAGGTGAGATCGAGTTGCCTGGGCAACAGCACATATTGTATAACAGTACCACAGCACCTTCAAACCGTCGAGGTGAGAAGTAGTTTAAAAGCATTACTGAATTTTTATGGTACGTCTGCTACGTTTTCAACCTTGTGGTTGGCTGAGTGTACGCAGCTTAGCCTTCTTGGAGCCCAGAAAGCTCAGCTGCTGAACAGTGTTTGAAAAGAGGGGGGAGGAACCCAATGTGTGTGTTTGCAAATGGTGAAGTTAAGCTGTCTCTGCATAACAGATCTTGCTGATTGTGCTGATGCTCGTATGCAGAGCTGTCGCTGTACGTATGCTCTCCTTTTCATACCTTCTGTTACAAGAAGAGCAACTTTCTTTCACCGCTTTGGGTGATGAGAACAGAAGGTATTTACAAAAAACGTATCAAAACTTCGCAGAGAAAGCCCTTGAATTTGGCTCAGCTTTGTGGTCACATTTTAAACTTGTGCAAAATCCTCAGAGCAGTCAATGGTGAGGTTTCTGTCCTTTGTGAAGACTCCTAGGTATTATGCTTTCCTTCCAGTTTGCTTTTGTTCACAGAAGCACAGAATGGCTGAGGTTGAAAGGGACCTCTGGAAGTCATCTGGTCCAACCCCCCTGTCCAAGCAGGAACACCAATCCTTTGTGCTTTCCACAGCTGCTTAATTTAGCAGAATATACAATCACTTCCAATCACATTATTCACAAGAGGTATCTGTGAGAGTGCTCCACCCTCTGTATCATACTTTCAGCTAGAGGACTACAAATCTGCTATGTTACCAGTCTAGTGGCCCCAAAAAGATCTTTAAGCCTCCTTTCAGCTTTTCTTTGCTAACAGGCATGTGTTATTGATTAATCACATAAATTTGTCACTTCTGCCATTACTTTTTAATCAGCTTTGACAAAGATTCAGATTACCTTGAGACTTGGTTTGGGCTATGGTATTTAGATGGCTTTGATTAGAAACCAGGTTAAAAAACAAAACAAAACAAACTTGGTATGTACCTGAAGCAGAGGAGGAGAAAAGCAGCACGAAGACCAAGTGTTGTGAAAATCCTGCAAATCATAACCGCCTAGTTAAAGTAGTGAGTCCCGTGTATCTTAAAGAAGAACTAACTAGTTGCAATGTCCTGCAAACCTGCTAGATGCTGCCCACAGCACTAGTTAATAGTTATTGCACATAGCTTGGAGTCAGCCCAGATTCTACAGTGCTGTTGGATCCTCTCATGGGTCCATGCATACCATAGTGACTGTTGAATGCTTTTTGAAGGGCTATTGTATGCTCTTTCTCATGGGATTTGGTGCCTCTAGTGTTGAGCTGTGGAACTATTTAACAAAGCTGCATCAGCAGTAGGTATGGCAGCATTTCTGGTCTCTAGTGATCTTTTGGTGGCTGTAAGTTCAGTTGATGTAAGCATGCCGTACAGATCTGAGTACAATGATTTCTTGTGCCTATGAGCTCATCTAGCTACAGCATACTTTGTAAAAGTCATTCATGGCATCCTCAGGGTTGTGGAGTTGCCTGCTGCTGCTGTTTTTGAGACTTGAAGGGTGTTCAAAAGACATCTCACCCGCTCAGCTGGATTTCTGGGGACTGACTTGCACATTCAGTGTCCTGCTTGGTGCAGAGGCTGGAGGTGTGCCCTTGGGTACAATCTGCTTCAATGGCACGCTTGGGGCAAGAGCAGCTGGGTCATGCCTTTAATCCTGTTACACCACTTGTCGAGTGAGCTTACAGCCGTTCTGGAACTGAAAGCACTGCTCTCACATCTGCACAGGTACCCGTGCTGATAAGCTTATTAAAAGTCAGGGCTGTCTAACCTGGGTGCAGCCCCTTGGAGATAGATGTGTCCTACTTCCAGATTTGGGCTCAGTATCTGCATTCAGTGCTGCCCTGTGCAGAACGATAACCAGTGGCTAACAGCAGCTTGGCTGGGCTTCCTGCATCTTGGTCTTTTGTGTCCTTAACACAGATAATGCTGCATTCTCTTTTCCAGTACTGGTCAGTCTAGCAAGGGATATTTGATGTTAATGTCTTTACCTGCAGTCTCTCTTGCCCCAGAGTGCCTCACAAACAACTCCTCTACTAAGGATAGGAGAGGGCCAGGGTGCTTGCTAAGCTCCTGTTGGTGAAAGGTGTAGACAGCCCACCAAAAAANTCTCTGTGTTTGCGATACTCACCCCTCTTTCTCTCAGCATTTAGAGTTGTTTATTCTTCAGGTTTTTGAAAACTTCAGAAGGTGAAATTGCAGTAACAGTGAATCCTTCCTTACAGCAGACTTTCAGAACTATTATACTATGTAGAACAAGGCCTACTTTCCTCCTAGCAGATGTGGTTTTGTTTTGTAGTTGTATAGCTTGATACCTCATAACTAATTTAAGAGATAGCGCATGGAGGCAAGTCTTAAAAACAGTATCAGCTGGTAAATAACCCTCATTTTCCAAAAGTGATATGGTTGTGCAGCCTTTGGAATAGGGTCTGGCTGCAGCATCCGAGAAAAGAGCGCGTTACTGGAAGACTGCCAGATGACCTCCAAGCTTTCAGTGAAGGTGACAAGGATTGCTCTCCCTTGGGGCAAGGGCTGTTATAAGTGTTTTTACAGTGCCATTTTGAAATATTCCCCAGATCCCTAGATGCTCCCCCAGTGCAAGTACTGATAATGGCCCTTTTTACTAGTCTTGAGTTCAGCAGTAGACAGAAGTTACCTGAATTTCTTAAACCTGTCCACCTCCTTCTAGTCCCATCCACTGCCATAGGCCCACACGTTTGGGTGTATATTTTTACTAGCAATCAGAATGTACTGAATTCCACCAATACCCCTCTGTATTAACCGTAAGTAGCAGAACTAATAACTAGAGCATTTTGAAATATTGTCAGTTGCTCTTACAAGATGCCTGGTGAGTGACCATCTCACCAGCCTATTAAATCTTCTGGCAGTTTTAATAACAACTTGATTTTTGGAAGCTATTTTCTTTCAACTGTGACAAAGAAATTATTGCCTTGGCAGTTGAAACAAAGTATGTAAGAACCAGAGCAAAAACTATTAGGAAGAGGATCAGAAAACTGAATAGTACATTGGGCTGTTACTTGTCGTGAAGGTTCCTCTGTT